>JAPTMU010000026.1:1912383-1994522 GCA_028583405.1 Pogonophryne albipinna
TGATCTCCGCCAGGTTGCAGAGGGTGAGGAGGCTCCTCCCCCACCTCCCCCTGTGGAGGAGGAGGAGGATGAGGATGAGGAGCCAGAGAAGGAGGTGTGGAGCGCCTACACCACGGTGAAGGGTCTGAGCATCAGTATCAGCGGCCTGAAGGAGAGCAAGAAGTACAAGTTCAGAGTCGCCGCCAAAAACGTAATGGGCCAGAGCTCCTTCACCGAGACCCGCGAGGCCGTGGAGATAAAGGAGCAGATCCGTGAGTCCGAACCCCCTCCCCATAAACCCTCCACACACACACGTTAATGGGGAGCTTCTTAACCATGCTTTATTCTCCCCCACAGTGGAGCCGAAGATCGTGATGCCGGAGACGGTCAGTGCCAGAGCCGGAGCTAAGCTCAGGGTGGAGGCGCTGGTCTCAGGTAAACCCTCCCCGACCTGCAAGTGGATGCGTGGCGAAGACGCCGTGGTGCCGTCCAGCCGTCTGGCCGTGCACAAGTCCGGGAACATGTGCGTTCTGATCATCAAAGACGTGTCGAGGACAGACAGCGGCGAGTACAGCCTGGTGGCTGAGAACATCTCCGCCAGGGTCGTGGAGTCCATGAAGATCATCATCAGAGGTTCGTGTGTGAAGTGGAATGACAGGCAGGGCGGTGCATTCAGGTTCTCCTGAAGGAGATTTATTGGAGATTCTCTGTGTTTAACTTTGTCTCTGTGTTGCAGACATCCCCGGTCCTCCCGAGGGCCCGGTGGTGATCAGCGACATCGACGCGGACGCCTGCTCTCTGGCCTGGAACAAGCCGCTGGAGGATGGCGGCAGCAACATCACTAACTACGTGGTGGAGAAGTGCGACCTGAGCCGTGGAGACTGGGTGACGGCCACCTCTTCCGGAGGCCAGAAGACCAGCTGCCGGCTCGGGAAGCTCATCCCTGGGAAGGACTACGCGTTCCGCATCCGGGCGGAGAACCGCTTCGGCATGTCGGACCCCATGCAGTCCGAAAGGATGGTGGCCAAGTTCCCCTTCGGTCAGTTTACCTGTTGTACATTTATTGAGTAAAGTACTTAGGTCCTTTGTTGGTTTGATATCTATATCTATATGTTATGTATTTGTTATCATATAAAGGGAATATCTTTGAGTTTAGGACTGATAGTTATTAGATGGACCTCAACTTTCTCCACCTCTGAGTGCGTGATAAGCTGCAGATTCCTCCGATTTTTTATATGAACATTTTGAATTCCCCCCAGATGTTCCATCGGAGCCGCTGGACTGCCGCATCAACAAGTGCAACAAGGACTGCATGTTCGTGGCGTGGGACAAACCGGAGACCGACGGCGGCAGCCCCATCACCGGTTACTACATCGAGCGCAAGGAGAGGAACAGCCTGCTGTGGGTGAAGGCCAACGACTGCGTTGTGCGCTCCACCGAGTACCCGTGTGCCGGCCTCATCGAGGGCCTGGAGTACACCTTCAGGGTGTCGGCCATCAACCGCGCCGGGCAGGGCAAACCCAGCAAGAAGACCGACTTTGTGACGGCCAGGACGCCTATCGGTGCGTAGCATCTCATTTATTCCTCACATACTTATATAATATCCTGCTTTATATTTTGTAATTCAACATGCATATTTTCTACTTTGCTTTAATGCTATTTCGTCTCTATTGAGATGTTGACATTTTGGAATGTTTATTTCTAGTCATTACATTTTTATTGTACAATGCAATGACTTTTCATGCTGCCTTCCAAGTTGGGATCAATAAAGTACTTCTTATCTTATCCTATCTTATCTTATCTTATCTTATCTTATCTTATCTTATCTTATCTTATCTTATCTTATCTTATCTTATCTTATCTTATCTCATCCTATCTTATCTTATCCTATCTTATCTTATCTTATCTTATCTTATCTTATCTTATCCTATCTTATCTTATCCTATCTTATCTTATCCTATCTTATCTTATCCTATCTTATCTTATCTTATCCTATCTTATCTTATCTTATCTTATCTTATCCTATCCTATCTTATCTTATCTTATCTTATCTTATCCTATCTTATCTTATCCTATCTTATCTTATCCTATCTTATCTTATCTTATCCTATCTTATCTTATCCTATCTTATCTTATCTTTTCTTATCGAGATACAGAAAGATGGTCCACTGACTTATTCACAGTATCATTATTATTATTTTTACTATAATGACTTCCCTCTCTGTTTCTCAGACACCCCGGGGAAACCCGAGGTTCTGGACGTCACCAAGAACTCTGTGGTTCTGGTTTGGACGCGTCCAAAGAACGACGGCGGCAGTAAGATCATCGGTTACTACGTGGAGACGCTGCGTCTGCCCGGAGACATGTGGCTGCGCTGCAACACCAGCAGCCAGAACTGCCCGCGGGAGGAGTACACGGTGACGGGCCTGGAGCGGGACCTTCAGTACCAGTTCAGGGTCATCGCCAAGACCACCGTCAACGTCAGCAAGACCTCCGAGCCCAGCGACCCGGTGCTCGTCTGCGCAGAGAATGGTGAGCGCTGAAACGGGCCAGATCTATGCTGAACTAGATATCAGAACCAAATTTAAAAAACGGAAGAGTAAGACGGATCTCTGAAATAAACATATTACAATCAATGTCAGAATTAGAACCAGAACCTGAATCAGAATTAGATTCGGATTCAGAACCTGTTTTAAAACGAGAATCAGATCCAACATTTTTATTTCAATCAGAACCATTTGTCAAGCAGGTTTACTTTCATGAGTCATGAGTTATCACTAATACGTTAAGTGGACAGAATGAGAGGGATGTGCAGTTAAAGAGGCAGCCTTCATCTGAAGCATTACGCCTGAACATACCAAAGCGTGAAGTCTAGACTGTGGAAGATAAGCAGCCTCTTTAAACTGTATCTGTTTAACTCATCCTTCTCCCCCGCCCTCAGTGCCGCCGAGGGTGGAGCTCAGTGCCAAGATGGAGAAGGGCGTGAAGGTGAAGGCGGGCTCGAGCATCACACTGGAGGCCCA
The DNA here is from genome assembly GCA_028583405.1 of Pogonophryne albipinna. NCBI lineage: Eukaryota > Metazoa > Chordata > Actinopteri > Perciformes > Artedidraconidae > Pogonophryne > Pogonophryne albipinna. The sequence continues at coordinate 1,915,386 of JAPTMU010000026.1, forward strand.
GGTGTTCGGGAAGCCCATGCCCCGAGTCACCTGGAAGAGAGGCGACGACAGCATGAAGTCTGGCGAGGGCCAGGTCCTCACGCACCTCAGGAACCACTTCCAGCTGGACATGACCTCCGTCAGCAGGGAGCACACAGGAACCTTCAGCATCGTGGCCGAGAACGCCAGCGGCTCCAAGAGCGCCGAGATCCCCGTGGTGGTCCTGGGTCAGTACCGGGGTTAATCCCATGCAAACAACAGTTCAGTTTAAGATACGATCAAATTGAACTTTATTTATCAGGCATTTAGAGCAGCAACAGGGTCAGAGTTAAAAACAGGATTTACACACGGTACAAATAAAGACAAAATAGAATAAGAAATTAAAATAATAATACAAACTGTTTTTAAAATAAAGTAATTGTGAGCTGAAAACAACACTGATCATCCCTTACAACCATCATTACATAACAGCATCAGTTCAGTTCTGTGTGCTGATATTTCCTCGTTGTGTTTGCCCTCAGACGTGCCCGGCCCCCCTGCCAGTGCCCAGTACCTGGAGGTGTTCGCCCTGAACATCAAGCTATCCTGGCAGCCCCCCCTGAAGGACGGCGGCGCCATCATCACCAACTACATCGTGGATAAACGTGAGACCAGCCGCGCCAACTGGGCTCAGGTCTGCGCCAAGATCCATGCCGACGAGAAGGAGCTCGACGTCGGGAAGCTCATCGAGGGCCGGGAGTACCAGTTCAGGATCCGGGCTGAGAACACCTGGGGGGTCGGAGACCCTCTGGTTACTGGACCCGTCATCGCCAAGAACCCTTACAGTGAGTTGGACTCAGGATTCATACAGCAGCGTTAGCGTCTGTAACTTCCAACCAGAGGTCGCGTTAACCGAATATTTTCCGTCTATGACGGATTTCTTTTAACAATGACGGACAAATCTGAAAGCAGTCCGTCATTTTGACGGATTAGAACAAACTCGGAACAGCGCCAAAGTTTCCCCGCAGCGAGGCTCCGGTGTTATGCCGTGTTATGCATGCCCTCCAAAAAGGAAATGATACCGTTTCCAAATCTAACTGTGCCGTACGAATCATTGAAATGTCTGTGAGTTTTGGCTTTACGCTGTGCACGCTCCCGCGAGGTGCAGCAGCCATGCATAACACGGCGCATGTGAACTGCCCCCCCCCCCCCGCGTTGACAGTTCCCGAGCATGCTTCCTCCCCCCCCTCGTCAGAGTTGTGTAAAGGCCGACGGGTAATTCTGGATTGTGACGGAAGTTTTACGATCCTGTCCGTCAAAATGATGGGCAGCGAAAAAGTCTAGCGCAACCTCTGCTTCCAACAGTAATAAAGGAGAGCTTTTTTACATCAGAATCAGAAACAGGTTCAGCGCCAGGTAGGTTGACACGTACGAGTCATTTGACTTGGTGTTGTGGTGCAGACAGAAAGGTAAAACAAACATTTAAAAGCAGATAGAAAACTATTTTAAGAAAACTAAAGTAACAATACAAAATAATGAAAAATATAGTAATGAAGAATGGTATAGCTTCACTGGGATTGTGTCATCTCTAGAACTGGTTGCACATTCTTATTATGGACCTCTTTACTGATCTAAAGCAAACCCTGTGGTGTCCCCCCAGATGTTCCCGGCCCCTGCGAGGCGCCTTTGGTCACCAACGTGACCTGTGAGCGCATGACGGTGAGCTGGAAGGAGCCTACGGACGACGGGAAGTCCCCCATCGTGGGCTACATGCTGGAGAAGAAGGAGGCCAAGGACCTGAACTGGACCAAACTGGGCAGGAAGATCCTGACCGAGCGAAGCATCGACTACACCGGCCTGACCGAGGGCACCGAGTACGAGTTCAGGGTCAGCGCCGTCAATGAGGCCGGGCAGGGCAAGCCCAGCGAGCCGTCCGCCAGCACCACCGCACAAAACCCCATCAGTGAGTCCTTCAAACACATAACCAGTTACATGTCGACATATAAAGTAACCTGATTACTTTACGTTACTTTTGGATTGTCTCAGTATCAAATGCTGTGCCAATAAAAACACGAGAAATAAATAACAATAGGATGATTTTTACCTTGGTGTTTTTATTAGTACATGATAGTGATAGTTTGCAGAAGCTAAATACATAATTGAAAGCAGATTGTATTTCTGTTTAATAGATCAGGTCTCCACCTGCTGCATTAAAGAAGTACTCTAAACATAAACCATAAAGAAAGACCATTCAGAACGTCTCCCCACATTTTGGGAATGTAATCGAACAGTTACCTTCTTTTATTGTCCTGATGACGTTATCTTGTTACATGCAATCCGTTAATCCCCAAGCCTGTATATATATAAATAAATAAATATATATTTATATATATATAAAGGCGTAGTGCTGTACCACATGTTTCTCCGTGTACTAACTAACCTGTGGATGTGCTGCAGCTCCCCCCGGCCCCGTGGTGAACCCCTCCATGACCAACACCACCAACAGCACCATCAGCCTCTCGTGGACGGAGCCCTCCAGCACCGGGGGAAGCCCCGTCCTCGGGTACTTGGTGGAGAGCAGGAAGGGCGAGGCCAAGGACTGGGTGCGCTGCAACGTGCCCAGGAACCTGCATGACACCGCCTACACCATCCAGAACCTGGAGCACCGCGCTCAGTACCAGTGCCGCGTCACCGCCGTCAACAAGGTCGGCTTCGGAGAGCCGGCGGAGGTCCCCGGGAAACACGAGGCCAAGGACATCATCAGTACGTACCTCAGCATCTGGGACTTTAATATTCCACTGGCACACACTAATGGATATCAAATATCCTGCTTTAGATTTGGGTTATGGTGAATTTGCAGCATGTGTATTTCCATGTTTAGGCTTAGGGTTAGGCTTAGGGTTAGGGTTAGGCTTAGGGTTAGGGTTAGGGTTAGGCTTAGGCTTAGGGTTAGGGTTAGGCTTAGGGTTAGGCTTAGGCTCAGGGTTAGGGTTAGGCTTAGGGTTAGGCTTAGGGTTAGGCTTAGGGTTAGGGTTAGGCTTAGGGTTAGGGTTAGGCTTAGGGTTAGGCTTAGGGTTAGGGTTTCTAGTCTTTTCATTTCTCTGTGCTTTGTCTCTTTATGACATGTGTCTAACCTACATCAGCTGGTTGAGGGTAGAACCACATGCACAGAACCACAGAACCACATGCACAGAACCACAGGACCACAGAACCACAGAACCAGATGCACAGAACCACAGGACCACATGTGCAGAACCACAGAACCACATGCACAGAACCACAGGACCACATGCACAGGACCACAGGACCACAGAACCACATGCACAGAACCACAGGACCACAGAACCACATGAACAGAACCACAGGACCACAGAACCACAGAACCACATGCACAGAACCACAGGACCACAGAACCACATGCACAGAACCACAGGACCACAGAACCACATGCACAGAACCACAGGACCACAGAACCACATGTACAGAACCACATGCACAGAACCACAGGACCACATAACCACATGCACAGAACCACAGGACCACAGAACCACATGCACAGAACCACATGCACAGAACCACATAACCAGAACCACAGGACCACATGCACAGAACCACAGGAACAGTGAATAACCCCTCCTCTCTGTCACAGTGAATAGCCCCTCCTCTCTGTCACAGTGAATAGCCCCTCCTCTCTGTCACAGTGAATAGCCCCTCCTCTCTGTCACAGTGAATAGCCCCTCCTCTCTGTCACAGTGAATAGCCCCTCCTCTCTGTCACAGTGAATAGCCCCTCCTCTCTGTCACAGTGAATAGCCCCTCCTCTCTGTCACAGTGAATAGCCCCTCCTCTCTGTCACAGTGAATAGCCCCTCCTCTCTGTCACAGTGAATAACCCCTCCTCTCTGTCACAGTCCCCCCGGAGGCGGAGCTGAGTGCGGAGCTGAAGGCTGGTCTTGTGCTTACTGCCGGATCCACCATGAGGCTCCACGCCCTCATCAAGGGCAGCCCGCCCCCCCGCAGCGTCTGGGCCAAGATGAACACCAACATCAAGGACCGGCAGGGCGTGGTGATGAAGTCCTCCCCCACCGACAGCCTGCTGCAGGTCGGGAACGTCAACCGCTACGACGGCGGGAAGTACATCCTGAGCCTGGAGAGCACCTCCGGCATCAAGATGTACACCGTGGTGGTCAAGGTGTTCGGTGAGTCACCCTGAAGTCCTTCTACTCTGACAGTAGGATCTCCTCTCAACCTGTACTCCACTTCGGTTAGAGGAAGGATTCTACTACAGTACTCTTGCTTAAGCCTGACTGTAACAGAGTATATCCATTACTAGTACTTTTACATTTAGTGGAGTATGCAACAGTGTGGTATCAGTACTTGTACCTACAGTAGAGTATATTGCCGCTGTTGCTAACCCATGGTTCTTTGCTGCAGACACCCCCGGCCCCCCCACCAACCTGACGGTGAAGGACTCGTGTAAGGACAACGCCAACATCTACTGGGACCCCCCCCTGCTGGACGGAGGCCACGAGGTGACGCACTACATCGTGGAGAAGCGTGAGACGGAGAGGAAGGCGTGGTCCATCGTCAGCAGCGACAGCGCCAAGACGGCCCTCAAGGTCCCGGACCTGGACGCCGGGCGCTGCTACATCTTCAGGGTCTCTGCCGTCAACGAGCTGGGGGTGGGCGAGAGCTGCGAGACCCCCGACGCCGTCAGAGCCTCAGGTGAGTGTCTGCTCAGGATGGGGGGTTGTTTATTTGTAAATTAATATAGGTCACAGATTTTATACAAGATTGTAATCAAATATAATAATAGATTTACATGGTGTGAACAAACAAAGCTATAAAGAAGATGAAGTGAAATCAGGAGTGGAAGCAGGGGCACTGTGATGGCCTTTGTTTGCAGATATACAGTACGTGCAGTAAACACAGAACCAGGGGCACTGTGATGGCCTTTGTTTGCAGATATACAGTACGTGCAGTAAACACAGAACCAGGGGAAATGTGTTGACAGACTGTAAATGAAGCGTGACTTCTGGAGGGTTTGTTTCCAGGCACATCAGGGATATTATAGTGTATGTGTGGATAGGGGGTTGACAAAGTGTTTGTTTGGCCCCTGCAGAGGAGCCTGGACCCGTCATGGACTTCAAGACGCTGCTGGTGACGAAGGACTCGTGCACGCTGAGCTGGAAGAAGCCTCTGACGGACGGAGGCAGCCGCATCGTCGCTTACGTGCTGGAGGTGTCCCAAGGAGACGACTACAAGGAACTCATGAGGTCCAAGAACATGCAGTACAGCGGCAAGGACCTGGTGGAGGGCCGCGAGTACACCTACAGGGTGAAGGCCGTCAACGACTCGGGGGAGAGCGCCGTCAAGGAGCTCAGCGTGGTCGCCAAGGACCAGATCAGTAAGACTTTCATTACTGTTTGTATCGTGATTGGATTTTTCTAATTTTATAACATGTGTTTTATATATAATTTATTTATTTATTTAATTTATTTATTTAAATAAATTTAAATATATATTTTTTTAGAATATTACATTTTATTTTGTTCCTCAACAAGCAGTGTGTCCTCCTTCCAGCTGAGAGAGACACCATCACAGTGTGTCCTCCCTCCAGCTGAGAGAGACACCATCACAGTGTGTCCTCCCTCCAGCTGAGAGAGACACCATCACAGTGTGTCCTCCCTCCAGCTGAGAGAGACACCATCACAGTGTGTCCTCCCTCCAGCTGAGAGAGACACCATCACAGTGTAGGGTGTAGGCAGTGTGTCCTCCCTCCAGCTGAGAGAGACACCATCACAGTGTAGGGTGTGGGCAGTGTGTCCTCCCTTCAGCTGAGAGAGACACCATCACAGTGTAGGGTGTAGGCAGTGTGTCCTCCCTCCAGCTGAGAGAGACACCATCACAGTGTGTCCTCCCTCCAGCTGAGAGAGACACCATCACAGTGTGTCCTCCCTCCAGCTGAGAGAGACACCATCACAGTGTAGGGTGTAGGCAGTGTGTCCTCCCTCCAGCTGAGAGAGACACCATCACAGTGTAGGGTGTAGGCAGTGTGTCCTCCCTCCAGCTGAGAGAGACACCATCACAGTGTAGGGTGTAGGCAGTGTGTCCTCCCTCCAGCTGAGAGAGACACCATCACAGTGTAGGGTGTAGGCAGTGTGTCCTCCCTCCAGCTGAGAGAGACACCATCATCACAGTGTAGGGTGTAGGCAGTGTGTCCTCCCTCCAGCTGAGAGAGACACCATCACAGTGTAGGGTGTAGACAGTGTGTCCTCCCTCCAGCTGAGAGAGACACCATCACAGTGTAGGGTGTAGGCAGTGTGTCCTCCCTCCAGCTGAGAGAGACACCATCACAGTGTAGGGTGTAGGCAGTGTGTCCTCCCTCCAGCTGAGAGAGACACCATCACAGTGTAGGTGTAGGCAGTGTGTCCTCCCTCCAGCTGAGAGAGACACCATCACAGTGTAGGGTGTAGGCAGTGTGTCCTCCCTCCAGCTGAGAGAGACACCATCACAGTGTAGGGTGTAGGCAGTGTTTCCTCCCTCCAGCTGAGAGAGACACCATCACAGTGTAGGGTGTAGGCAGTGTGTCCTCCCTCCAGCTGAGAGAGACACCATCACAGTGTAGGGTGTAGGCAGTGTTTCCTCCCTCCAGCTGAGAGAGACACCATCACAGTGTAGGGTGTAGGCAGTGTGTCCTCCCTCCAGCTGAGAGAGACACCTGCACAGTGTAGGGTGTAGGCAGTGTTTCCTCCCTCCAGCTGAGAGAGACACCATCACAGTGTAGGGTGTAGTTATTACATGAGTTACAGTGATGTTAATGCTGTGTCCTCTGCCGTGCAGTCCTCCCCACCTGCGACCTGCGGGAGTTGCCCAACATGTGCTACATCGCCAAGGAGGGCAGCACGGTGCGCCTGAAGATCCCCATCATCGGCAAGCCCACGCCTAAGGTCTCCTGGAAGAAGGGCGAGGAGGAGAACCTGACGGACACCGGCCGTGTCTGCGCCGAGTCCTCAGCCGTCAACACCACCCTCCTGATCAGGGACTGCCAGCGCAGCGACGCCTCCAAGTACACCATCACCCTGAGGAACAGCGCTGGGTGCAAGGAGAGCACCATCTTCATCAGGTAGGACCACTAAGAGCAGCGTCTTCATCAGGTAGGACCACTGAGTCCTTTGCCTCATCAGGTAGGACCACTGAGTCCTTTGCCTCATCAGGTAGGACCCTAGAGTCCTTTGCCTCATCAGGGAGGACCACTGAGTCCTTTGCCTCATCAGGTAGGACCACTGAGTCCTTTGCCTCATCAGGTAGGACCCTAGAGTCCTTTGCCTCATCAGGTAGGAGCACTAAGAGCAGCGTCTTCATCAGGTAGGACCACTGAGTCCTTTGCCTCATCAGGTAGGACCACTGAGTCCTTTGCCTCATCAGGTAGGACCACAGAGTCCTTTGCCTCATCAGGTAGGACCACTGAGTCATTTGCCTCATCAGGTAGGACCACTGAGTCCTTTGCCTCATCAGGTAGGACCACTGAGTCCTTTGTCTCATCAGGTAGGACCACTGAGTCCTTTGCCTCATCAGGTAGGACCACTGAGTCCTTTGCCTCATCAGGTAGGACCACTGAGTCCTTTGCCTCATCAGGTAGGACCAGTAAGAGCAGCGTCTTCATCAGGTAGGACCACTGAGTCCTTTGCCTCATCAGGTAGGACCACTGAGTCCTTTGTCTCATCAGGTAGGACCACTGAGTCCTTTGCCTCATCAGGTAGGACCACTGAGTCCTTTGCCTCATCAGGTAGGACCACTTAGTCCTTTGCCTCATCAGGTAGGACCACAGAGTCCTTTGCCTCATCAGGTAGGACCCTAGAGTCCTTTGCCTCATCAGGTAGGACCCTAGAGTCCTTTGCCTCATCAGGTAGGACCACTGAGTCCTTTGCCTCATCAGGTAGGACCCTAGAGTCCTTTGCCTCATCAGGTAGGACCCTAGAGTCCTTTGCCTCATCATGTAGGACCCTAGAGTCCTTTGCCTCATCAGGTAGGACCACAGAGTCCTTTGCCTCATCAGGTAGGACGCTAGAGTCCTTTGCCTCATCAGGTAGGACCCTAGAGTCCTTTGCCTCATCATGTAGGACCCTAGAGTCCTTTGCCTCATCAGGTAGGAGCACTAAGAGCAGCGTCTTCATCAGGTAGGACCACTGAGTCCTTTGCCTCATCAGGTAGGACCACAGAGTCCTTTGCCTCATCAGGTAGGACCACTGAGTCATTTGCCTCATCAGGTAGGACCACTGAGTCCTTTGCCTCATCAGGTAGGACCACTGAGTCCTTTGTCTCATCAGGTAGGACCACTGAGTCCTTTGCCTCATCAGGTAGGACCACTGAGTCCTTTGCCTCATCAGGTAGGACCACTGAGTCCTTTGCCTCATCAGGTAGGACCAGTAAGAGCAGCGTCTTCATCAGGTAGGAACACTGAGTCCTTTGCCTCATCAGGTAGGACCACTGAGTCCTTTGTCTCATCAGGTAGGACCACTGAGTCCTTTGCCTCATCAGGTAGGACCACTGAGTCCTTTGTCTCATCAGGTAGGACCACTGAGTCCTTTGCCTCATCAGGTAGGACCACTGAGTCCTTTGCCTCATCAGGTAGGACCACTTAGTCCTTTGCCTCATCAGGTAGGACCACTGAGTCCTTTGCCTCATCAGGTAGGACCACTGAGTCCTTTGCCTCATCAGGTAGGACCCTAGAGTCCTTTGCCTCATCAGGTAGGACCCTAGAGTCCTTTGCCTCATCAGGTAGGACCACTGAGTCCTTTGCCTCATCAGGTAGGACCCTAGAGTCCTTTGCCTCATCAGGTAGGACCCTAGAGTCCTTTGCCTCATCATGTAGGACCACAGAGTCCTTTGCCTCATCAGGTAGGACGCTAGAGTCCTTTGCCTCATCAGGTAGGACGCTAGAGTCCTTTGCCTCATCAGGTAGGACCCTAGAGTCCTTTGCCTCATCATGTAGGACCCTAGAGTCCTTTGCCTCATCAGGTAGGACCACAGAGTCCTTTGCCTCATCAGGTAGGACCACTGAGTCCACCATCTTTAACAGTTAGATCAGCTTTTAATAATAAAAAACACTTCTCTATCGGTGGAGCAGATTTCATGGAAACTAGTCCACCAACTGCATCAGGATTCATTGATCATAAACGAATAATAGTCCCAGTTCATTTCTGAAGAGGCGAGACCATGTGCTGCCTAACCTACTGCGTAGAGTGGTGTTTAGTTTCTCAAACCAGATTTCATTTAAATCTGTTCATAATGAGGTGAGGAGTCTTGATCCCTGCTCACCCCCACTATGCTACTCCTGGACATCATTACCGTCTCTGTAGTAACATTGGTAAGAATATATTATTAATATATAATCCACGTCTCTTCTCAGGGTGGTGGGTAAACCCGGCATCCCGATTGGCCCTGTGAAGTTCAAGGACGTCAACGCGGACGCCGCCACGCTGAAGTGGGTCGCTCCGAAGGACGACGGAGGCTCTGAGATCACCAACTACATCCTGGAGAAGAGGGACTTTGTCACCAACATGTGGGTGACGGTGTCCTCCGCCGTTGAGAGCAACGTGCAGCGGGTGACCGGCCTGCACGAGGGCACCGAGTACATCTTCAGAGTCAGCGCTGAAAACAAGTACGGTGTCAGCGAGGGGCTGAAGTCCGACCCCATCGTGGCCAAACATCCCTTCAGTAAGTGCTCCACCTTCAGGGCCATACATCCATATTATATCTTCATCGTTTAAGAGTTTTTAAAACAACTTGTCTTCTTTCCTGCAGATGTTCCCGATGCTCCTCCTCCACCTCAGATCTCAAGCATGCGCCATAACTCCGCCTACCTGTCCTGGAACGACCCCAGGAAGACCGGAGGGTCTCCCATCACAGGTGAGCCTCCTCACACACCTCTATCTTCCTGTCCAATATCCATGTGGTTCTGTCTTCTATCTTTGATCCTAAAGAATTTAGAGCAGTGTTACCTCCTTGACTTAATAAATAGTAATATAAACACTATCGTGTTTGTATGATGTGTATTGATTGTGATTTTGCCCGTACATCCAGGCTACTTTGTTGAATTCAAGGAGAGGAACAGCATGTTGTGGAAGAGGGCGAGCCCCAGCGCCCTGATGATGAGGGAGCACAAAGTGATGGGCCTGACTGAAGGACTTGAGTACGAGTTCAGAGTCATGGCCGTCAACCTGGCCGGCATCGGGAGGCCCAGCGCCCCCACCGACCCCCAGGTGGCCCTGGACCCCATCGGTAAGGGTTGGACAGCTGATCCATCAGTGATTGTGTGACGTATGCTGCAATGCCTTCATGTTTTGAATCCCTGTTTCACCAGATGCTCCTGGCAGACCCGATGTAGTCAGCATCACCAGAAGCACCGTCACCCTGCAGTGGACCGAGCCGCAGTCTGACGGCGGCCATCGGCTGACCGGCTACATCGTGGAGCGCCGCGACCTGCCCTCCAAGATCTGGGTGAAGGCCAACCCCGTGAACGTGGTCGACCCGGCGTACACCGTCACCGACCTGCAGGAGGGCTGCAAGTATGAGTTCAGGATCCGAGCCAAGAACTCGGCCGGAGCCCTCAGCCCCCCCTCGGAGCAGACAGACACCATCATCTGCTCCGACGAATACGGTGAGATAGATATACCATGTATTAATGAAACCAACACCTTTTGTGCTTTTATAATCAGTCACTATTGACACATCTCTAAGTCAATTATAACGTTATCATGATGTGTTCAAAGTGCTCTTGTAACATTTAGTTTTTGGTGAAAACTGCATTATAAAGTAGGCATTAGAGAGGATCTCTTGAATCATTTGAATGTGTGTGTTCATGCAAATTACCACATGAGATGACAATAACAAAGTAAAAAAAAAAAAATGACTTTAGGGCGATTAAAATGATTTAATCATTTAGTCCTGATAGATTAGACTTCTATATCAGCTGCTTTAACAAAAAACTAAGAGAAAGAGTATTTGCCGATATGGTTCCCAGATGATCGGGCATTTTTAAAACTACCACACAGATATCTTTAATCCAAATACCCTGTAATTTAATCTGCATGATGAATTAAGTGTATCCTTCATGGTCCAACAGCTGCCCCGACCATCATCATTGACTCTCACGTGATGGAGGGTCTCACCGTCCGGGCTGGAGACACCATCGTGATCACTGCCACCAGCATTATAGGCAAACCTGCGCCCACCTCCTGCTGGTCCAAGGGAGGAAAGTATTTCAAACCCTCGGACCTGGTTAACATCGAGACCACCGCCTCTTCCTCTACGCTGTCCGTGAAGTACGCCAGCAGGAATGACTCCGGAGACTACATCATCACCGCCAGCAACCCCTTCGGAGTGAAGGAGGAGACGGTGAAGGTCAAAGTCCTGGATGCTCCTGCAGTTCCTGGGCCCATCGAGTGCAGCGGCATTTCCTCTGAGAAGGTCACTCTCACCTGGACGGCCCCCACCACGGACGGAGGCTCCGCCATCAAGTACTACACCCTCGAGAAGAGGGAGACCAGCCGCCTGCTGTGGACCATCCTGGAAGAGAAGGTCCTGGACTGTCACTACGTGGCCAACAAGCTCATCCAGGGCAACGAGTACTTCTTCAGAGTGTCCGCCGTGAACCAGTACGGAGCCAGCGATCCGTCTCACTCCGAGGCCGTCAGGATGGTCGACAGATTCGGTACGTTCATGTGGACAACATGCCATTTTTTATGCCTGTATTTTTTGATTATTGGAGTGATGTCTTTTTAAAATCGTTTTGTACCATAAGTATATCTTATCTTATCTTATTCTGTAAAAACATTTTGAACCTGGCTTTATTCAATGCTCAAATTTATGTACAGGAAATGTATGCAAATTAACTTGTATTTAATCATAACATGAAGCCTCATTTAAAGCATTACATTTCAGAAACCTTTATGTACACTCAGATTCCTGAATGTATTTCCTCTTCTCTGCGTGTAGGTCCTCCCGGTCCACCATCTAAACCGGAGGTTGGCAAAGTGGATGGACATTCAGCCACTGTGACCTGGAGGAGGCCGGCTGAGGATGGAGGAAGTGATATTTTAGGGTACTGTGTGGAGAAGAAGGAGAAGAAGGGCATGAGGTGGGTCAGGGCGTCCAAGAAGCCCATCGTCGAGATGAGCTACCAATTGACCGGCCTCATTGAGGGCATCGAGTACGAGTTCCGTGTTCTGGCGGAGAACAAAGCCGGCTATGGAGAGCCCAGTGAGCCGTCAATGCCTGTCATAACCACAGTTATTGCCTGTAAGTAAAACAAGGGTTCCCAACAAGATGTTTCAGGGGCATACACATGTTCTCCTTACCCAAATTCCTTTACATTTCAAATTGCTGAAGCCTTTTATTTTGAAGGCACATCATAATTGTTTAAGGACACTAACCACTTACTTTATCCCTGGCAGATGTGCCCGGACCTCCAGTCAATCCAAGAGTCACAGACACGACCAACACCACTGCCACTCTGAACTGGGGCAAACCCCTGGACAACGGAGGGCTGGAGGTGACTGGATATGTGATTGAGCACAAGAAGGAAGGGGCAGAAGAATGGGTTAGAGACACCCCCTCGTCTCCACTGAGGATCACAGAGTTTGTTGTTCCCGGGCTGGAGACAGGTGCAAAGTACCACTTCAGAATTAGCGCTGTGAACGCTAAAGGAGCCGGAGAGCCTGCTGAGACTCTGGAGCTGATGGAGATCGTAGAGCGTGAAACCGAACCTGGTTTGGAGCTGGATATGGAGCTGAGAAGAACCCTGGTCGTCAGGGCTGGCTGCTCCATCCGCCTCTTTGTGCCTATCAAGGGACGTCCTTCGCCCACTGTCGCCTGGACTAAGGAGGGAGGTCCTGTCCTGCGGGCAGTCGTTGACAGCACCGAGTCCTTCACAATGCTGATCATCCCTGAGAGCTCAAGGGTCGATGCCGGTAAATACGAGCTGACCCTGGAAAACTCTGCTGGAAATAAAACTGCAGATATAAATGTGAGAGTCCTGGATTCACCTGGACCCCCACTCAACCTGAAACCTCTCAAGATTGAAAAGGACAACATCACTCTTCAGTGGGAGATGCCTCTGATCGATGGTGGAGCCAAAATCACCAACTACATAATTGAAAAGAGAGAATCAACACGCAAGGCTTTTGCTACAGCTATCACACATTGCCCAACCACCTCAGTGAACATCAGTGACCTGGGTGAAGGCTGTGAGTACTATTTCAGAGTATCTGCCGAGAACGAATATGGCATCGGTGAGTCGGTGGAGACGGCTGATCCAATTCGTGCATCACAGGCACCAACGCCTCCACAGAGTATCATCCCTACTGATATCACAAAGAACTCTGTGAGCTTGGCTTGGACCAAGCCCAAGCATGATGGTGGAAGCAGAGTTACAGGATATGTCCTTGAAGCCAAGAAGAAGGGAACTGATCAGTGGGCACACGTGACAGCAGTGAAAACCATGGACTTCACAGTGAAGAGTCTTAATGAGTTGGAGGAGTACTTCTTCCGTGTCATGGCTGTCAACCACTCTGGTAGAAGTGCACCACATGAGAGCAAATCCATCCAGGTCAAGGACTCTACCTCCCTGCCTGAGTTTGACCTGCGGGGTGTATGTCAGAAAACTATCATTGCCAAGGCAGGAGATGACATCAAGGTTGAAATTCCAGTTATGGGACGTCCTAGACCAACTATTAGTTGGCAAAAGGATGGCGCAACTCTGAAGCTTACACAGAGAACCAGCGTGGAAACTACCGCTGCTACTGTCATTCTCAGCATTGGTGAATGCAACAGAGCTGACAGCGGGCTGTACACCATGACAGGAAAGAACATTGTTGGCTCTGTAACAGACAACATCATTGTCAAGGTTCACGATGTACCCGGGCCCCCCAAGGGACCGATTAACATTGTGGAGATATCTCGTACCTATTGTGTCTTTGCATGGGACACTCCTGAGAATGACGGAGGTGTTCCCATCAACAATTACGTGGTTGAGATCAGAGACACAACTACCCAAACCTGGACTGAGCTGTCCTCTGCTATCATTCGCACTGTGTTCAAAGCCATTCGCCTGACCACTGGATCAGAGTACCTGTTCAGAGTCAAGGCTAAGAACAGATATGGCGTTGGACCTCCCATCACCTCAAATGCTGTGGTGGCTGCCTATCCATTCAAAGTACCTGGTCCTCCAGGTACTCCAGGTGTTGTTGCATTTACCAAGGACTCAATCACCGTTGGATGGAATGAGCCTGTGGTTGATGGTGGAAATGAAGTGATTGGTTATCATGTTGAGAGGAAAGAGAGAAGCAGCATCGTATGGCAAAAGATCAGCAAGACTCTTGTCAAAGGAAACCTCTTTAAAACCATCGGGCTTGAAGACGGTGCTGCCTATGAGTTCCGCGTCATGGCTGAAAACATGGCTGGAATTGGTAAGCCAAGCAAGGCCTCAGAAGCCATCCTGGCCTTGGACCCTGTGGACCCTCCAGGTATGCCTGAGCCCATCTTTGTCAATAAGAATGTCATCACCATTCAGTGGGCAAAGCCAGAGTACGACGGTGGTTTCAAAATCACCGGCTACACGGTGGAGAAGAAGGAACTGCCTGCTGGCCGCTGGATGAGAGCCAACTTCACCAACATCACAGAGACAGCCTTCACTGTCAGCGGACTGACTCAGGATGCCTCCTATGAGTTCCGTGTTATAGCCAGAAACTCAGCCGGGGCAGTGAGCGTTCCCTCTGATCACTCAGACCCAATCACCTGCAAAGACGACATCATTGAGCCACGCATTATGGTTGATGCCATCTTTAAAGATACTATTCTGCTGAAAGCAGGAGAGTCCTTCAAGCTTGATGCTGACATTGCTGGTCAACCAACCCCATCCATGGTCTGGACCAAGAATGGAAAGGACGTTGAGAACACGATGAAACTGGACGTCAAATTCACAGAACTGACAACCCTTCTGACCAACAAGGACTCTATGAGAGCGGATGGAGGAGAATTTGTTTTGACTGCCACTAATGTTGGTGGATTTGCTAAGCACACTTTTAAGGTTAAAGTACTTGACAGACCTGGACCACCTGGAGGACCTCTGGAGGTGTGTGATGTTACCGCTGATAACTGTATAGTCTCCTGGGCTCCACCAGCAGATGATGGAGGTGCCAAGATTGACGGATACGTGATTCAGAAGCGCGAGTCAAGCAGACTCGTTTGGACCAATGTGGTTTCAGACCTGCAAGTTACACAGTACAAGGTGACCAAGCTGCTCAAAGGAAATGAATACATCTTCAGAGTTATGGCAGTGAACAAGTATGGAATTGGCGAGTGTCTTGATTCAGAACCCACCATTGCAGACAACCCATATGTGGTTCCAGAGGCTCCAGAAAATCCTGAGGTGACGGCTATCACTAAAGATTCAATGTTTGTTATGTGGCAGGCGCCTAAGAGTGATGGCGGAACTCCCATCACCAACTACAGCATTGAAAGGAAAGACAGGATAGGCCTCCGCTGGGTCAAATGCAACAAGAAGAAGGTAAAAGGTCTACAGTTCAAGGCAACAGGCCTTCTCGTTGGGCATGAGTATGAATTCAGAGTTATTGCTGAGAATATTGCCGGACTGAGCCCGCCAAGTGCCTCGAGTCCCTTCTACAAGGCCACTGATGTGCTGTACGCACCCGGGGCCCCATGCAACCCCAGAATATTGGACACATCCAAGTCCTCGATCACTGTGGCCTGGAACAAGCCTGTGTATGACGGAGGCTCAGACCTCACTGGCTACATTGTGGAGACCTGCATCCCATCTGAGAAAGAGGAAGAGGGAGAATGGACAATTGTGACACCCAAAGAAGGACTCCTTGCCACCTCATTCACCATTATTAACCTGAAGGAGAACCAGGAGTACATGATTAACATCTCTGCCATCAACAGTGAAGGCATTGGAGAGGCAGCATCTGTACCTGGCAATGCCAAGGCAGAGGACAGGCTCCTTCCACCTGAGATTGATTTGGATGCTGAGCTCCGCAAGGTTGTCAGTCTGAGAGCTTGCTGCTCACTCAGACTGTTTGTGCCCATCAGAGGCCGACCAGCTCCTACTGCTTCATGGACCAAGGGAGATGGGGAACGTGTGGAGAGGGCAACCATTGACAGCACAACATCATACACGTCACTTGTTGTTGAAAATGTCAATAGATTTGACAGCGGAAAGTACAACCTTACAGTTGAAAACGAGTCTGGCTCCAAGACAGTTACAGTCCAGGTCCGTGTGCTTGACACACCAAGTGCCCCACAGAATCTGAAGATTACTGCTGTAACAAAGGAATCTGTCACTCTTGCCTGGGAGCCACCAGTGAATGACGGAGGAGTTAAGATTAAGAACTATATTGTTGAAAAACGCGAGTCCACAAGGAAAGCATATGCCACAGTTAACTCTAACTGCCATAGCACCACCTTCACAGTAGGCCAGCTTCTGGAAGGATGCAACTATTACTTCAGAGTTCTAGCTGAGAATGAATATGGCATTGGTCTTCCCATTGAGGCTGGTGAATCAGTTAAAGTGTCTGAGAAACCACAGCCACCTGGCAAGATCACTCTTAAGGATGTCACCAAGACCACTGTCACCCTGGCCTGGGAGAAGCCAGTGCACGATGGCGGCAGCAGAGTTGGCTGTTATGTCATTGAGATCCAGCCCAAGGGTGAGGATAAGTGGTACCCGTCTGGCATTGTACAGGAAACAGAAGCTACTATTAAACAACTCAATGAGGGTGAAGAGTACATGTTCCGTGTAGCAGCAAGAAACGAGAAGGGAACAAGTGACCCACGTCAAATTGGTGTTCCTGTGATCTTAAAGGATCTTGTGATTGCACCTTCTATCAAAATGATGTTCAACACATTCAGTGTGTTGGCAGGAGAAAATCTGACAGTAGAAGTCCCAATAGTGGCACGTCCCAAAGCAGAAGTCTCCTGGGTTAAAGATGGTGAACCTCTGAAGAGGACTACCAGAGTCAACGTTGGCGGAACTGAGACAATGCTGAAGCTCAACATAAAAGAAGCTACTAGAGATGATATTGGAAAGTACCACATCACGTTAAAGAACACAGCAGGAGAGGCAACAGCAGACATCGGTATTGTTGTACTCGACAAACCGGGTCAGCCTGGCGGCCCTGTTAAGGTAGAGGAGGTAACTTCTGGAAGTGTAACCATCGCCTGGAGCCGACCAGTCTATGACGGTGGTTGCACCATCAAACACTACATTGTGGAAAAGAGAGACACATCCACAACTGCTTGGATGGTTGTATCTCCAAATCTCGCAAGAACCAAAATCAAGGCAGGCAGGTTGAAGACTGGCTCTGAGTATCAGTTTAGAATAACAGCAGAAAACAGATATGGAAAAGGCCCTGTTCTTCTCTCAGAGTGTATTGTGGCTCAATACCCATACAAGCTCCCAGGACCCCCAGGAACACCAAACATTGCAGTCTGCACCAAAGACAGCATGGTGGTGGCCTGGAATGAACCTGTGAATGATGGTGGAAGCACAATCTTAGGCTACCATCTCGACCGCAAGGAGAGAAACAGCATCATGTGGGTGAAACTGAACAAGTCTCTGATTACTGACCAAACCTTCAAGACCAGTGATCTGGAACCAGGTATGGAGTATGAATACAGAGTTTATGCTGAAAACATTGTTGGAATAGGAAAAATGAGCAAAGTGTCGGAGGGATGTATTGCCAGAGATCCTTGTGATCCCCCTGGCACCCCAGAGGCGACAAAGATCGGAAAGGACTCCATTACCATCGTTTGGAATAAGCCTGAATATGATGGTGGTTCAAAGGTCACTGGCTACATTGTGGAAAAGAAGGAGCTTCCTGAAGGTCGCTGGCTGAAGGCTAACTTCACCAACGTCATTGAGACTGAATACGTTGCAACTGGACTTGTGCAGGACAGCCAGTATGAGTTCCGTGTTATTGCCAGAAATGCTGCTGGTGTTTTCAGTATGCCCTCTTTCAGCACTGGCCCCATCACTGCCAAGGATGAGATTGAACCCCCACGCGTTAGCATAGACCCAGAATACACAAAGACTATTGTGGTCAATGCTGGAGACAACTTCAAGATTGATGCGGATGTTCATGGAAAACCATTGCCCTCTATCCAATGGATGATGGGAGAGAATGAACTGGGCAACACTATTCATAGAGAAATTAAGAACACACCCACCAAAGCTTATATATCTTTCAAGGAAGCCAAACTTACAGATGGAGGCCAATACATTCTGCTGCTGAAGAATCCAGGAGGAGAAAAAGCAGTAGAGGTCAATGTTGTTGTTCTAGATAAACCTGGAGAACCACAGGGACCTCTTGTAATAACAGGAATAACCAAAGATCGGTGCTGCCTTTCATGGAAACCTCCAGTGCAAGATGGTGGCAGCAAGATCTCTCACTACATTGTGAAGAGGAGAGAGACAAGCAGGCTAGTCTGGACTGTTGTCGACTCAAATGTGGAGACCATCTTTTTGAAGATTACTAAGCTGCTGGAAGGAAACGAGTACATCTTCAGAGTCCATGCTGTCAACAAGTATGGGGTTGGTGCACCACTGGAGTCTGATGCTGTCACAATCAATGATCCATATGCAGCTCCTGGAACACCAAAGAGCTTGGAAGTTTCAGATATTAGTAAAGATTCGATGATGCTGACCTGGGAGGCTCCTTCTGAGGATGGAGGCAGTCCTATCACCGGATACATAATTGAGAAACATGACAAGGAAGGTGTCAGATGGACCAGATGCAACAGGAAAACAGTCACTGACTTGACTTTCAAGGTCCCTGGACTCTTGGAAGGCCATTGTTATGAATTCAGAGTTGCAGCTGAGAATGCTGTAGGTGCTGGAGAGCCAAGCTCCCCGACTGTTTACTTCAGATCTCTCGATCCCATCTTCAGGCCCGGCCCACCACACAATCCAAAGGTGACGGACACATCTAGAACATCAGTGTTCCTGTCATGGAGCAAGCCTGCCTGTGATGGAGGCTGTGCCATTGAGGGATACATTGTTGAGTGCTGCACCACCACAGAGTCAGCATTGCCAGCGGAGGCTCCTGCTGAGGCCCCTGCTGAGGCCACTGCCACAGATGCCCCTGCCGAGCAATGGACAATGTGCACACCAGCCACTGGTATCAAGAAGACAAAGTATGAAGTTGCAAACCTGAAGGAAAACCAGGCATACAAGTTTAGAGTTTGTGCTATTAACAAAGTTGGAGTTGGTGAGCCTGCTGATGTCTCTGGAGCTGTCGTTGCACAGGACAGGGCAGAGGAGCCAGACCTTGACATTGACGCAGAACTGAGAAAGATTGTGACCATTAAAGCTGGTGCTTCCCTTAGACTGTTCATACCCATCAAGGGAAGGCCCACTCCTACCATCACTTGGGACAAAGATGAAGCTGCACTTAAGGAGACGGCTCAGGTCGAGGTGACCAGCAGTTACTCATCCCTTGTCATCGACAAGATGAGCAGAAATGACAGTGGAAAATACACCATCACTGCAGAGAACGCCAGCGGAACCAAATCTGCATTTGTTGTTGTCCGTGTTCTCGACACACCTAGTGCTCCCGTTGCTTTGAAAGTGAAAGAAATTACAAACCAGTCAGTCACACTGGAATGGGAGCCACCTCTGTTGGATGGCGGGTCCAAGATCAAGAATTATGTTATTGAAAAGAGAGAAAGTACACGTAAGACATATGCTGCAGTTGCAACAAATTGTCACAAGCTTTCGTGGAAGATTGAGCCGCTCCAGGAGGGCTGCAGTTACTACTTCCGAGTCCTTGCTGAGAACGGACATGGTGTCGGCCTGCCTGCCACAACTGTTGACCCTCTTAAGGTCTCAGAGGTGCCCCAGACTCCAAAGAACTTGATTGTTACAGATCAGACCAAAACAAGCATCTCTCTGGCCTGGGAGAAGCCAGAGTATGATGGTGGCAGCAGAGTGATTCATTATCTGCTTGAGGTGCAGCTCAAGGGCCAGGAGAAGTGGAATGGTGTTAACACATTTAAGACAATGGAGACTACTGTTACCAAACTGAACCCTGGAGATGAGTATCTGTTCAGAGTCACAGCAATCAACGATAAGGGAAAAAGTGACCCCAAAGTCCTTTCTGGTCCAGTGATGACCACAGACCTAGTCTTTGAGCCTGAAGTTCGACCAGCATTCAGCAGCTACAGTGTCCTTGTGGGCAAAGACCTAAATGTTGACGTTCCCATCTATGGACGACCCAAACCAAAAGTCTTATGGAGTAAAGATGGGGCTTCTTTGAAGTTCACTACCAGAGTCAACATTCTCAACTCACCAACACATACAACACTGAGCATTAAGGAGGCCGCTGGTGATGATGGTGGCATGTACAGTATAAATCTTGTTAACTCAGCAGGAAAGAAGGACACATCCCTTGAAATCATTGTACTTGACAAACCCGGCCCTCCATCTGGCCCTGTGAGGTTCGATGAAATTACAACACAGAGTATCACTCTTTCATGGGATCCACCAAAACACAATGGTGGCTGTGAGATTTCAAACTACATTGTACAGAAGAGAGATACTACTACCACATCTTGGGAAAATGTGAGCAACAACTGGGCAAGAACCACCATCAAAGTGCCTAGACTGAAGACTGGATCTGAGTACCAGTTCAGGATCATTGCCCAGAACCGCTACGGCAAGAGTCACGGTCTGGATTCACCCGCCGTGGTCGCTAAGTACCCATACAAAGAGCCAGGTCCATCAGGCACCCCCTTCGTCTCCTCCCTCTCTCGGGACCACCAGATTGTTGAGTGGAACGAGCCTGTCGTAGATGGAGGCAGCCCTGTCCTTGGATACCATCTCGAGAGGAAAGAGAGGAACAGTATTCTCTGGATCAAGATCAACAAGACACTAATCCATGAGCCTATTTTCAAGAGTTACCCCTTGGAGGAGAGTATTGAATATGAATACAGAGTTTATGCTGAGAATATTGTTGGGATTGGAAGGTGCAGTAAGCTCTCAGAGGGCTGTGTTGCACGTGACCCATGTGATCCTCCTGGCACACCAGAGGCCATCCATGTGACCAAAGACGCCATCATCATCCAATGGACTAAACCAGAATATGATGGTGGCAGTAATATCACCGGCTATACCGTGGAGAGGCGTGATCTGCCAGAGGGCAGGTGGGTAAGGGCAAACTTCACTAATGTGATTGAGACCAAGTTCACTGTCACTGGTCTGACTGAAAATGCCCAGTATGACTTTAGAGTCATTGCCAAAAATGCTGTAGGCACCGTCAGTAAGCCATCCTACAACAGTGGACCGATCACTGTAAGTGACGAGTTTGAGGCGCCCAAATTCTCCATCGACCCTGCATTCACCAAGACCATCATCATCAATGCCGGAGAGACATTCAAGCTGGATGCAGATGTCTCTGGCAAGCCAGCCCCTACAATCCAGTGGTTCAAGGGTGAAAAAACAATCGAGAATACACTCAGACTGGAAATAAAGAACACAGAAAACCATGCTATGATTGTAATTAAGGACTCTATCAGAGTTGATGGTGGAGATTACACTCTTCAGCTGACAAACTGCGCTGGCAGTGAAACTGTTCCATTCAAGGTGGTGGTGCTGGACAGGCCCAGCCAATGTGAAGGACCCCTTCACATCGCGGGAGTAGCTGAAGATAGATGCACACTGGCCTGGCGTGCCCCTCTACATGATGGAGGTAGTCCTATTAAAAACTATCTCATCGAAAGAAGAGAGACCAGCCGCCTCGCTTGGACTATTGTTTCTAACAGCTGTGAACACACATGCTTCAAAGTCACCAATTTACTGGAAGGCAATGAGTACATGTTCCGTGTCATGGCGGTTAACGGTTATGGTATCAGTGAACCACTGCTGTCTAGTGCAGCCATTATGAAGACTCCATTTATTGCTCCTGGTCAACCTCACATGGAGGAAGTAACCAACATTGCACATGATGGCATGACCGTCTCTTGGTTAGCTCCTGACACCGAAGGAGGCAGTGAGATTACCAATTACATTGTTGAAAAGAAGGACCGGCAGGGAATCAAGTGGACTAGATGCAACCGTCAGAAGGTCACTGATCTGTCCTTCAGAGTTACAGGCCTAACCTCTGGCCATGAATATGAGTTCCGAGTCACAGCTGAGAATGTTGTTGGAGCAGGAGTGCCAAGCCTCCCAACTCCATACTACAAGGCCAGTGACCCCAAGTACAAACCTGGTGCACCGGCATATGTGAATGTAAGTGACTCCACAAAGAGCTCTATTTCAGTGTCCTGGGGTAAGCCACTGTCTGATGGTGGCAGTGAAATCCAAGGATACATTGTTGAAGTCTGCAAGGCTGAAGAGGAAGAATGGACCATGGTTACTCCCTCTACTGGCCTGCGTGTCAACAAATATGAAATTACCAAACTGACTGAGGGTCTGGAATACAAAATCCAGGTGTGTGCTCTGAACAAACTGGGAGTTGGTGAGCCAGCATCTCTTTCTGGAACAGCCAAACCAGAGGAAAGGGTGGAGCCACCTCTAATCATGCTCGACTCAGAGCTAAGGAAGGGCATCATCGTGAAAGCTGGTGGATCTGTTAGAATCCATATTCCATTCAAGGGCAGGCCAACACCTGAGGTTAAGTGGACTAAGGATGAGGGAGACTTGACTGAAAAAGCGGTGGTTGAGAAAGCTCTGAACTTCACACAGTTGTCCATTGACTCATGTGACAGGAATGACTCTGGAAAATACTCCTTGAGTCTGACCAACAGCAGTGGGACTGTGTCTGAGATTGTTTCGGTTAAAGTCCTGGATACACCCAGCGCCCCACTGAAACTCGCTGTTCAAGACATTAGAAAGGACTCTGTCACTCTTGTATGGGAGACCCCACTGATTGATGGAGGTTCCAAAATCAAGAACTATGTCATCGACAAACGTGAATCAACCAGAAAGGCATATGCAAATGTGTCAACAAAATGCACATCAACAACCTTCAAAGTGGACAACTTGATTGAAGGTGCCTTGTACTACTTCAGAGTCATGGCTGAGAATGATTTCGGAACTGGCTCGTCTATTGAAACAAAGGCAGCTTTCAAGGCCTCCGAGGTACCAATGCCTGTTGGAAAAATCTCTATCACTGATGTCACCAAAGCCACAGTCTCTCTGGCCTGGGAGAAGCCTGAGCATGATGGAGGCAGTAGAATAGGTGGCTACCTGATTGAGATGCAACCCAAGGGTACAGACAAGTGGGGAGTCGCAACAAATACAAAGACATGTGACGGCACAGTCAAAGGCCTCACATCAGGAGCAGAATACTTTTTCCAGGTCATTGCTTACAATGAGAAGGGAAAGAGTGAGCCAATTGCTCTTGCTGCGCCCATTGTTGCCAGTGACATGACCATGGAGCCAAGCATTAAGATGCAATTCAACACCTACAGTGTGTTAGCTGGAAAAGACCTGAGGTTGGAGTTCCCGTTGCTTGGCAGACCCAAACCTCAAGTATCCTGGACCAAGGACGGTCTGTCTTTGGGTGTGACATCAAGAGTCAATGTGATAAACACACCAACAATAATTGGAATTAAAATTACTGAAGCATGCAAGGAGGACTTTGGCAGATATTCCATCAAAGCAAGCAATAATGTCAACACCATCAGTCAGGATTTGTCTATAATTGTCCTTGACAAGCCTGGTCCTCCTAAAGGTCCGGTGAAGGTTGTAGAAGTGAGCAACACCTTTGTCCACCTCGCATGGGATCCACCAGAGTACATGGGTGGATGCCAGGTAAAGAGCTATATCGTGGAAAAGAGAGACACCACCACCCAAACATGGCAGTCAGTCACCACACAGCTTGCAAGAACAGCAATAAAGATCCCTAAGCTGAAGACTGGTGCAGAATACCAGTTCAGAATCATAGCTGAAAACAGATATGGAAAGGGTTCATCCCTGGATTCAAAGTCCATCGTGGTTCAATATCCATACAAACCACCAGGGCCTCCAGGAACACCAGGTGTGCAATCTGCAACAAAGGAAATGATGATCATTGAGTGGAATGAGCCTGTCAATGATGGTGGAAGTACAGTCATTGGGTACCATCTAGAAAGCAAGGAGAGAAGCAGCATCATGTGGAACAAACTGAACAAGACTCTTATCACTGATACTCAGTTCAAGATCAGCAATCTTGAGGAGGGTATTGGATATGAATTTAGAGTGTATGGTGAAAATATTGTTGGCATTGGCCGATGCAGTAAAGCGTCTGAGTCCTTTGTTGCTCGTGACCCATGTGATCCTCCTGGTGCTCCTGAAGTTGTTTCTATCTCTAAGACCATAATAAAGATTCAGTGGACCAAGCCTGAGTATGATGGTGGCAGCAAAGTGAATGGATATATTGTGGAAAGGAAAGATCTTGCCTCCGATGAGAAGCGCTGGGTCAGAGCTAATTTCACAAATATAGTGGAGACTGAGTACACCGTCACTGGCCTGACTGAGAGCGAGCAATATGAATTTAGAGTTACTGCAAGAAATGCAGCCGGAGTCTTCAGCGAGCCATCCGACAGCTCTGGACCTATTACTGCTACTGATGAAATTGAACCACCAAGGGCCTCAATGGATCCCAAATACAAGGATGCCATTGTTATCAATGCAGGTGAACACTTGGTTCTTGATGCAGACATATATGGAAAACCAATTCCTGATGTTGCCTGGCTAAAAGAGGGTAAGGAAATGCCAAAAGCCCTGCGCATTGAAGTGAAGACTACACAGAAACGTACAGCCATTATGATTAAAGATGTCACCAAGCTTGACAGTGGCCACTATGACCTCGTCCTCAAAAATCCAGGCGGCACAAAAACCTTCCCTATCACCGTCAAAGTCCTTGATAAACCAGGTCCACCCCCTGGACCCATGACAGTGACAGGTATCATGTCTGACAGGTGCACCCTTGCCTGGTCTGAACCAACTCTAGATGGAGGGGCTAGCATCACTCACTATATCTTGGAGAAGAGAGAGACCAGCAGGTTGTCCTGGACAGTAGCTGCACAGAGTGTTAAGGGTACATTCTATAAACTAAAAAATCTGCTCACTGGAAATGAATACATTTTCAGAGTCAAGGCAGTCAACAAATATGGTGTTGGAGATTGTCTTGAGAGTGAACCCATCATTGCACGCAATCCTTACAAGCCCCCCAGTGCTCCTGGAACTCCAGAAGGAAGTCAGATTACAAAGGACTCTATTGTTCTGACTTGGACTCCTCCAGAGCAGAGTGGTGGAGCTGAAATTGACACCTTCCACCTTGAAAAGCGTGACAAGGATAGTGTAAGGTGGACAAAATGCAACAGACAAAATCTGACCGACAACCACTTCAAGGTCACGGGTCTGATGACGGACCACTTCTACGAGTTCCGTGTTGCAGCTGAGAACGAGGCTGGAATGGGAGACCTCAGTGAGTTGTCCCTGCTCTACAGAGCTTGTGATTCCCTCACACCACCTGGACCTCCACATCATCCTAAGGTGACAGACTACACCAAGTCTTCTGTGTCCCTGACCTGGGGCAAATCTGACTTTGATGGTGGTGCCTACATAAAGGGTTACATTGTGGAAATGCGGGAGTACACACCAGAGCCTGAAGAAGATGAGGAGGCAGAAGTAGCGCCAGCCATAGAGGCACCAGTTGTAAAGGAATGGACCATGTGCACTCCACCCACTGGCACACAAGCCACTAAGCTCACTATCACAGACGTGAAGGAAGGTGCAGAGTACCAGTTCCGTGTCTGTGCCATCAACTCCGAGGGAGTGGGCGAGGCTGCTAGCGTCCACGGTACTGTGGTCACTTCTGACCGGGTGGAATCACCAGAGATTGAGCTGGACGCTGATCTCAGAAAGGTAGTTTCTGTCCGTGCAGGAGGAACTCTGCGTCTTTTTGTTGCCATTAGAGGACGACCTGAACCTTCCGTGAAGTGGGAGAAGGTTGATGGTGCCCTCACCGACCGTGCTGCTATTGACACCACCAGCTCTTACACCATGCTTGTCATTGACAATGTTAATCGCTTTGACAGTGGAAAATACTCACTGACATTGGAGAACAGCAGTGGTGAAAAGTCTGCCATTGTTGCAGTGAGAATTCTGGACACACCGAGTGCACCACAAAGCTTTGCAGTTAAGGAGCTCAAGAAGGATTCAGTGACTCTTGCCTGGGATACACCCCTCACTGATGGAGGCTCTAAAATCACAAACTACATTGTTGAGAAGAGAGAGTCTGTCAGGAAGGCATACACTACTGTCACCAGCAACTGCTTGACAAACTCATTCAAGATTGAGGAATTGCCTGAAGGTGGCATTTTCTACTTCAGAGTCTGTGCCGTTAATAAATATGGCCAGGGACAGGCGGTAGAAACCAAAGAAATCAAGGTGTCTGAGGTACCGCTGCCACCGAACAAGGTTACTCTTGTAGATCAGACTAAGACCAGTGTGACTCTGGTATGGGACAAACCTGCTCATGATGGTGGAAGCAAAGTAATGTGCTATAATGTAGAATTCAAGCCTAAGAGTGGAGATAAATGGGGCACAGCGTGCACGGTCAAGGTGACTGAAGCCACCGTTCCTAATCTGAGTCCTAATGAAGTCTATCTATTCAGAGTGATTGCAATCAATGAAAAGGGAAAGAGCGAGCCAAAAGATCTTGGCTTGCCTGTGGTTGCAAAGGATGTTGCAATTGAACCATCCCTCCACTTACTGTTTAACACATACAGTGTGAAGGCTGGAGGCGACCTCACCCTCGAGGTTCCAGTGAGAGGCAGACCAAAGCCTGTTGTATCCTGGAAGAAGGACGGCCTTCCTTTGAAGCAAACATCGGCAGTGACCATCCTGAACACCGCAACCTCATCCAAAATTATCCTCAAAGAAGCTTGCAGAGAACATGTTGGCAAGTATGAGATCACCCTTGCAAACACAGGAGGAACTGTCACAGCAGACATTGGAGTGGTTGTCCTTGATAAACCAAGTCCACCTAAAGCCTTTAAGTTGGATGCAGTGACATCAGACAGCATCACACTGTCCTGGTCTCTACCAGAGTATGATGGTGGCTGCTCCATCAGTAACTACATTGTAGAGAAGAGAGACACAAACACACAAGAATGGCAGATGGTTGCAAGTAATGTTGCTAGAACATCTTTCAAGGCTGGCCGCCTGACACATGGAGCAGAATACCAATTCCGCATCTATGCTGTCAACCGTTATGGCA
Organism: Pogonophryne albipinna; assembly: GCA_028583405.1. NCBI lineage: Eukaryota > Metazoa > Chordata > Actinopteri > Perciformes > Artedidraconidae > Pogonophryne > Pogonophryne albipinna. The sequence goes on from JAPTMU010000026.1 coordinate 1,942,629, forward strand.
AGAGTGGATATCTGGATACCCCGGGAATCACTGCTCAGTACGACTTCAAACAGCCTGGACCTCCCTCTACACCTATTGTGAAGTTGGCCACCAAGTCCTACATGCTGGTGACCTGGAATGAGCCAGTCAATGACGGCGGCAGCCCTGTTGTGGGCTACCACCTGGAGAGGAAAGAGCGCACTAGCATAATTTGGTCAAAGTTGAATAGAGTAATGATCAAAGAAACAGAATACAAAGTCAATGGCATTGAAGAAGGCATGATGTATGAGTACCGTGTCTATGCTGAAAATATTGCTGGCATTGGTAAAGTCAGCAAGGCCTGTGAAGCTGTAGCAGCCAGAGATCCATGTGATCCTCCCGGCACACCTGAGGTCACTGCTGTCACCAGAACATCTGTCACCTTGTCCTGGGAGAAGCCAGAGTATGATGGAGGAGCCAAGGTTACTGGCTACAGCATTGAGCGCAGAGATCTTCCAGAAGGACGCTGGACCAGATGCAACTTCACCAATGTGCCTGAGACCCACTATGACGCGACAGGCCTTACAGAGGACAGCCAGTATGACTTCCGGGTCATTGCTAAGAATGCAGCTGGATTGTTCAGTGGACCGTCAGACACCACCGGTCCCATCACTGTCAAGGCAGATGTGGATCCACCAAGAATAATGATTGATGTCAAGTACAGAGAATCATTGCTTGTGAAAGCAGGAGAGACTCTGAAGATTAACGCTGACCTTGCTGGACGTCCCGCCCCTGTCATTTCCTGGACCAAGGATGGCAAAGAGATTGAGCTGAGAGCCAGGATCCAGATTGTTTCAACAGATACCAGCACTAGCCTCATTGTGAAGGACAGCGTCAGAAGAGATTCTGGGCAGTATGTTCTCACTCTGAAGAATATTGGTGGCACAGTCGCCGTGCCAATACAATGTGTGATTCTGGATAAGCCTGGACCGGCAGCAGGACCTCTGCAGATCACAGGTCTCACAGCCGAGGCATGCGTTCTGTCCTGGGGTCCTCCTCAGGAAGCCGGCGGGGCTGACATCACGCATTATGTTGTTGAGAAGCGTGAGACCAGCCGTTTGGCCTGGACAGTGGTGGAGGGGGACGTCACAAAAACATACCTCAAAGTCACAGGACTGCTCAAGGGCAACGAATACATCTTCAGGGTTTTGGCCGTCAACAAGCACGGCCGTGGAGAGACTCTGGACAGTGATGCTGTGATGATTACAGATCCATACACATTTGCCTCTGCTCCAACTGGTGTGGATGTCACTGACATTACTGGAACTACAATGACCCTCTCCTGGTGCAAGCCAGCCAGCAATGGAGGCAGTCCCATCACTGGATACGTGATTGAGCGCCGTGAGAAGACCGGCATGCGTTGGGTCCGTGTGAACAGAGATCTAGTTGTTGAATGTACCACAGTAGCAACCAAACTGCGCAAGGGTTGTGAGTACGACTTCAGAGTCTTAGCTGAAAATGCTGCTGGTCTGAGTCCTCCCAGTGAACAATCCGCCACATTCAGAGCCTTGGATGCTCTGGTTGTTCCCTCTCGCCCAACCAAGCCGAAGACGGTGACTTCAAATAAGGACAGTGTGTCCATCGTCTGGAAACCACCACGAGATGATGGCGGTGCTCCTGTCCTGGGATACACTGTAGAATACAGAGAGTACGTCCACAAACCAGAGCCAGAGGTTCCAGAAGAAGAGGAGGAAGAATATGAGTATGAGGAGGAGGAGAAAGAGGAGGTACCTGAATCCCCAGAGGAACTGGCAAGATGGGTTGAAGCCATCCCTCTTACCAAGAGCTTGGAGTTCACCATCAGCGGACTGAAGACAGATACAGAATATGAATTCTGTGTCAAGGCAATAAACAAAGTTGGCAGCAGTACATGCAGCCTGTACTCAGATCCGGCTACAGCCATGGACAGAACCACAGAGCCATCGTTTGATGTTGACATTGAGCTGCGTAAAGTACTCATGGTCAAGCATGGAACAGCATTCACTCTCAAGGTACCATTCAAGGGCAAACCTGTGCCGTCAGTGGCGTGGGCCAAGGAGGGTGTTGATCTGAAGATCAGAGGAACCATTGAATCCACAGAGTCCAGTACTTCACTCACCCTCGAGAAGGCCACCAGGAACGACTCGGGCGAATACTGCGTTACTATTGAATCCTCGCTGGGAACAGCAACATTGCCCATGGTGGTCAAGGTGCTGGACTCTCCTGGACCCCCGGTCAATGTCAAAGTGTCAGCAGTTACCAGGGACTCTGCGACCCTCAACTGGGAAGCTCCAGAGAACAATGGTGGGGACGCGGTGAAGGCCTACTACGTTGAAAAACGAGAGGCCAGTAAGAAGGCTTGGGTCACTGTGACCAGCAACTGCCACGTGCTAACATACAAGGTGGAGGACCTGCAAGAGGGCGCCATGTACTACTTCAGAGTCATCGGGGAGAACGAGCACGGTTTGGGCGTCTCTCAGGAGGCCAAGGCTGGAACCAAGATCACAGGTAACATATGAACCGTCCTTCGCATTTAGTTCAGAGCTGCAAATAATAATTTCCATGCAGAAATGTTGTTTTCATGCCTTCAAATATGGAGATTATTTTTGGACACTTGAAAAAATGTATTTAACTCGAAGGGTAAATGCTAACGGATTTTCTCCTTTTCTCTGTTTTATATCTTTAAAAACCAACGAATATAATATCTCATATCTTTGAGTTTTGTACTGTTGTTTTACGAAATAAAGCATTTGAAAATGACAGGAAAACAATTTTACAATTTTTTGAAAATGGAAAGTAATGTTTCCTGTAGAAATGTCTCTATATGCCGTTTCCAGCCTCTCAGTTATATTTTAATTAATTGGAATATATTTAGTCTTTTAAACACATCACCTTGTCCTTTGAGTAACTGAGATGGACATGTTACCGTATTCTATACGTAGCCTCTTGGCTAACTCTGGCACATTTACAGGAATGTTAATTAATGTGCACTGTCCCTGTTAAATAACTGAATAAATAGAATAAACAAATAAATCACTTTATTTAGATCAAACCATTAGTTAGCAGATGAATCCATAATGAAAATAATTGTTCTTTTCATCTCTATGTAGGTAATATATACAAACTTTTGCAATGCATGCTTCATAAATTGTGCTGTGCTCTGTTACAGAGGTGCCAAGCATTCCCACGAAACTTGGAGTTGCAAACGTCACCAAGGACAGCATAACGATTGCCTGGACGCGTCCAGAGTACGACGGCGGCAGCAGGGTCACGGGTTACCTCATTGATGCCCTGGAGAAGGGACAGACCAAGTGGGTAAAGTGTGCCACGGTAAAGACCCTCAACCACACCATCAAGAGCCTGAGGGAGTGTGGCGAGTACTACTTCAGAGTGCGTGCCGAGAACCACGCCGGCCTTAGCGAAGCCAAGGAGATGATCGTACCCGTCATCGTCAAGGAAATACACGGTACTGTCTTCACTTCACGCGCTGATCTTAGTCATTTTTGTCCATGTAAACAATTTGATATCTTTGTACAGTTTTCCACTCTGCCACTATGAAGCTGACATTACTCACCTCCTTGCTGTCTCATGTTCTCCACAGAGGCTCCAGAGTTTGACCTGAAGAACTACCCTAAGAACACGGTTTATGTGAAAGCTGGATCGGACCTGACCTTTGAGCTTCCTCTCAGCGGCAGGCCCACTCCCAAGGTCACCATGTCGAAGAACAACATACAGATTAAGCCTTCCAAGAGGCTGCTGACGGAAGTCACCCCCGACAGTCTGATCATCACCCTGAACGAAAGCATCTCCAGCGACGCCGGCAGGTACGAAGTCACCGCCTCCAACGCTGGTGGCACCACCAAGATCTTCCTCATCTTCGTGGTCCTGGACCGCCCCGGGCCCCCGATTGGCCCGGTGGAGGTGGGAGAGGTTGGCGAGACCACAGTCTGTCTGAAATGGGCGTGTCCCGAGTACGACGGCGGCAGTCCCGTCACCAACTACACCGTCATGAGGCGTCAGACCAGCACCCCCAACTGGACCGAGGTGTCCACCAGCATCGCTCGCAGCGCCATCAAGGCCACCAAGCTCACAAAGGACGAGGAGTACCAGTTCAGGATCAGGGCCCAGAACCGCTATGGCATCAGCGACCACATCGACACCAAGCCCATCATGATCAAGCTGCCGTACAGTAAGTGTGCTAGATAAAAAAATCTTTCTTTTCGATTTTTCTACATCTATAATAAGGTGCACAGGGTGATTGCATGCTTTTTGGTTGTTGCTGAGTAAACACTAACGCTGTCCTCTCCTGCAGCTTTCCCTGGGCCTCCTTCCACGCCGTGGTTCAGCTTCGTGTCCCGCGAAAGTCTGACGGTGTGCTGGAACGAGCCCGTCAACGACGGCGGAAGCACGGTGATCGGATACCACGTGCAGATGAAGGAGAGGAGCAGCATCCTCTGGAAGAAGGTCAACAAGACGGCCATCTCCGGAAACCACTGGCGCGTCACCAACATATGCGCCGGACTCATCTACGAGTTCAAGGTGTCTGCGGAGAACGCCGCCGGCATCGGGAAGATGAGCAAGACCTCGGAGGAGGTGCTGGCCATTGACGCCTGCGGTGAGTGTTTCCTCTTCTCCTGGTTTCGCTGCAGTATAAATTCAAACCTTGTTAAGAAAATGTTAAGCACTGTATCCATTTTGATGATTTTGGTATTGAATGATATGTTTTTTGACTGTTGGGAAGTTCAAATTTACATTTAGAACTTCTTCAAAGCTTTATGTGTCATTTTAAAACAAAACGAGGGGCTTATCAGTAAGCATGTGGGACACTAAACCACACTAATTATAAAAAAAATATTCTATGTTAGCAAAATAATCTGACACTGAACACCAATAATTATAAAATAATAACATAAACAGTAAAATATATATATATTGACGTCTTTTTTTCTTAAAGATAACCGGCAGCAGGTTTTTGGGTACCCAGGATAAAACAGTTGACTTCACGAATTTTAGGTCTGATTTCATGAACATGTTTCCCTCTTTAATGTCGCAGAGCCCCCGGCTAACGTGCATGTCACCGAGGTGACCAAGAACTCTGTGAGCCTGGCGTGGCAGCGGCCTCCGTACGACGGCGGCAGCAAGATCACAGGTTACAGCGTGGAGCGGCGCGACACTGGAAGCGGCCGCTGGGTGAAGGCCAACTTCACCAATATCATCGAGATGGGCTTCACCGTCTCCGGCCTCAACAAGGATGAGGCCTACGAGTTCAGAGTTTACGCTAAGAACGCCGTGGGCTCCGTCAGCAACCCGTCGCTCATCGCCGGCCCCGTCACCTGCGTGGATACCTGCGGTGAGACTTCCTATGACATAACATTTATTTCACATATGTTTGTTTTTATCCGAGATTCAACATTCTAAGGTTTTATTGTCATATGCAAATAAGCTACAGTGTAGAAATGGCAAGGCAATTCTTCTGACTCAAGCTCCTCCAACCATGCAATAAAATACAAAAATACAAATAAATAAACATAAGGTATATTATATGCTGCAATGATGGAGGAGTCGGAGATTTTTTTTTTCTTTGCACCTTTTGATCTTTGCCTCTTGCCTCCTCAGGCGCCCCGGCCATCGACCTCCCTCCGGAGTTCCTGGACGTGGTTCAGTACAAAGCCGGGTCCTCTGTGAAGCTGCGGGTGGGCATCGTGGCCCAGCTGCTGCCCAACATCGAGTGGCTGAAGGACGGGAAGGAGCTGCTGCTAACCTCCAAGCTGTCGGTGGAGAGCACCACCGACTCCACCGCCATTCTCATCAAGGACGCTGAGCGCTTCGACAGCGGATCCTATGAGATCAAGATCAAGAACATTCTGGGCTCAGCGACCGCCAACATCAGGATCCAGATCCTCGGTGATTACACAAACCCACTTTCCTTAGACATGTTTCCATGTTTTAATGTTCAAAAAGTTCTTTATTTCTCTCATACTGCCTGAAACCAGAGCCCAGTCTGCTCTGATTGGTTAGCTGGCCGGCTGGAAATCTCAGGCAATAGCTAGTTGCAACTCTCCGTGTGATCAGAGAGCAGCTATAAGATGGTAGTTTACCCAAAATGGCTTTATAGATAAACGTGTACCAGTGACTGAGCCTCCGTACAGAAAGTGAAGGCAGACCTGCCCTGGCATACAGGGTACAGTGACGAGTAAGTGCTTTACAGTTAGTAACAAATCTCAGTGCACTGTGATAGGCGGCAAGCCAAGCCAAGTCCCTATGGACTTCGCCACCACCGCCAATGGAGGAATTTCAGGTGGCGGGGGGGGGGGGGGGGTGTTGGAGAGAAACTCCCTCTTGAGGAATCACAGGGAATTTAGCCTTTGCTGACCATTTACATGCACTAACGCCTTTCGGACACACTTCAGGCAAGGGGACACCTCATTAATGTTATTTCTCCTCCTGTAGACAAACCCGGACCCCCAGCCGGCCTCATCAACTTCCAGTCCGTCACGGCGGACAAGATAATGTTCAGCTGGGAGCCGGTGCCCGAGCCGGACCAGGGAGGCTTCCCGGTGACGCACTACATCGTGGAGCGACGTGAGACCAGCCGCCTGGTTTGGTCCACCGTGTCGGACTGCCAAGAGGAGGCCTACGCCTGCGTTGGGAAGCTGGTGCGCGGAAATGAGTATGTGTTCCGCGTCATGGCCGTGAACAAGTTCGGAGTAGGAGAGGCGCTGGTGTCAGAGCCCGTCATCGCCAAGAACGCCTTCGGTAAGTTTTGTGATTATGTGAATATCAGAGTTTCAGTTGAATAGCTCTTTGAGTTTTAGTAATAAAGACTGTTCTTAGTTTTAACTAACTTGAGTCTTGTCTAGATTATAGTTACAAATGTAGACCCTAACATAATTGAAACAGTATTATTAATATGTTTTTAGATAACAATAAGCTTACTTATATTACTTACTTGCATAAAAGTTATTCGTTAATCTGCAGCCACTACAGTCGGTTTTGTTTCAAAATCAAATCAAGTTTTATTTATATAGCACATTTTTAAACGATTTTTGGTGGAGCTAAAGTGCTGTACATATAATAAAAAATAACCTACAGTAAAGACACTTTACAGCAAATACAACAGCACAGTTTGTGCAGAATATCAGTATGAGAAAACGACATCACAACGAAAAGAATGTCCTTTATGGAGAAATAGGTCAAGGACTTATTTTATCATTTGCATGTCCTAACCTGTCTTCTCTACCTTTTTCCAGTGACTCCTGGGCAGCCTCACACTCCCGAGGTGAACACCATCACCAAGACCACCATGTTGGTGGAGTGGAACAAACCGGGGGTGGACGGCGGCAGCGTGGTGACCGGATACTACCTGGAGAGGCGTGACAAGAAGAGCCTGCGCTGGATCCGGGTTTACAAAGAGGCGATCGCAGACATCAAGAAGATGGTGTACCACCTGACAGAAGGAAACGAGTACCAGTACCGAGTGTGTTCCATCAACAGGGCCGGAGAGGGACTGTTCTCTGAAGTTTCCGACTACTACAAGGCTGCGGACCCTGTTGGTGAGTGTTCACAAATGTGCTTTTATTGGGGGGGTTTTATCCGTAAAGCCCTTTGTTATGAGCTTTCTAAACACATGTGCCCTGCCTTACAGAAACTCCGGATGAGCCTTGCAAGCTGAAGGTTGTTGACTCCACCAAGACCTCCATCACCTTGGGCTGGTCCAAGCCCGAATGGGACGGCGGCAGCGAGGTGATCAGCTACATGCTGGAGAAGCTTGTTGAGGGAGAAGAAGAGTGGGCCATGGTCACCGCCAAGGGAGAAGTCAAGACCACTGAGTACATCGTCCACGACTTGAAACCAGACGTCAACTACTTCTTCAGGGTCTCAGCTGTGAACTGTGCCGGCCGTGGAGAATCTCTAGAGATGACCGAGGCTGTGCAAGCTAAAGACATCCTGGGTAATAAATCACTTGTGTTGTGAAGTGTGTTAGAACCCTGTCTCCTACATATTTACGTTCAGGGACAGCTAAACTGCTTAAAATGTGTTTTCTTTGGTTCATGTTACACCCTTCAACCAAGATTTATTAAATTATGTGCAGAAGTTTTCCTGACAGAAATGTGTAGGCTTTGATTTGAAACCTATTGTAATCCATCAAAAACTGTACTATCACTCTGGAAATGTGGCTGAACAGGCAGTTTCTTTCATGCTTACCTTGTCTTCAGGAACCCGGCTGCATGTTTTGCTGCACACATATCTCCGGCCCTGTGTGATTTTGTATTTTCTCCATGCTTTTCACAGAGGAGGCCCAAATCGACCCTGACGTGGCCATGAGAACTCACTACATTGTGAAGGCCGGTAAGGATGTGGAGCTGTCTGTTCCTCTGAAGGGCCGACCAGCTCCCACCGCTTCCTGGAGCAAAGGAGAGGAATGCATCGACAGTAACCCCAAATACGAGTTCCACCACTCCGACAACACCACCGTGCTGGTTATGCGTGAGGTGACTAGGCTTGACACTGGAAAATACACAGTGAAGATAGAGAACGGTGTTGGAGAGCCAAAAACGCTGACCCTGTCCGTGAAGGTCCAGGACACCCCGGCTCAGTGCAGGAACCTGGTCCTGAAGGACGTGACTCGTGGAAAGCTCACTCTCTGCTGGGAGCCTCCACTCCTCGACGGTGGTGCTGAGATCACAAACTACATCGTAGAGAAGAAGGACTCCTCCAAGAGGATCTATTCTGCAGTGACCAGCAAATGCACAGAAACAACATACTCCCTGGAAGACCTCTCTGAGAAGGCCTCCTACTTCTTCCGTGTGATGGCGGAGAATGAGAATGGCATTGGCGATCCCTGTGACACCCTGGACCCTGTGAAGGCCACAGAGACTCCTGGCCCGGTCAAGGAGGTTTCTATGAAGGATTCTTCCAAGACCTCGGTCACCCTGCAGTGGCTGAAGCCAGATTACGATGGTGGCAGCATCATCTCCGAATACGTCATTGAGCAGAAGCTGAAGGACGAAGAATGGTCTCTGGGAGGAACCAGCCGACAGTGCGAGCTTGAGGTGAAGAAACTGAAGGAGCACTCCACAGTGTTCTTCAGAGTGGCGGCCAGGAATGATAAGGGACAGGGAGACTTTGTTGAGATGGGTCCTATCCAGGTCATCGACTACATTATCACGCCTGAGGCCTGCCTTGCTGAGTACCCTGGAAGCCGCATCTGTGTCCGTCTGGGTCACAACGTCCACATTGAACTGCCCTACAAAGGTAAACCCAAACCTGCCATCCTCTGGCTGAAGGACAGCCTGCCTCTAAAGGAGAGCGACCAGATCCGCTTCAAGAAGACGGAGACCAAAGCCACGCTGAATATTAAGAATGTGACGAAGGAGAATGAAGGTAAATACACCCTGACCCTGGACAACAGGGTCAACAGGAGATCCTTCCACATCAACGTCATCACGCTCGGACCGCCATCTAAGCCAATTGGTCCGATCCGCCTGGATGAAGTGAGAGCTGAGAGCATCACGATCTCCTGGGATGAACCAAATGACGATGGCGGCGGAGACATTGCTTGCTACACCGTTGAGAAGAAGGACACCTCCCAGTCTGACTGGAAGATGGCCTGCTCCAGTGTAGAGGACACCCAGTACCAGATCGCTAACCTGATCAAGGGAATTCAGTACCAGTTCAGAGTGCGTGCAGAGAACAGATACGGCAGCAGTGAGCCTCTCGTCTCACAGAGCGTCATTGCCAAGCACCAGTTCAGGCCTCCAGGCCCGCCCGGTAAACCCGTGGTGTACAATGTTACCAACGACGGCATGACCATCCAGTGGGAGCAGCCCATCTACGACGGGGGTTGCCCCATCCATGGCTTCAATGTGGAGAAGCGGGAGAAGAACAGCATCATGTGGCAGAAGGTGAACACGGTGCTGGTCAAAGAGACGGACTACAGGATCCTGGAGCTCATCGAAGGCCTTGAGTACTCCTTCCGGGTCTACGCCCAGAACGACGCCGGCTGCAGCCGAATGAGTGACCATAGCAAGTTGAACATGGCGGTCAGCCCTGTCGGTGAGTCCAGGTTCACATCAGAATACTGTTGTTCAGAATAGTAGAAGAGGCACGGGCCAAAGATACTTTACTAGAATAAATCGTAAAAAACCTTGTGTTGTTTAGTTTATGAATACCTCACCCTCAGGTGAGCATAAACTCAAGGTTATCAGCTTCTTCTCAAAAAAAACATTTGAAATGATTGGGTACCGGGTATCGGCCACAATTTTAGAATGAAAATCTTTGACCAAAATAAGTTTAAAGGTGCATTTCCTGCCTTCCAGATCCTCCGGGCCAGCCCGACTACACCGATGTGACCAGTGACTCAGTGACTCTGAAATGGGATGCACCCAAACGTGACGGTGGCAGCAAGATCACCAGCTACAGCCTGGAGAAACGCCAAGGCAAGGGCCGCTGGTTCAAGGCCAACCTGACTGACGTGCACGAATGCGAGTATACTGTCACCGGCCTGGCACTGAACGAGCGCTACGAGTTCAGAGTGACGGCCAGGAACGCCATCGGCGTGGTCAGCCCTCCCTCCAACTCCTCAGGCTTGATCGTGGTCAGAAACGAGAATGGTGAGTAATTAAATAAACTGGAGACTTAATTATAACTCATGATTGAAGTTACTTTCTGTACTAATGCGTTCCCATGTCCTATCAACCAGCTTCTCCGTTGATTGAGTTTGGTCCGGAGTACTTTGAGGGTTTGACAGTGAAGGCAGGAGACAAGATCCGGCTGAAAGCCACCATCACCGGACGCCCTACCCCTAAAGTGGTCTGGTTCAGAGACGGTGTGTTGGTTACCAAACAGATGATGGACATCATCAACGTGGCTGGATCCAGCACGCTGTTTGTCCGGGACGCTGATCGTACACACCGCGGTCTCTACACCGTGGAGGCTACCAATGGATCTGGAAACAGAAAGCAGGACATCCTTGTTCAAGTCCAAGGTACACAGTTTGGAATGTTGTCTTGTATTTGTTTGTGGGTTGTTTTGCACCCCCTTGGTGTGTACAGGCCTGTTTTATAAGTATTCCTGCTTTAACCCATACCCCACTGTGCTGCAGACACCCCCGGGGAGCCGGTGGGACCCGTGACCTTCAGCAACATCTCGGAAGGAAAGTGTACGCTGTCCTGGAGCGAGCCGGAGAACGACGGCTGCTCAGAGATCACACACTACCTCATTGAGAAGCGTGAGACTGCCAAGATCTCCTGGGCATTGGTCTCTGACGAGTGTACAGGGTGCACCTTCGATGCTAGCAAGCTCATCAAGACCAACGAGTACCAGTTCAGGGTCTCTGCTGTGAACAAGTTCGGTATGGGCAGACCTCTGGAGTCCACTCCCATCATTGCACAGATGCAATACAGTAAGTTGGACAGCCTTGTAGCACACAAAGATTTAATAATGTATTCTGATCTAATTAAACACAAGTTATTATTCTTATTATTTTCACGGTAAACTGCAAGATTAGTATTCTCTCTTCTTTGAAAACCCTGTTCTAATGCCCAGTGTTCCCCTTAGCTGCTCCTGAAGCTCCTGGCACTCCTGATGCTACGGAGGTGACCGGTGAGAGCATCACGCTGTCCTGGATGGCTCCTACCTCTGATGGAGGTAACCCCATTCAGTCCTACATCGTGGAGAAACGAGAGAAGAAGACTGTCAAGTTCTACAAGGTGATCACCAAGAAGCCCATTGTAGAGTGTGCCCACAAGGTGCCCAACCTGACGGAGGATATGGAGTACGAGTTCCGCGTCATGGCCATCAACGACGCCGGCATGGGAGCTCCCAGTAATGTTTCCTTACCGATCAAAGCCGCCGAGCCCAAGGACATTCCCTGTGCTCCGTCTGTGGTGTGTGTGTCCGACTCCACCAACACCTCCATCAGCCTGGAGTGGTCCCGACCTGCCGATGATGGTGGCATAGAGATCATGGGTTACATTATTGAGATGGCGAAGGGAGAAGAAGAGGAATGGACGAGAGTAAACGAAGAGCTCGTGGCAGAGACAAACTACACAGCGACTTCTCTACAGACCGGCGGCGAGTACAGGTTCAGAGTGGCTGCCGTAAATCACATTGGCCGTGGCGAGGAGCGGGAGATCCCCGAGCCAGCACATGCCGTGGACAGACAAACACCACCAATGGTGGACATCGACGCCAGCTTCAGGCAGACACACATCGTCAAACCTGGAGCTTCAGTTAACCTTGGCGTCAACTTCAGAGGAAAGCCAGTCCCGACGGCTACCTGGGTAAAGGAAGAAGGAGAGCTGGGAGTCAAGTCAGAGGTCACAAGTTCAGACGGCTTCAGTTCTCTGAGCATTGAGAACTGCTCCAGGAACGATACCGGAAAGTACACTGTGACCCTGGAGAATGCCAGTGGCAGCAAGGCTGTCACCTTTACTGTGAAGGTGATGGACACGCCCGGACCTCCGCAGGCCGTGGCCTTCAAGGAGATCTCTAGAGGCACCGTCACCCTAGTCTGGGAGCCTCCTCTTAATGATGGCGGAGCGAGAATCCATCACTATGTTGTGGAGAGGCGCGAGGCTAGCCGCCGCACATGGACACAGTCTGGAGGCAACTGCAAGCAGCACATCCTGAGGATCCAGGACCTCCTGGAAGGAGTGCCGTATTTCTTCAGGGTCTCAGCAGAGAACCAGCATGGCATGGGCGAGGCCTTTGAGATAACCAATCCCATCATCGCCACGGCAGAGCCGGCGTCTCCAAAGAGGATGGACATCCTTGACACTACTGACAGCACCGTGGTGCTGGGCTGGCTGAAACCAGAGCATGACGGCGGCAGCCGCATCCAGGGCTACATCATTGAGGCCAAGGCAAAGGATGGAGACAAATGGATGCTGGTGGGCAATACCACCAATCTCACCTACACGGTGGAGAAGCTCAACAAGGGAGACGAGTATAACTTCCGTGTGAAGGCCAAGAACGAGTCCGGCTGCAGCACACCGAGGGAAACTCTGGTGGCTGCTCTGGTGAAAGAGCCGCACATTGAACCCGCTGCCGACCTCAGCGAAATCCCCAACCAACTCATCACATGCAACTCAGGAAAGACTTTCACCATCGACGTCCCCATCAGTGGCAGACCCATTCCTAAGGTCACCTGGAAGCTGGAGGAGATGAGGCTGAGGAACTCCGACAGAGTCTCCATCCAAACTACAAAGGACCGGACAACCATTTCCACGAAGGAGGCCATGAGGGGAGACAGTGGTAAATACTTCCTCACCCTTGAGAACGTAACCGGAACCAGGACCTTCTCCATTGAAGTGAATGTCATGGGCAGACCTAATCCTCCCACCGGAACCGTGGAGATCACATCCATCACCTCTGAGTCCTGCGTCGTCAACTGGGAGGCGCCAGAAGATGATGGAGGTACGCCGATCACCAACTACATCGTGGAGAAGCGTGAGTCCGGCTCCACCGCCTGGCAGCTCATCAACTCCAGCGTCAAGCGCACCACTCTGGATGTCAGCCACCTCACCAAGTACATGCAGTACAGCTTCAGGGTGTCCGCAGAGAACCAGTTCGGAGTCAGTAAGCACATCGAGTCTGAGACCATCGTCGCCGAGCATCCATTCAGTGAGTAACTCACTCTCAAACTTTGCAAAATTGTATATCAAATCAGTTAATAATAATACTAATAATACAACTATGAATGAATATGCCTTAAGCATTCATCTGTTTGCATCTCACAATTTATGTATTACTACAATAAACAGTGCTTGATTCTGTTCTTGTTTACATGCATATAGACTCCTGCATTTACTAGGTCACCTACAACATTCTCTGCTTCATTTGGATTCTTTTGTTTACATAAATATATTTATTTACCTATTAACGTATATAGTTTACTTCTCCTGCATTACTTGAACACTGTTTTCTTCTTGCACTATTGGGACTAACTACACTCTAGCTCCTGTGCATATGACAATATCTTCAATCTACTTTCCAGTTCAGAAAGTAAACATCTCTCTTTTTGAATCGCAGCCCCCTCTGGCTCCCCAACACAGCCCTCAGTGTGCAACGTTACCGCCAACACAATGACCCTTAAGTGGGAGGAGCCTTACCACGATGGTGGCAGCAAGGTGACGGGCTACTGGATCGAGAAGAAGGAAAGGAACAACATCCTGTGGGTGAGAGAGAACAAGATCCCCTGCTTCGAATGCTACAGCAAGATGGAGGGTCTGGTGGAGGGCCTGGAGTACCAGTTCAGGGTCTACGCCATGAACAGCGGCGGCCTCAGCAAGGCCAGCGAGGCCTCCAAGGGGGCCGTCGCCCAGAACCCTGTCGGTGAGTTCTGATCCGACTTTCCCTTAACTGATCTGACTTTCCCTTTACTGATCTGACGTTCCATTTACTGATCTGACTTTCCCTTAACTGATCTGAATTCCCTTAACTGATCTGACTTTCCCTTTACTGATCTGACGTTCCCTTAACTGATCTGACTTTCCCTTAACTGATCTGACTTTCCCTTTACTGATCTGACTTTCCCTTTACTGATCTGACGTTCCCTTAACTGATCTGACTTTCCCTTTACTGATCTGACGTTCCCTTAACTGATCTGACTTTCCCTTAACTGATCTGACTTTCCCTTTACTGATCTGACTTTCCCTTAACTGATCTGACTTTCCCTTTACTGATCTGACTTTCCCTTAACTGATCTGACATTCCCTTTACTGATCTGACTTTCCCTTTACTGATCTGACTTTCCCTTAACTGATCCCAGTTCCCTCTTCATTGAACTCTGCTTCCTCTTTACTGATCTCTACTTACTCTTAACTGATCTCTGCTTCCTCTTAACTGATCTCTACTTCCTCTTTACTGATCTCTACTTCCTCTTAACTGATCTCTACTTCCTCTTAACTGATCTCTACTTCCTCTTAACTGATCTCTACTTCCTCTTAACTGATCTCTACTTCCTCTTTACTGATCTCTGCTTCCTCTTTAGTTAGCTCTACTTCCTCTTTACTGATCTCTGCTTCTTCCTTCCTCAGATGCACCCAGTAAACCCGAGGTCACCAACGTCACCAGATCCACCGTGTCCCTGAAGTGGTCTTCGCCTCTGAACGACGGCGGCAGTCCCATCGTGGGCTACATCATCGAGCGTAAGCCGTACACGCTGACCGGCGAGGGTCGCTGGCTGAAGTGTAACTACACCAACGTGATCGACACGGTGTACACCGTGACGGCGCTGGGTGAGGGCGAGCCCTACGAGTTCAGGGTCATCGCCAAGAACGCCAACCAGGTGTTCAGCCTGCCGTCACAGTCCACCGGATCCGTGCAGTGCAAGACCGACTTTGGTAAGACCTGCCCCCTGTGATATGTCTAGGAACCGAGTTTATGATCATTTCTGTATTTAGAGATTGTGGCTTTAATATACAGACAGACAGACAGCAGTGACACAGTTATGTGTCTTCAAGCATTACACATGAGTTAAACATATTCAAAAGATAATAATAATAAAAAATATGATAAAATGTACAGCAAATATATACAAAAGGACAATAGAAAATACATATATCACTAGAGTATCTAATAGTATACAATATAAAAAATAGAATAAATACTGAATACATTTGAATACTCTTCAAAATAAATGTCACGAGGCAACAGAACTATATAGATATAATATACATAAGCATATTTAAATTGGATTATATATAGGTGTTGTGTTGGTCCTATCTGATCAGTACATTGCCCCCCTCCCCCACAGAGCCTCCCAAGGCGCAGCTGGACAGCAAACTGCTGACAGAGATGGTGCGGGTCAGGGCCGGTTCAGACCTGGTTCTGGACGCTGCCGTTGGAGGCCGGCCGGACCCCAAGGCTTCCTGGGCAAAGGGCACCAGGGAGCTGGAGCTGTGCGAGAAGTACCACCTGCAGTACACCCCCACACGGGCCATGGCCATCATCAAGTTCTGCGACCGCGACGACACCGGGAAGTACTTCCTGACCGTCAGGAACGTGAGCGGGACCAAGACCGCCGAGGTCAACGTCAAAGTGCTCGGTAAGGGTTTATTAATGTCAGACTTTGGACTGCAAGAGTTGCAGTAGAGAAAATGTATATCACATAGAATGCAGTTACCAATAAAAGCCATACAAACGGCGTAAAGTGAGCATAGAATAGACATTGATCAAATTGATCATAATTTAAGATAATAGTGCATTAAAATGAGGATAGTGCAAATTCCCATTATGATTGGAATTAATGGCAGCGATGGGAATGATTTTAATAATAACACAAAGGGAAGTGCAGCAGAGCAAGTGTCAGAGTTAAGGGTTTATTAAGTAAAACGGGTGCACAGAGCGCCTTAAATTAAGGTTTTCTTTAGTAGCACAGCACTGCTCACAGACTAAAGTACTGTAGTTGCCCTCAATAAACTGTGCAACTGTTTCCCGCAGACACCCCTGGGGTGTGTGAGGGCAGCCTGGAGGTCAGCAGGATCACAGAAGAGTCCTGTTCCCTCACCTGGAAACCTCCTCTGGAGGACGGCGGTGACGACGTGTCCCACTTCCTGGTGGAGCGCCGTGACACCAACAGACTGAACTGGGTGGTCATGCAGGCCGAGTGCAAGGAGACGACCTGTGACATCACCAGGCTCTTCAAGAACACAGAGTACCTGTTCAGGGTCCGCGGGGTCAACAAGTACGGCACCGGGGTTCCCATGCAGTCCGAGGCCATGGTGGCCAGGAACACCTTCAGTAAGTCACTGGGAATGATCTGTTCTTATGTTGAAGGCAAAACCATGTTCTTCATGCACTGGTTAGAAAGGAAACACCATATCCATCTTATTAACTTTCTTTGGGACAAGAGAAACCTTTCTGACCAGATGAACTTTCAGATCAAAAGTGAAGTTAGTATTACCTCATTGTCAAAATGAAGCCCTACTAAGTTCTCACCCTTTACTTCCCACTCCAGCCGTGCCCTCTCCTCCGGGCACTCCAGAGGTCCTGGTCTCAGCAGAGGACTTCGCCACCATCGAGTGGCTGAAGCCGGAGAGCGATGGCGGCAGCCCGCTGCTTCATTATCTGGTGGAGCGCCGCGAGAGGAAGAGCGCCCGCTGGGTGAAGGTGAACCGCGACGGCGCTCACCTGGACTCCACGCTGAAGGTGTGCGGCCTCACCGAAGGAAACGTCTACCAGTTCAGAGTGACCGCCATTAACAAGGCGGGAGAGAGCGAGCCCAGCGAGGTGTCGCTCTACGTCGTCTGCAGGGAGCCCACATGTGAGTTCAAAAACACTCCTACTGAAAACTTAAAGGTCACCTACTATGCACAATCCACTTCCCCATGTCTCTTCTACATCAACATGTGTCACCTCTTCTCCATGTCTCCTCTACATCAACATGTGTCCCCTCTTCCCCATGTCTCCTCTACATCAACATGTGTCCCCTCTTCCCCATGTCTCCTCTACATCAACATGTGTCCCCTCTTCTTCATGTCTCCTCTACATCAACATGTGTCCCCTCTTCCCCATGTCTCCTCTACATCAACATGTGTCCCCTCTTCTCCATGTCTCCTCTACATCAACATGTGTCACCTCTTCTCCATGTCTCCTCTACATCAACATGTGTCACCTCTTCCCCATGTCTCCTCTACATCAACATGTGTCCCCTCTTCTCCATGTCTCCTCTACATCAACATGTGTCACCTCTTCTCCATGTCTCCTCTACATCAACATGTGTCACCTCTTCCCCATGTCTCCTCTACATCAACATGTGTCCCCTCTTCCCCATGTCTCCTCTACATCAACATGTGTCCCCTCTTCCCCATGTCTCCTCTACATCAACATGTGTCACCTCTTCTCCATGTCTCCTCTACATCAACATGTGTCACCTCTTCCCCATGTCTCCTCTACATCAACATGTGTCCCCTCTTCCCCATGTCTCCTCTACATCAACATGTGTCCCCTCTTCCCCATGTCTCCTCTACATCAACATGTGTCCCCTCTTCTTCATGTCTCCTCTACATCAACATGTGTCCCCTCTTCCCCATGTCTCCTCTACATCAACATGTGTCCCCTCTTCTCCATGTCTCCTCTACATCAACATGTGTCACCTCTTCTCCATGTCTCCTCTACATCAACATGTGTCACCTCTTCCCCATGTCTCCTCTACATCAACATGTGTCCCCTCTTCTCCATGTCTCCTCTACATCAACATGTGTCACCTCTTCTCCATGTCTCCTCTACATCAACATGTGTCACCTCTTCCCCATGTCTCCTCTACATCAACATGTGTCCCCTCTTCCCCATGTCTCCTCTACATCAACATGTGTCCCCTCTTCCCCATGTCTCCTCTACATCAACATGTGTCACCTCTTCTCCATGTCTCCTCTACATCAACATGTGTCACCTCTTCCCCATGTCTCCTCTACATCAACATGTGTCCCCTCTTCTCCATGTCTCCTCTACATCAACATGTGTCCCCTCTTCTTCATGTCTCTTCGACATCAACATGTGTCCCCTCTTCTCCATGTCTCCTCTACATCAACATGTGTCACCTCTTCTCCATGTCTCCTCTACATCAACATGTGTCACCTCTTCTCCATGTCTCCTCTACATCAACATGTGTCCCCTCTTCTCCATGTCTCCTCTACATCAACATGTGTCACCTCTTCTCCATGTCTCCTCTACATCAACATGTGTCACCTCTTCTCCATGTCTCCTCTACATCAACATGTGTCACCTCTTCTCCATGTCTCCTCTACATCAACATGTGTCCCCTCTTCCCCATGTCTCCTCTACATCAACATGTGTCCCCTCTTCTTCATGTCTCCTCTACATCAACATGTGTCCCCTCTTCCCCATGTCTCCTCTACATCAACATGTGTCCCCTCTTCTTCATGTCTCTTCTTCATCAACATGTGTCCCCTCTTCTCCATGTCTCTTCTACATCAACATGTGTCCCCTCTTCTCCATGTCTCTTCTACATCAACATGTGTCCCCTCTTCTTCATGTCTCTTCTACATCAACATGTGTCCCCTCTTCTTCATGTCTCTTCTACATCAACATGTGTCCCCTCTTCTTCATGTCTCTTCTACATCAACATGTGTCCCCTCTTCTTCATGTCTCTTCTACATCAACATGTGTCCCCTCTTCTTCATGTCTCTTCTACATCAACATGTGTCCCCTCTTCTCCATGTCTCTTCTACATCAACATGTGTCCCCTCTTCTTCATGTCTCTTCTACATCAACATGTGTCCCCTCTTCTTCATGTCTCTTCTACATCAACATGTGTCCCCTCTTCTTCATGTCTCTTCTACATCAACATGTGTCCCCTCTTCTTCATGTCTCTTCTACATCAACATGTGTCCCCTCTTCTTCATGTCTCTTCTACATCAACATGTGTCCCCTCTTCTTCATGTCTCTTCTACATCAACATGTGTCCCCTCTTCTTCATGTCTCTTCCACATCAACATGTGTCCCCTCTTCTCCATGTCTCTTCTACATCAACATGTGTCCCCTCTTCTTCATGTCTCTTCTACATCAACATGTGTCCCCTCTTCTTCATGTCTCTTCTACATCAACATGTGTCCCCTCTTCTCCATGTCTCTTCTACATCAACATGTGTCCCCTCTTCTTCATGTCTCTTCTACATCAACATGTGGCGTGGGGAGGGGCTTCTTATTTTCATCTAAAGTAACAGACAGAGAATCAGCACTTTGGAAACAGGGCTGAAACAGAGGGGATTGTGGGTAATGCTGCAATGATCTGTTTGGTGTTTCAGCCAATCAGAGACAGGCTCTGGATATATCTGAGACCTGTGATGTATTGATGAAGAAGAGGAGGATAGGAGACCTCTGAAGTGTCTGCTGTTTGCAAATCATAACTCATTTATAGTACATTACTCATGCATTAATCTGCCCCCAGGCACCCCTGCTGAACCCTCTATCCCCCGTATCACCGACACCCACGCCGACAGCATCAGTCTGGCCTGGTCTCGGCCCGTTGATGACGGAGGCGCCGAAGTGATGGGCTACATCCTGGAGATGCAGGAGGCCGGGGCTGAGGAGTGGAAGAAGGCCCACGAGAAGACGCTGCGATCCGCCGAGCTGACGGTGACCGGGCTCTCCGCCGGGAAGAAGTACTGCTTCAGGGTCGCCGGCATCAACGTTAACGGCACCGGAGACTTCAGCGAGCCGTGTGCCGAGACCGAGCCCGTGGAGAGACTAGGTACGTGGAGAGAGGAAACGCCAGATTGATGTTTCATAGAGGATAGGGCCGCACCTTAGCTGAAGATAATAGACAAATATTAAAGGGGACTCAGTTCGTAGTCAACTGGAGTTTCTATGGAGAACTGCACGAGTCGTAACCCTTAGATTCTTAAAACATGCTGAAGAGATTTGAACCTTTTGTTGTACCACATAAAATACGTCAGTAAATACCCCACTGGTGGATATAAAAACTGAGGGTGCTAACAAGAGTCTGCATTAGACGACATATCGTCAGACAAAAGTATTTATAATAAATGTATGTTCTGACACTGTCCTACAGAAACTCCAGACTTTGAGCTCCATGACGACCTGAAGAAGACCATCTGCCTGCGTGCCGGCGGATCACTCCGCTTGTTCGTCAGCGTCACTGGTCGCCCGGTGCCCGCCATCACCTGGAGCAAACCAGGGGTGGACCTGCACAACCGAGGCTTCATCGACATCGGCAGCACCTCCACCACGCTCATCATCGATCGGGTGCACCGCTACGACGCCGGGAAGTACACACTGGTGGCAGAAAACTCTGCCGGCAAACAGGAAGTCAACATCCTGGTCAAAGTCTACGGTAAGGGAACGTGTGGTCTATATATTCTGCACGGTGTTCAGAATCAGAATCCCTTTATTATTACAACAGCAGAACAAATATACATATTAAATAAAAAAGTAGGCACACAAACGCAATAAGTTAAAACAAATGACAGAACAGAGCACCATGTGACCGCACACGCTCACGGAAGTAGCTGGTACTGTTCACAGATCAATACATTGTTCAAGTTACCCTATTCTGCTGTAGTGTCTCCATTTAACCAACGTATTTGCATTGATAGATACTCCTGGACCCACCGGGCCCATCAGGATCAAGGAGCTGACCAAAGAGTCGGCCACCATCTCCTGGGAGGCTCCGGCGGTGGACGGCGGCGCTCCCGTCAACAACTTCATCATCGAGCGTCGCGAGGCGTCCATGAGAGCCTACAAGACCGTCACCTCCAAGTGCAGCAAGACGTCCTACAAGATCGACGGGCTGATGGAGGGCATGCTGTACTACTTCAGGGTCCTTCCAGAGAACATCTACGGCATCGGAGAGCCCTGCGAGACCCCCGACATCGTGCTGGTCTGCGAGGTTCCTCTTCCGCCGCAAAAGCTGGAGATGATAGACGTCACCAAGAGCACCGTGACGCTGGGTTGGGAGAAGCCAGAGCACGACGGCGGCAGCAGGCTGACGGGATACGTCATCGAGGCCTGCAAGTTCGGCACCGACATGTGGATGAAGGTGGCCACGCTGAAGACCACGGACTTCGAGCACACCATCGAGAAGCTGAACGAGAAAGAGCAGTACCTGTTCAGGATCAAAGCCATCAACAGCCGAGGAGCCAGCGAGGCCAAAGAGATGCTGACGGCCATCACCGTGCAGGAACAGAGAGGTAAGCATCCACTTCCTGTTGGTTACTTCCTGCTCCTTATTATTTCTAGTCTTTTCATTTTTAATGTACAACGCCAAGTCTTTGTATGCGAATATCTTATCTTACTTCCTGTTTGTTACTGCCGTCATTGTGCCGGATCGGATCCACATTCATTCTATAGTTAGGTAAACATGTGACGCTGTGTTTCCTCCCCAGTGCTGCCGGTGGTGGACTTCTCCAGTATTCCTCAGAAGGTGGTGAACGTCCTGGCCGGAAAGACCCTGGAGCTGGACCTGCCTCTGGTGGGCCGGCCTCCTCCCGTCTGCTCCTGGTTCTTCAAAGATAACAAGATGAAGAAAACGGAGCGCGTCACCATCCAGAGCACCGGCAAGTTCTCCAAACTCACCATGAGCAACACCACCATCGACGACAGCGGCGACTACGCGCTGGAGGTGAAGAACGTCGTGGGCGTCATCACCGAGGTCGTGAAGGTCGTCGTGCTCTGTAAGGAAACTTTAATATTACCCTCTTTATGTTTGACTGACATCACACAGCTGACTGTGAAGAGGGAGGGCTGGGCGATCAACATGGTTTCATTGTTAGCAATAATGGTACATTTCTAAGGACGGTGTTACTGTGATGCGTAATCACTGGTTTCCATCAGAAACAAGAAGTGTGTTTTCTGAGGATTGCATATAAAGCTTTTTATCAGCTTGATTTGATAACTTCTCTTAGCAAATGTTTTCTGACGTTGTTTCTGCTGTAGTGTTTTATCATCGTGTTTTTCTTGTATATATGTATTGTGTGTAATCCAGATGTGTTATGCTGACCTTATTGATTAGAATGTTTCCTAACATCTCTGCGTTCGCCCTGCAGCTAAGCCCGATGAGCCCCAGGGCCCACTCAGGTTCGACGAAGTGGACGCAACCACAGTCTCCTGCAGCTGGGACTCCCCCCTCAGGGACGGCGGTGCCCCCGTCAGCGGCTACGCTGTGGAGCAACGTGACGCCCACCGGCCCGGCTGGGTGCCGGTCTGCGACTCCGTCAGCCGACCTACATTTAAGTTCGAGAACCTCAACGAAGGAGACGAGTATGTGTTCCGCGCCGCCGCCATCAACCGCTTCGGCACCGGAGAGTTCCTGCAGTCAGAGATCGTCACATGCAGGAGCCTGAAGAGTAAGACAATACCTTTTTAATGCTAAGGAGTTGTTCTGTCTTTATTATTTACCTACTTTTACTTCATAGGTCTTAAAGGGTTTTATCTTATTTATGTAACACTTTCAGTAGCAACATTTCTTTTTACGTTGTTTTTTTATATTTGAATCGTTTAACCTTTATTAGAATTATGAGATTTGTTTTACTATTACCTTTTTATTTGTATTTCTGTTGTACCTATATGCTCACTGTGTTTTATAACGTGTGATCTCCTCCCCAGACGCGCCTGGAACCCCGGGCCGCCCCACCATCTTTGACGTTTCGCGCGACGGCATGACGGTGGCCTGGAACCCGCCCGAGGAAGACGGCGGCCTCGAGGTTTCCGGATACATCATCGAGCGCAAAGAGGTGCGTTCGGAGCGCTGGGTGCGCGCCAACAAGAACCCGGTGACCATGACCCGGTACCGGTCCACGGATCTGATCGAGGGCCTGGAGTACGAACACAGGATCACCGCAATCAATGCCCGCGGACAGAGCAAACCCAGCCTGCTGTCCAAACCCGCCGTCGCCACAGACCCCATCGGTAAGAGACAGACCCAGTACTGTAAAACTGGTCCACATCGAAGGGCCGCCATCGCAGCGGTGGTACATCAGAATGTCTTGAAACAATTGGGTCTATGCTGTAATATTAGGGAATTGAAGCAGTGCGTTCCTTGAGATAGCTTATTGCACGAACAAAATATGTATATCTTTTAAAACACTGTTTGATGAAACAGACATTTCTATGAAAAAAAACTCACAAATACAAGAAAATATATAGTTTGGGATAAGAAAACTTTTGGAGAAGAGAATCAGAAATGATCTGAGACTGAAGTCATTAACTGACCTTTAATCCAGGGTTAAGCCACCTTTTTCCATACACTAAATCTCGGTGCGTTTTGACTGATGGAGGATTTGAGTAATATAACGTCTGGATCTGAAGTTACCATACAAGCTGAGGTAACGATACCCCCCCCCCCCCCCCACAGATCCTCCTGGCTGTCCCCAGAACCCGAGGATCACCGACACCACCAAGTCCTCCGTGTCTCTGGCCTGGAGTCCTCCCGACGACGAGGGCGACGCCCGGGTGGACGGCTACCTGATCGAGATGCAGAAGGCGGGCAGCATGGCCTGGATGAAGTGCAACACCACGCCATCCCTCATCTGCGAGTACACACTCACCCAGATGCCTCAGGGCGAGGAATTCAAGTTCCGCGTGATGGCCTGCAACGCCGGTGGCTCCGGAGAACCCGCCGAGGTGCCGGGAACCGTCACTGTGACGGAGATGCTCGGTAAGAGGATTATATATGAGTATTAACATCTATTACAGTCTTTTGTTCAGTTCTCAAAAAGCTGACAGAAATAAATACTACAGAGGAAAAATAAAGCAGACTTAGAACAAAGGATGTGCAGGATGCAGAAATATAGAGCTTTGCTTATTTCAGAATCAGAATTCCTTTACACATACCACAGAGGGGACATTGTCAAACTTAGAAGAAGGCCAGCAATAACAAAAACTTGAACTATAAGAATGACCCGTCCTGCAGGAATAGTAATGTTTAAACTCTGGTTGTTGCAGAATCTCCGGACTACGACCTGGAGCTGAAGTACAAAGACTTGTACGTGGTTCGTCACGGAGGCGTGGTCCGCCTCTCTGTGCCCGTCAAGGGTAAACCTCACCCGACCTGCACCTGGTCCAAGGACAGCGGCGCCTTCTCTGCCAAGGCCATGATCGCCTCCACAGAGGACGCCAGCGAGCTGGTGATCAAGGGAGCGGAGAGGAGCGACACCGGCGTCTACGAGCTGCTGCTGCAGAACGCCATGGGCAAGAAGAAGGCCACCATCAAGGTGAAGGTCATCGGACGGCCGGCAGCACCCCAGGGCCCGCTGATGTTCGAAGAGATCCAAGCCAACTCCGTCAAGGTGTCCTGGAAGACGCCCGAAGACGATGGTGGTGCAGAGATCCTGGGCTACATCGTGGAGAGACGTGAGGCGACGAGGAACGCATGGTACACCGTAGACTCCAGAGTCACAGAAACACATCTTCTGGTGAAGGGCCTGTCGGAGGGGGTGGAGTACCACTTCAAGGTGACCGCCGAAAACTCCTTCGGCGTCAGCTCCTCTCTGAAGTCCGAGCAGCCTCTGGTTCCCAAGACCCCCATCTGTAAGTGTTCCTTCAAAATCCACATGCAGGAGTTTATTTCACTAACTTTGTTTATGTTTGCAAAGTTCTCCTAAACTCACCAGACGTTAATAACCAATATAAAAAATAATTGTGTCAATGTCAGTAATGAAGTGGGGGGGTAACTAACATATTTCATTGTGAAATCTGTTAGTTACATTGCAGAATCAGAAACGGTTTTATTACCAAGTAGGTTTACACATATGAGGAATTTGCTTCGGTGTAAATGGTGCATTCAAAGATACAGGAAGAAGAATATGTGTAACACCTGTAGTGTTGAACAGTGAGTAATGATTCAGTACTAAATGTGTTTTTCTTTTACCTAGGTGTCCCCGAGGCTCTCATCACCGCGCCGGAGATCGTGGACGTCACCAAGAGCTCCGTGGCGTTGGCCTGGGTCAAACCAAAGTATGACGGTGGCTCTGCCATCACGGGATACTTCATTGAGCACAAACTGGTGTCCGTGGAGACGTGGACGCGGCACATGGTCGCCGTCAGCTCCACCATGTTCACACTGTCCGGCCTAACGCCCGATGCAGAATACTCCTTCCGCATCGTCGCCGCCAACGCCATCGGACAGAGCGAGGCCGGGCCCACGTCCGAGCCCGTCACATGCAAGGATCCATTCGGTGAGAACCAGAACCAAAGTCACAACAAAAGCCAGAACCAGAGCCATACATTAAGAATAGAAGAATATACACAAATATTTTAAACAGCTCCGGTCACTCATGTTTTAGAAAGTACTTAAATAGATAGTTGATTCATGAGAGATTAATTGTGACAATAAAACATTTGATTTGGACCAAAATAAAGTTGTAAAGCTGTTTTAAGGAAACCATTGCCTGAGAAACTCCCAAACAGAGTTGGCACCAGGAGCTTATTGTTTTTATTTCTCTCCCCAGACAAGCCTAGTCAACCGGGCGAGATCGACACGGTTACCGTGGCAAAGAACTCTATCACCATCCGCTGGAAGGCACCAGCGTGTGACGGAGGAAAGGAGGTGCTCGGCTACTGGGTGGAACACAGGAAGTCCATCGAGAGCAAATGGACGAAGTCCAGCAAGCAGAGGCTGAAGGAGAAGGAGTTCACCGCCTACAGCCTCGCCGAGGCAACCGAGTACGAGTTCAGAGTGTTCGCCGAGAACGAGACGGGCATGAGCCGACCACGCAGGACTGCCACCTGCATCAGGACCAAGCTCAGCGGTGAGCCAGATCATCATTATTATTATTTGCAGTATAATATTTGGTATTATCATTAAGTCATTCTGAAATCCCATTATTTAAGGTACTAATAAACATGTTCCTTGTTCTGTGGCACAGTTGAAACTGCACCAGGCCTGAGAAAGGAAATGGACGAAGTGACAACCAAACTGGGCCAGCCTGGCGTTATGAAGTGCCAGATCATCGGCAGACCCCTCCCCGACATCAAGTGGTACCACACCGGCAAGGAGGTCATCGAGTCCCGCAAGTTTGAGATGAGCTCTGACGGCCGCAACCACTCGCTGTCCATCAGCACGGAGCAGCAGGAGGATGAGGGCGATTACACCTGCAAGGCTGTCAACGACGCCGGCGAGGCCGAGACCACCGGCACGCTGGTGCTGGAGGCCGCTGCACGCTTCCACCCCGACTACCCGCTGAAGGAAACCTACTACGCCGGCCTGGGGTCCACCCTGCGCATCCACTGCGTCTACATCGGCCGGCCTGAGCCCAAGATCATGTGGCTGCACGGCGCTAAGACCCTGCAGGACACAGACGACATCAGCATCGAGACCACCGGGTTCTACACCCACCTGGTGATCAAGAACGTGCAACGCAGAAAGCACGGAGGAAAATACAGAATCCGGCTGCACAACCACTTTGGCCGGGCGGACACCGCCTTCAACGTGGAGATCTACGGTACGGAGCTGCAACAGATTTGTTAGGGGGACTGTTAACATGTTAGAAGATGAGGCTAATGTTATTAGCAATATACTATGAGCAGATAAAGAAAGAGAAACGTTATTGGTACTATATTGTTATTATAATTAGATTCCAGTTGAGTGCAGTTTGCTTTGGTCTATAAGCATTTTTGAGTATTTGTTAGTCTCTTTTAGAATTTAAATGGAGGTCCTGCTCCCTTCCCCCAACTCACATATTCAGACTGTCAGTGTTGAGGTTATAATCGAATATGCTGCCTGTGTTTGCAGACAAACCTGAGATGCCTCAGGGCCCCATCAAGCTGGAGGCTCTGCTGAAGAACTCGGTCATCATCAGCTGGAAGGCGCCCGCAGACGATGGCGGTTGCATGATCACAAACTACATCGTGGAAAAGCGTGAGGACAAGGAAGGCACCGAGTGGGAACTGGTGTCCTCCTCCATTAACGGCATCTCCTGCCGCGTGCCCAACCTCATCGACAGCGCCGGGTACTTCTTCAGGGTTTACGCCCAGAACCGCTACGGCAACAGCGAACCTCTGGAGCTCAGCGCCCCCATCCTCATCAAGAGCCAGCTGGGTATGTTTTATTTATTTCATTGGTGTTAAAAGTCTGATAAAAAGCAACCCATGTTTTTATCTAGTACTTAAATGATAACTTCCTGAAAGATACAGCGCTGATACTACGGTCTGCGCTAACTCTGACACAAAAGTAAAACATGTTCATCATACAGCTTTATGTATTCAGTGTTCAATCATGTTTGAGTTTAGCCACAAATCTGTAGAAAAAAAGATCAACCCCTTCTTTTATAATTTCCTGACACCTTATTGTTATCTACAAACACCCACATGTACTCATGGTTTCTGGATTGTGTTTTCCTCACGCAGAGAAACCATCACCTCCTCTGTCCCCGGTTGTTTCCGGCATCACCAAAGACTCCTGCGTGGTTTCCTGGAAGCCTCCTCTCAGCGACGGCGGCTCCAAGATTAAGTGCTACTGCCTGGAGAAGAAGTTCAAGAAGGACAAGAAGGAATGGAGCGAGTGGGCCGCGGTGACAAAGGATGAGATCAAGCAGACTGTGTTCTCCGCCAAGCGCCTGGCCGAGGGCGTCGAGTGCATCTTCCGCGTGAAATGCGAGAACCTGGGAGGTGAGAGCGACTACAGCGAGGAGACGGCGCCCATCGTGCCGGTCACCGCTATGGATATCCGTGCTCCTGCCTTCAAGGAGGAGCTGAGGAACATGAGCGTCAAGTACAAGAGCAACGCCACCTTGGTGTGCAAGATCCTTGGCCAGCCCAAGCCTGTGATCAAGTGGTTCAGACGAGGAAAGGAGATCCACTCTGACGGAAAGAAGATCAAGATCCAGGAGTTCAAGGGAGGCTACCACCAGCTGGTGATCACCGAGGTGGACGATGAAGACTCCACCGTGTACCAGATCAGGGCCACCAACCAGGGAGGCTCCATCTGCGCCACTGTGTCTCTGGATGTGGAAAGTAAGTTCAGATTTATTTTCCGGGCCACTGGTTCCCAACCAGTTTTTTATTTGGTTTATAAAGTCAGAATAGGGAAACATTTCTTCTGTCAATTGAAAATCCCAAAATATTCCCGAAGATAGACATGTTCCAGGAATTTGCTTTGGTGTATCAGTACATGGCATTAACACGGGGGCAGAACATGAACTGAGTTAGGTACAAATATCTACAACATATTTAGAGCTGAGACCATTTTAGAAGAGGTTGTGTTTGCAGGACTTTAAATAAGACTTGACATTTAAACATTTTCTTATTTCTAGTTCCTGCCAAGATCAACCTGCCGAAGAACCTGAAGGACAAGGAAGCCATTCCCGCCCTGCGCGGAGAAGTGGTCAATATCAAGATTCCTTTCAGCGGCAAACCAGATCCTGTCATCACATGGCAGAAGGGACAAGATCTCATCGACAGCAACGGCCACTACCAGGTCATCGTCACCAGGTCGTTCACCTCGCTGGTGTTCTCCAACGGAGTGGAGAAGAAGGATGCCGGTTTCTACATTGTCTGTGCCAAGAACAGGTTTGGAATCGACCAGCAGACAGTCGAGTTGGATGTGGCCGACGTTCCCGATCCTCCACGTGGAGTCAAAGCCACCGACATCTCCAGGGATTCTGTCAGGCTGAACTGGGTGGCCCCCGCCAATGACGGAGGCAGCAGGGTCGTCAGCTACATCATTGAGAAGTGCCCCACCACCGCCGAGAGGTGGGAGCGCGTCGTCCAGTCCAGAGACACCCACTACACCGTGACCAATCTCTTCGGAGGAACCAGCTACCAGTTCAGAGTCATCGCTGAGAACAAGTTTGGACAGAGCACTCCATCTGAGACCAGCGGACCAATCATGACCAAGGAGGACAAATCCAGAGTCCTGCTGTACGACCGGGAGGTGGACGATAGTGGTCGCGTCCCCAGGGGCAAGATTCACTCTGACGTCAAGAATATGCACACCAAGTACGCCATTGCAGAGGAGTTGGGCAGAGGTCAGTTTGGTATTGTCCACCGCTGTGTGAACATCACCACTGAGAAGACTTACATGGCTAAATACTGCAAGGTGAGAGGCGCTGATCAAGCGATCGTCAAGAAGGAAATCGCTACCCTAAATCTGGCCAAACATGAAAACTTCCTGCTCCTGCAAGAGTCCTTTGACAGCCCAGAGGAGCTGGTGTTGATCTATGACTTCATATCTGGCGCAGACATCTTTGAGCGCCTCAGCACAGCCGAGTTTGAGTTCAATGAGCGCGAGATCGTCAACTACATCCGGCAGATCTGCTCGGCTCTTGATTTCCTGCATGATGAGAGCTACGGACACTTTGACATCAGACCAGAGAACATCGTGTACACAACTCGAACCGGCTCTAACGTGAAGATCATTGAGTTGGGCCAGTCCAGACACATGACTCCTGGAGACATCATCAAAGTCCAGTTCACCACTGCAGAGTATGCTGCTCCTGAGATCCACCAGTGTGACATGGTCAGCACCGTCACCGACATGTGGGCGGTGGGTGTCCTCACCTACGTGCTCCTCAGTGGCCTGAATCCATTCACAGCTGAAACAAACCAGCAGATGATTGACAACATCTCCAGTGCCGCCTACACCTACGAAGACGAGTCCTTCAAGCAGGTCAGTGTGGAGGCGTTGGACTTCACAGACCGCCTGATGACGAAGGAGCGTAAACATCGTATGTCCGCGGCCGAGGCTCTGGTGCATCCTTGGCTGACCAAGCCTGCAGAGGAGATCAGCAGCAGGGCGATGCAGACCGGCAGACACAAGAGATACTACCAGACAATGGAAAAGAAAGAGTGGAAGACAGTTGTCTCCGCAGCCCGTGTAGCCAGCGGCGGCTCCATCAGAACCCAGCGTGGCGTCTTTGTCTCCAAGGTGAAGATCGCTCCGTTTGAACACGGCCCTGTCGGAGGCCAGATCAGCCATGCCGTGGCGAAAGAGGGAAGCAATGTGAAGTTTGGCTGCAACATTGAAAACTACGACAGCACTACTGAAGTCACATGGTACTGTGGCGTCAGGCAGCTTGAAGCTGGAGACAAATATGAAATAGAATTTGAGGACGGCCTGGCTTTCATCACCATCAACAAGGTCACAAGGGCAGATGATGGCACCTACAGATGCAAGATTGTGAACGAGTATGGGGAGGACAGCGCCTATGCAGAGCTGTTTATCAACGGTGTCAGATCTTACCGCGACTTCTTCACCGCCCGCGTTGTAAAGAAGACGAAGCGCAGAGTGGACACTGCCAGGATGCTTCAGAAGCCTCCGGAGTTCACTCTTCCTTTGGTCAACCGCACCGCCTACATTGGTGAGGACATACGCCTTAGTGTCACCGTCACAGTTCACCCAGAGCCTCGTGTCGTCTGGCACAAATCTGGACAGAAACTGGTTCCTGGACAAGATGAAAAGAAATACACCTTTATCAGCGACAAGGGCCTGTACCAGATGATCATCCACAAACTTGAGGATGAGGACGATGCCGAGTACAGCGTTGTGGCACGCAACAGTTTCGGTGATGACAGCTGCAAGGCTCGTATCACCATTGTTCCCCGACCTAAACCAGCAGACCTCACCTTGAGGCCAATGTTCAAACGCCTGCTCGCCAACGTGGAGTGCCGGGAGGGCCAGAATGTGCGCTTTGAGATCAGAGTATCCGGACATCCCCAATTGAAGTGGGAGAAGGACGGCATGCCTTTGGCCTTTGGACCGTCCATCGAGGTCATCCATGAGGGTCTTGATTACTACATCCTTCACGTAGGAGGCACTCTGATTGACGACTCCGGTGTTTACCGAGTCACTGCTACCAACTCTGCCGGCTCCGCCAGCTGCCAGGCAACACTCAAGGTCGAGCGGTCCACTCACGTGAGGAGGGAAGTCGAAATGAGTGCCAAGGAGAAGAAAGCAATGGCTGGAAAGGCAGAAATGGACAAAAAGGTGAGGCTGTCTCAGATTCTGTCTGACACAGTATTCATACCTCTACCACCCTTGGCAGTGCAGGCAGTCAGGGAGGCAGCCTCCATGTTCAAGCCTGCCGTGACCACAAAGAAGGGGGAGAAGACCGAGGCGGAGATTCAGAAAGAAAAAGAGGAGAAGAAGAAGCGCGCTGATGAAAAGAGGCTGCGTATGCCATACGATGTTCCTGCTCCTCGCGTCATTAACCCTGCGTCTCTCGTGGAGGACGTGGAGATCAAACACTTCCAGCCACTCTCTGACATGAAGTGGTACAAGAAGCTGCGAGATCAGTACGAGTTCCCTGAGCCGATGGACAAAATCCAGCAGAAGAGGTTGAAGCGTATCCGCCTCTCCAGGTGGGACCAGTTCTACGAGATTCCTATCAGGATCAAGGACCAGTATAAGCCCAAGTGGCGCATCTCTGCCATGACTCAGGACGACTTGGAGACCGTGAGGCCTGCAAGGCAGCGCTCTCCTTCCCCTGAGCTGGAAGCCTACCACCGCATCAGGAGGAGGTCTCTGGGTGACATGTCCGACGAGGAGCTCCTGCTGCCTGTGAAAGAGTACCTGTCCATGAAGAGGACTGAGGAGGAGAGGCTTCGTCTGGAGGATGAGCTGGAGTATGGTTACTCTGCTTCCCCACCCAGTTTCAGCCCGGTGCGCTTCGAGCTGTCGGCCCTGCGTCCATCATCCCCAAGAAAAGCCTACCGCGAGGACGAAGAGGCGGAAGAGGCCAGCAGATACGACTCCTATAGAATCCCATCTAAATACGAGGCCGGACCCAGTTACGTTGACCTCCGCCAGCGACACGACAAAGCCACCCACAGACCTCAAAGACAGAAACAGAGGGTGCATGAGGAGAGAGAAGACCAGGAGCTGCTGCGCCCTCACACAACCGGCCAGAGGTTATCCACCTACAAGAGTGCGCTCAAACGCATGGAGTTTGAGGAGAAGACTCGCACCTCTAAAAAGGAAACAACTGTCACCGTCTCGACCTTCTCTAAGGACGTTGAATCTGAACACCTCACATCCTTCACCTCCGAATATATGCCCAAACCAATCAAGAAGCTCGAAACACCTGAGCCCCACATAAGGACATCACGTAGCCAAGAAAGGTCTGCCGTGTCCGATGTGGCCCTCACTAAAGTCGACTATGCCTCCAGGTATGAGGAGAGAAAGATGGCTCTGAGATCGGAGAGGCAATCGGTGGAGAGGACTTTCGAGACGGTGACACAGGCTCCCTTCAGTCTTGACCACGGCCCCCGGATCACCATTAGGATGCGGTCGCACCGCGTACCCTACGGCTCCAACACCAGGTTCACCCTGAACATCCAGGCCAGACCCGAGCCAGAGGTCAAGTGGTTCCACAATGGGAAAGAGATTCATCAGACCGGCAAATACCACATGAGCCACCTCAGTGGGGTCCTGACTCTCAGGATTAACAACTGCATGACTGAAGACTCCGGCACGTACCGTGTGGTCTGCACCAACGCCAAGGGAGAGACTTCGGACTACGCCACGTTGGATGTGGCCGGAGAGGAATACGCTGCCTTCTCCTCGCTCCGCAAAGACGAGGAGCCTCCGTCCTCCCATCTCCCAGAGATGACCCGGACAGAGGAGTATCACATGTCCTCCTCGAAGACAACCGTGATGGAGAGCAGGACTGAGACAAAGAGCACCACTGTTGTTGTTGAGAAGCGTAAGGAGAAGACGACTTCTCCAGCCAAGATCCTGAGCAAACCTCAATCCCTGACAGTGGAGGAGGGAGACTTCGCCAGGTTTGAGTGCGATGCGGACGGCGAACCGGCGCCTTCAATCACCTGGCTGCACCAAGGATCCTCCATCGGATCCTCTTTCCGTCACCACATCGTCTCCACGCAGCGCAGCTCCTCCTTAGAGATCTCCACCGTGGAGATGTCGCACGATGGCAGCTACTCCGTGCTGGTGGAAAACGCCGGAGGCAAACAAGAGGCCCATTTCACTCTGACCGTCCGCAAGTCCGAATCCAAGGAGAAACTGGCGGTCAGAATCACCTCCCCTGAGGCCAAGTCCCCCATACCAGTCAAGTCCCCCGAACCAATCAAGTCTCCTCAGAGGGTCAAGTCCCCCGAACCAATCAAGTCTCCTCAGAGGGTCAAGTCCCCCGAACCAATCAAGTCTCCTCAGAGGGTCAAGTCCCCAGAGCCAATCAAATCCCCTCTGAGGGTCAAGTCCCCGGAGCCAATCAAATCCCCTCTGAGGGTCAAGTCCCCGGAGCCAATCAAGTCTCCACAGAGGGTGAAGTCCCCAGTCTCTCCAAAGTCTCCGACTCCGTAAAGGTAAGAGGAAAACTATCTGTCCCCCCAGATTCAATCCAATATACAAACACATAGTGTTGAACACATGGTATGAATACACATTACACATAGCGCTTGTGATACTATGAAATATAAATAATATTAAGTGGCTATTCCTGTGTCTGATTAGTAATTTATTTATTTTTGTTTTCACCTCCAGATGCCCCCGACTGATGGACGCTGAGCCCGGAGACCCTGATCACGTCTGCTCCATGTAAAAACCTAAAAGTTAATTTATTTCCCCGCTCCCCTACTCCAGAACCTTTGATTTAGTGAATTAGCAATGATCATTTTTACGTGAGAACGATCTGGATTCCTGTTTTGTAAATATGAACTATTTTTGTACCAAACTTGACATTCATTTATGCCAAACTAGACTCACGTCTAACGTTGTTATAAAATGTGCCATATTGGACAATTAAGACGTAGGATTTTTGAACTGTGACATGTACATAATGTATATAGCCGAATTGAACGGTTATGGGAAATGTATGCATTGTTATTTATGACAATATTACCTGAAACAAAAATGAACACGTTTGACCAGGAGAAAGTTTCCCCAGGAACGAATACCCTGAGAAGCGAGAAACGAAACTCTGTGCCTCAACGATCAGTTGAAGTCTAAAGCTGGCCTCGGCAGGTAGAGCGGCTCCCTGCCGACGAAACTCAGACAAACTTATTATTTTGGATCTTTCCGTTTCTGACGGAGGACGAGGCCCTGAGCGCTGTGTGCTAACCCTCATGTACGCAGCGTGAACCGGCCTCGCCCCCCGCCGACGTGTCGATGAGCGCGCTCTCACCGTCTCGGCTATTAATTATTCATATTATTTGTATTCTGAGCGCTGCTCTGCACGGCGCGGCGGCTGCGGCTATCTGTCGCTGTGCTGCACAGAGCAGCGCCACTCTGGAGGATCGCTGTGTGTGTGTGTGTGTGTGTGTTAGCTGATAGCGGTTAGCGGGCTCCTCTTTATCCCGCAGCGTCTCCATCTGCTGCAGAGGAAGCTAACGTCTGAACTTCGATCTGTAGACCTTTATTTCGTCCTCCTTGAGTTAATGCATTTCTGATTTAATAAAGCATGATTCAGCACTACGCCTCTCTCCTGTGTCTCTCTGTGTCTCCTGCTTCTCTTTCAACGCTCAGAGGTTTTATTATCACGTCCACAACTGTCCCTTTTAGCCTTAATCTTCATTCACTATACTATCATACAGGGCCGGACTGGGACAATAAGTCAGGCCGGGAATTATACAGCCAGCCAGGCCACTACCAGTTTTTTTGGGGGCGTTTTGCTGGATGTATCGTCAATATTTACAGCGTTGCTGCCCGTAGTGATAGCCCTTAAATCTACCACCCAAATAGAAACATATGGACATAGGTCACTGTTAAAAAAAAGTGTGCATATGTATTTGGTAACCTATCCATGTGAACCTCTAGGGCAGGGATCACCAACTACATTTGTCCAAGGGCCAAAATGTATCCAATAGACACTATCGCGGGCCGGGGGGGGGGGGGGGTACAGGTACTGCATAAAGCTTAGCAGACTCTTCACGCTAACGAAGGATCACTTCTAGGCAGGGTTGGGAGGGTTACTTTGTAAATGTAATCAGTTACTGATTACTGAATACATGCTCTGAAAGTAATCAGAATACAGTTACAGTTACGTGTCTTATAAAAGTAACGTGTTCAGGTTACTTTTAGAATACTTTTGGAATACTTTCTTTTTCCATAACAGATGGGTATGTTTTGGTGAGCAGGAGACACTTGTTTTACTGTTTTAATGGCGTATCAAGAACTCAAACACAACATCTTGGTGTCATTCTGGACAGCTCCCTCTCATCTGCACCCCACATAAAAAACATCACCCGGACTGCATTCTCCTACTGTAAACCTTTCCTTAGAATATGTTATGAATTGTAAGGTGTCCTTGGGTGCTTTGAAAGGCGCCCCTAAATAGAATGAATTATCATTATTATTATTATCTGAAACGATGTAATAACTTTTAAAACTTGTTCCAGTCACTTGCCCCATGCATTCAGCAGCAGCAGGCCATTCACTTTGATTTGATCCCGTTATAAATGTCATCATCTCGACAATAAAGAAATGCTACATCAACGTTATCTTGCACATTTTATCGAACCATCTCCGTTTCTAACTTTCAATATAGTTTAAAAGAGATCTCTCTCATCTGCGTGCGGGGGCGGGGCCTCACAGACACGCTGCATCTCTCTCTCTCTCACAGACACGCTGCATCTCTCTCTCTCTCACAGACATGCTGCATCTCTCTCTCCCTCACAGACACGCTGCATCTCTCTCTCCCTCACAGACACGCTGCATCTCTCTCTCTCTCACAGACACGCTGCATCTCTCTCTCTCTCACAGACATGCTGCATCTCTCTCTCGCTCACAGACATGCTGCATCTCTCTCTCGCTCACAGACACGCTGCATCTCTCTCTCTCTCACAGACACGCTGCATCTCTCTCTCTCTCACAGACACGCTGCATCTCTCTCTCCCTCACAGACACGCTGCATCTCTCTCTCGCTCACAGACACGCTGCATCTCTCTCTCGCTCACAGACACGCTGCATCTCTCTCTCGCTCACAGACACGCTGCATCTCTCTCTCGCTCACAGACATGCTGCATCTCTCTCTCTCTCACAGACACGCTGCATCTCTCTCTCCCTCACAGACACGCTGCATCTCTCTCTCGCTCACAGACATGCTGCATCTCTCTCTCCCTCACAGACATGCTGCATCTCTCTCTCGCTCACAGACACTCTGCATCTCTCTCTCGCTCACAGACATGCTGCATCTCTCTCTCCCTCACAGACACGCTGCATCTCTCTCTCCCTCACAGACACGCTGCATCTCTCTCTCGCTCACAGACATGCTGCATCTCTCTCTCGCTCACAGACATGCTGCATCTCTCTCTCGCTCACAGACACTCTGCATCTCTCTCTCGCTCACAGACATGCTGCATCTCTCTCTCCCTCACAGACACGCTGCATCTCTCTCTCCCTCACAGACACGCTGCATCTCTCTCTCGCTCACAGACACTCTGCATCTCTCTCTCTCTCACAGACACGCTGCATCTCTCTCTCCCTCACAGACACGCTGCATCTCTCTCTCGCTCACAGACACGCTGCATCTCTCTCTCTCTCACAGACACGCTGCATCTCTCTCTCCCTCACAGACACGCTGCATCTCTCTCTCGCTCACAGACACGCTGCATCTCTCTCTCCCTCACAGACACGCTGCATCTCTCTCTCGCTCACAGACACGCTGCATCTCTCTCTCTCTCACAGACACGCTGCATCTCTCTCTCTCTCACAGACACGCTGCATCTCTCTCTCTCTCACAGACACTCTGCATCTCTCTCTCGCTCACAGACACGCTGCATCTCTCTCTCGCTCACAGACACGCTGCATCTCTCTCTCGCTCACAGACACGCTGCATCTCTCTCTCGCTCACAGACACTCTGCATCTCTCTCTCGCTCACAGACACGCTGCATCTCTCTCTCGCTCACAGACACGCTGCATCTCTCTCTCGCTCACAGACACGCTGCATCTCTCTCTCGCTCACAGACACGCTGCATCTCTCTCTCGCTCACAGACACGCTGCATCTCTCTCTCGCTCACAGACACGCTGCATCTCTCTCTCGCTCACAGACACGCTGCATCTCTCTCTCGCTCACAGACACGCTGCATCTCTCTCTCGCTCACAGACACGCTGCATCTCTCTCTCCCTCACAGACACGCTGCATCTCTCTCTCGCTCACAGACACGCTGCATCTCTCTCTCGCTCACAGACACGCTGCATCTCTCTCTCCCTCACAGACACGCTGCATCTCTCTCTCGCTCACAGACACGCTGCATCTCTCTCTCGCTCACAGACATGCTGCATCTCTCTCTCGCTCACAGACATGCTGCATCTCTCTCTCGCTCACAGACACGCTGCATCTCTCTCTCGCTCACAGACACGCTGCATCTCTCTCTCCCTCACAGACACGCTGCATCTCTCTCTCTCTCACAGACACGCTGCATCTCTCTCTCCCTCACAGACACTCTGCATCTCTCTCTCGCTCACAGACACGCTGCATCTCTCTCTCCCTCACAGACACGCTGCATCTCTCTCTCTCTCACAGACACGCTGCATCTCTCTCTCGCTCACAGACACGCTGCATCTCTCTCTCGCTCACAGACACGCTGCATCTCTCTCTCGCTCACAGACACGCTGCATCTCTCTCTCCCTCACAGACACGCTGCATCTCTCTCTCGCTCACAGACACGCTGCATCTCTCTCTCGCTCACAGACACGCTGCATCTCTCTCTCGCTCACAGACACGCTGCATCTCTCTCTCGCTCACAGACACGCTGCATCTCTCTCTCCCTCACAGACACGCTGCATCTCTCTCTCGCTCACAGACACGCTGCATCTCTCTCTCCCTCACAGACACGCTGCATCTCTCTCTCGCTCACAGACACGCTGCATCTCTCTCTCGCTCACAGACACGCTGCATCTCTCTCTCGCTCACAGACATGCTGCATCTCTCTCTCGCTCACAGACACGCTGCATCTCTCTCTCGCTCACAGACACGCTGCATCTCTCTCTCGCTCACAGACACGCTGCATCTCTCTCTCGCTCACAGACACGCTGCATCTCTCTCTCGCTCACAGACACGCTGCATCTCTCTCTCCCTCACAGACACGCTGCATCTCTCTCTCGCTCACAGACACGCTGCATCTCTCTCTCCCTCACAGACACGCTGCATCTCTCTCTCGTTCACAGACACGCTGCATCTCTCTCTCGCTCACAGACACTCTGCATCTCTCTCTCGCTCACAGACACGCTGCATCTCTCTCTCGCTCACAGACACTCTGCATCTCTCTCTCGCTCACAGACACGCTGCATCTCTCTCTCGCTCACAGACACGCTGCATCTCTCTCTCGCTCACAGACACGCTGCATCTCTCTCTCCCTCACAGACACGCTGCATCTCTCTCTCGCTCACAGACACGCTGCATCTCTCTCTCCCTCACAGACACGCTGCATCTCTCTCTCGCTCACAGACACGCTGCATCTCTCTCTCGCTCACAGACACGCTGCATCTCTCTCTCGCTCACAGACATGCTGCATCTCTCTCTCGCTCACAGACACGCTGCATCTCTCTCTCGCTCACAGACACGCTGCATCTCTCTCTCGCTCACAGACACGCTGCATCTCTCTCTCGCTCACAGACACGCTGCATCTCTCTCTCGCTCACAGACACGCTGCATCTCTCTCTCCCTCACAGACACGCTGCATCTCTCTCTCGCTCACAGACACGCTGCATCTCTCTCTCCCTCACAGACACGCTGCATCTCTCTCTCGTTCACAGACACGCTGCATCTCTCTCTCGCTCACAGACACTCTGCATCTCTCTCTCGCTCACAGACACGCTGCATCTCTCTCTCGCTCACAGACACTCTGCATCTCTCTCTCCCTCACAGACACGCTGCATCTCTCTCTCGTTCACAGACACGCTGCATCTCTCTCTCGCTCACAGACACTCTGCATCTCTCTCTCGCTCACAGACACGCTGCATCTCTCTCTCGCTCACAGACACGCTGCATCTCTCTCTCGCTCACAGACACGCTGCATCTCTCTCTCGCTCACAGACACGCTGCATCTCTCTCTCGCTCACAGACACGCTGCATCTCTCTCTCGCTCACAGACATGCTGCAGAGCTGTGCAGTGTGCACACAGTTCTGCCGGTAATGAATATTACATTTTGTGAGGAAACTTTTCCACCAATAATTCCAATAAGTATTCCAAAATGTATTCACTTCAGGTTTACGAAAGTAACTGTAATCAGATTACTCGTTTTTCAAATGTAACGCCAGCTGAATACACTTAGCCTACTTGATTTTTGTATTCTGATTACGTAACGCCGTTACATATATTCCGTTACAACCCAACCCTGCTTCTAGGCTACTGTCCCGCAGCTCCTGCCTCTCTGTTGGACTCTGTCGCAGCGGGGCTGCTGCTGTGGTGCGGAGCGCACAAAGCAGACTCTTCACAACGAAGGATCACTTCTTCTTCTTCTTCAAGGAAGGGGAGGTTTCGCAGTACGCAGTCTACTGTCCCGCAGCTGCTGCCTCTCTGTTGGACTCCGGTACTGCACCTTACTCACGAGACGTTGTAAAAAAAAATGGGTGGGGGGCGAACGCAGTAACCACTCCGCCAACGCCACAGTCACCCCCGTCGTGCGGGCCGGATGAGAATGTCTGGCGGGCCGGATGTGGCCCGCGGGCCGCCAGTTGGTGGTCACTGCTCTAGGGGGTCCGGGGGCATGCTCACCCGGGGAGATTTTTTTAATTTATTTTTGAGTGAAATGCATCAATCTGGTCCATTTTGAGGGGAAAATAAAGAGACTAGATCTATGGAAACACCCATATGAAACAGAACTGTACATTTAAAGAAATGTAAATGTATAATTTCATTCTTATTAATATCTACCTATAGTGATACCTGTTCAAGCTGCAGTATTGTTTTTGTTCATTCAGAAAAACGAAATCATATTAAATCCCATTTAGTTAACTACAGCACTCAATTCAATGAGAAAGGTAACAGGAGCTATCCATATCCATCCGCTCGTGTATTCCACATCTTGGTAAAGTAATCACCAAAGCTCATTCCATATTGACTGACAGTCACACAGCACCACTTTGTTAAACACAGCCCTCAATGCAGTCCTCTATTTGAACACTCTTTCCTACATACCATTTCATCTTCTCATCAACATTTGCCCCTCAATACAAGTCACAAAAGGATTCATAGAAGAATGCTATGATATTATGCTACCTAAAAAACACGATTGTATTATTTTGTCTGCAAATGATTTCGATGCCAGCTTCAGCCCATCTATTCAATGCAGCAACATTACAATTCAGTTACTTCAGGTTAGCAGCAACTTAATGCGATCTGCGATTTTACGGAGGCCTGCTCGTCGCGAAGAGACGGAGCGGCTCCACCTGTTGCTGCCTGCGATCTGCGATCTACGGAGGCCTGCTCCCACCTGTAGAATACGGCTGTACTGGAGAGGTTTTTACCCCGGAGTCGTCGCGGAGAGACGGAGTGGATCCACGCTTCGGGCTTGGCCTGCTTCCACCGGGCGTGTGCTGCTGTGCGGAGGTGGATTTTACCACGGCTGGGGCCTGCTTTCCACCTGTCCTGGTTCTGCTGTTGCAGAGGCCTGCTTTCACCTGTCCTGGTTCTGCTGTTGCAGAGGCCTGCTTTCCACCTGTCCTGGTTCTGCTGTTGCAGAGGCCTGCTTTCCACCTGTCCTGGTTCTGCTGTTGCAGAGGCCTGCTTTCCACCTGTCCTGGTTCTGCTGTTGCAGAGGCCTGCTTTCCACCTGTCCTGGTTCTGCTGTTGCAGAGGCCTGCTTTCCACCTGTCCTGGTTCTGCTGTTGCAGAGGCCTGCTTTCCACCTGTCCTGGTTCTGCTGTTGCAGAGGCCTGCTTTCCACCTGTCCTGGTTCTGCTGTTGCAGAGGCCTGCTTTCCACCTGTCCTGGTTCTGCTGTTGCAGAGGCCTGCTTTCACCCCGGGGATACCACGGAGGGACCGGAGCGCTTCCACGCTGCTGTTTTCGCCCGTCCTTTGCTGCTGTGCTGATTTTGCTCCAGGAACATCGCGGATACTGTGTGCTGGTCTGGGAAAATGTCCCATATCGGGATTCTGCTGGGCCTGTTAACTGTTTTGGACTATGAGAAGATCTCTAGTCATTCTGAGGAGTCTACTGGACTCAGATCTGTTCTGCCACCCGCAGTGGGCATCCCCTGCAAAGGTTCGGATGTGTTGCTCAAACAATTACCGGTTGCCTTGTCACAGACAATCTGCTCGACAAAATATGTTTGTCTTTTTTGTTTTCCTGCGATGATGGTTCTTCAGGACTGCTTCTTAAGCTCTAATCACACTCTCGCAGACTTTTCCGGTGTTTCTAAAGTAGATGACAATGTATGTGTATCCATTAAGAGGAAAAGATGCCTGTTTTTGTTGTTGTTATTACTGTCAGAAAATGTACAACCTAACCCTAGTCCGCCCAGTAGTAGTAGTCAGATCGCTACTCCTGCTGATTTTAAAGCTAGGTCTGGGTTGGGTTTCATCCACTTGAATGTGCGCAGTCTGTTAGGTAAACTAGATTGTGTCCGTATCTGGGCTCGACTGACGCTGACGTCATTGTTTTATCAGAGACATGGCTAAATAAATCTATTGTGGCCTCTGACATTGCCTTAAATGGTTTTAATGTGTATCGTACCGACCGGCCTAGTAAAGGTGGTGGCGTTGCCATTTATGTTAAGAATAAGTTCAGTGTATCCACATTAGTTTCCAAATTGATCAGTAAGCAATTTGAATTTTTAGCCTTAAATATAGAAGTGGCAAAGGGGCAACAGGTCATGGTAGTGGGCTGTTACAGACCCCCCTCAGCTGTCAAAGACTCCTTGTCTTCACTAGCTAATCTTTTATCACAACTAGACTACAAGGAAATAGTGCTACTTGGAGATTTTAACTGGGACTGGTTAACTGCAGTGTCAGAGGATTTTAAAAACCTTTGTATCTCTTTGAATGTTACTCAGATTGTTGACAGTCCTACTCGCCCTAACATTAAGTCCCCTAATAAATCCTCCCTAATTGATCTCATTTTAACTAATGCTCCCTATAAATACTCATCTGTGGGAGTATTTGAGAATGATCTGAGTGATCACTGTGTTGTAGCCACAATTAGGGATACTAAGGTCCAAAAGGTTAAACCTCGGATTATCATCAAGAGAGACATAAAACATTTTGTGGAGCAGGGTTTTGTTCATGATCTGTTTGGGTTTGATTGGGGAAAAATCGATCTGTGTGCTGATGTAGAAACTGCATGGTCTTATTTTTATCTTGGTTTTATGGAGATCATTGATAGACATGGACCCCTGCGTACATTTAGAGTGAAGGGACGAGACAATCCTTGGTTTTCTGCTGATCTGTCCAGTCTCCTTCATGAGAGAAACAAGGCCTGGGCAAAGGCTAGGAGATCAGGCTCAGAGGTAGAATGGCTGCGTTTTAGGCAGCTAAGGAATAGCTTCACATCAAATGTCAAAAGTGCTAAGTCTAAGTACTATCTGTCAGTTTCCACAAAGAATCTGAATAATCCTGGAAAATTTTGGAAAGCCATTAAATCGATATCCACCG
The DNA here is from genome assembly GCA_028583405.1 of Pogonophryne albipinna. Taxonomy (NCBI): domain Eukaryota; kingdom Metazoa; phylum Chordata; class Actinopteri; order Perciformes; family Artedidraconidae; genus Pogonophryne; species Pogonophryne albipinna. The sequence continues at coordinate 1,985,600 of JAPTMU010000026.1, forward strand.
GTGATATCCGTAATGAGCTACCTCCGTGCCTTACCACAGCATCTGGCTCTATATCGGACAGGGCCACCATGCTAAATTGCTTTAATGAGCATTTTGTGTCCTGTGGTTCTCTGTTTGATTCTGTCACTAATTCTGCTTCTGTGAACACCACAGTCGGTGACTCAGAACAATGTGGTCTGGAAAACCCTTTCAGTTTTACCCGTTTTACTGTTGATGTTGTTCGTGAAGCTTTAACCAAGTTAGATCCTAAAAATCCGGCTGGTCCGGACAACGTAGAACCTTTCTTTTTAAAGATAGCTGCAGATTTTATTGCTCCACCTCTCACTACTCTTTTTAACCTCTCTCTCAGCACTAACACAATTCCAAAAGTATGGAAGTCAGCGTATGTCCTGCCTTTGCTAAAAGGAGGGGAGGCCACCTTATTAAATAACTATAGACCCATCTCTAAGTTGTCAGTTCTGGCTAAGGTTCTTGAACGCCTAGTGAGTGAACAGGTAAAGGTGTTTTTATGTACAAATGATATCCTGTCTAAACATCAGTCAGGCTTCAGAAAGCAACACAGCACCATCACTGCCACAATGAAAGTGGTGAATGATGTGGAGAGTATTTTAGATAATAAGCAGAGTTGTGCAGCTCTATTTGTTGACCTTTCCAAAGCGTTTGATACCGTCGATCATCTTAAAGCAGAGGCTAGCCAGTATTGGCATATCCAGCCATGCAGTGGGTGGTTTGTGAACTACCTCTCTGAAAGGTCCCAATGTGTTCACTTTGATGGGCTGTCTTCTGAGTGGTTAAACATCACTAATGGTGTTCCTCAAGGTTCTGTTTCAGGTCCACTTTTATTCTCCATCTACATCAACAGTTTAGGTGAAAATGTTGAAGGAGCAACCTTACATTTCTATGTGGATGATACCGTGATGTCCTGTGCAGGTCCCTCCATTCAGGAGGCTGGTGTTAAATTACAGGCTGTTTTTAACATTATTCAGGCTCAGCTCTCTGAACTAAAGCTTCTTTTAAATGTTGATAAAACCAAGGTAATGCTCTTTTCTAAAGCTAAAAAGACACCAGAGCCTGTTGTAGATATTGTAACTACGCAAGGAATACAACTTGAAGTGGTTGCCTGTTATAAATACCTTGGTATCTGGCTTGATGATTGTCTCACTTTTAAACTTCATGTCAATAACCTGCTTAAAAAGCTGAGGGTTAGGCTAGGTTTCTTCTTCAGAAACAAGTCCTGTTTCTCGCTTGAGGCCAGGAAAAGGCTCTGTGACCTTTTTACCTGTGCTGGACTATGGTGATTTGATGTATATGAGTGCACCTGCCAATTACCTGGTCAAGTTAGATGCTGCGTATCACAGTGCACTGAGATTTGTGACAAACTGTAAAGCATTAACCCATCACTGTACCCTGTATGCAAGGGCTGGTTTGCTTTCACTAACTGTACGGAGGCTCAGTCACTGGTACATTTTCATATACAAAGCCATGTTAGGGAAACTTCCATCTTACATCTGCTCCCTGATCTCACGGAGAATTGTAAGTGGCTACTGCCTGAGATCGCATGCTGTGGTTTTATTAAATGTGCCAACTGCTAGGACTGTCTCAGGGAAGACAGCTGTTAGATGCGCAGCTCCTCTGTCTTGGAATAGTCTGCAAATTAAATGGAAACTGAACAATCTGGTGCCACTAAATGTTTTTAAAGCTCGGTTGGATGCTACTCAATCGGAAGCTATTGGTACCTGTTTATGTGGATAATGATGTAAATGATGCTGAATGATGTCCTTTTGTTGTTCTGTTTATGTTTGTATGTTTCATGTGGAACTACTTGAGCAGCTCTCCCTTGAAAAAGAGATCAATGATCTCAATGGGATTTATCTGTATAAATAAAGGTTTGAAATGAAATGAAACTTAACAGAAGTCTGAATCTGGTTTTCTCTGATCAGAGCAGTGAACATTTTTTGTACGTATTTTATCATCTAATAATAATAATAATAATAAATGGTATTTATGAAGCACCTTTCATTGCTAAAATCAATCCCAAAGTGCTACAGTAGGTATAAGAAACATATAAAAGCTCTGAAATCTGAACAAACAGATTTAAATGTTAAAATATTTGTTTTTATTTAAGATCAAATAATCAATACTAAGAATCACATGTACAGTACATATGTTTTTAAACTAACTGCAGGCTCTGCAAATCCCCCTCCCCTGAAACTACATAATGCACCTTGGGAGATGCTGTCTTACCTTAGAAGGTAAGCTGGCGGCGCATCAACTCACTGGTCTCTGCGACCTTGTCAATGACATTGTCAATGTCAAGTCCCATAAGGATTTCCTTCTCTGTTGACATCAGCAAAAAAGCCTCAAGGCGGCCCTGGGTCATGGATGTCCTGAGTCGGTTCTTCACAAACGTAAGGGTGGAGAAAGTCCTTTCACAGGCAACTTGTGTAACAGACAAGGTCAGTAAGAACTTGTATCCCAGTCCAATGATATGCATCTGTTAAGAGGTTGCAATGAGACAGGATGAGATGACAGCATGTGGAACAGCTTCTGTTCTCCAACTCCAGGCCCTCCTCAGGATCCACAGTCTGTCCACTCTCCCCAGGCAGCCCACTGACTGTTGATCCCCTGATGGTATAGTTATCCAAAGGTGACATCTTCAGTGTCTCCCATTGATTTGCAAGGCTAGTCAGTTCTGCCTGCAAGGTCCCAACCGTAGCCCGCTCATCAAATTTCAGCAGGCATTTTCTAAGCTCCTCCAGAGCCACTTTCTGTAGGCCTTTACTCCTTATTTGAGGGACGTTTGTGGGATCCATACAGGCAAAGTCAGAGCACAGCACTGCATTGGCTGCATATCGACGCTGTAGGCCACAGTGTCGAGGATGACATTATGTGCTTTGATCTTGTAGTTTCTCTCAGCATCTGAAACAGGCTCATCTTGTGCCACTTCACCTGGCATGGATTTCTTTTTTCTGACTTGTTTCTCTGGGAGGGCAGTCTGAACTTCCAAATCGCACTCATCCTGTTCCTGTAGAATGCCATTTGCCCACACCACAAACTCATCTGCAGCTTTCTCAACACCATCAAAGTCCCTGGAACACTTTCTCAGGCTGTCTTCAGTTCCCTTCACCAAGTGTTGAGCAGTAAGAATGTCCATACCGCTGGTCTGCAGATATTTTGATAGGGGGTGAAGTCTGTTCAAATATCCGGAGAAAAACCTGAGCTGTAAGTATGGTTTCGTACCTCAGAAGTGCCTCAATGTATCCTCTGGCTTTGACTCTCTTATAGTAGGCTTCATAGTGTCATCAAGCTCTATTCTTGTCATGGTGATCACTAAGTCGATATAAAGGGCATGGCCAGGATTTCCAAAACAGCCAAATACTTTGTGTAAGGCTTGGTCCTTTGACCACCAGCGAGTTTCTCCTATCGGAGCAAGCCGTCTGTGTCTGCTGTCCTTACTGACTTCGTCCCACAGGTTCATCCGTTTGTAAGACTCCCTGATAAAAACTGCTAAATCATTTAGCAACGAGAAGAGGGATGCGCTTGAAACGACAACTCCAGTAGTGTCTGTGAAAACAAGGTTCAAAACATGTGCATAACACCATATGTGGACTTGGTTGGAGACTCTGGTGATCAATGTAGAGAATCCCTTGTATCGCCCCTGCATGTTAGCAGCTCCATCAGTCGAGTTACCAACACATGTCTTGATGTCAATGTCAACTTTCTCCAGAGTTTTTTTCATCAGCTCCACAAAGAATGCTCCTGTTGAAGCCTCACAATCAATGACAGCTATAAGCCTCTCATGGATGCCATCAGTCACATACCTCAGGACTACTGCACACTGGTCCTTGGATGTCAGATCTTGTGTTGTGTCAAGTTGGATCGAAAACATCTTTGCCTTTTTAACTTCACTTGCAACAGTGTGTTGGATTAAAATACGAATGACATCAATGATTTTGTTCACTGTTTGCTTTGAGAGCAGAGTTAGTAAAGACCCCCTCCCTGCACCTCCAGCCCCATGCAGTTCTTAATGCAGTCATTGACGTGTTCTTGAAGGGTGCACTCTAAAAACAAATGCTTTGGCTCAACAAAGATAATCAACGCAACAGTTTGCATCAATGTTTATTGAGTTAAGACAACTTCTCATGAAATTGTCTTAAAGCAACAAAGTTATTTGAGTTAGGGGAGAAGGCTTTTCCTCTACAGTCAGAAGTGTTTTTAATTACCACTTACTTCATAATAGGTAGCATAAACACAAGTTTTGAAGTTGATTACTCCAAAAATTAAGTTGTTCCAACTTGTTTTACCGTATGATTTAAAAGGGATTTTAAGTTGTATGAACTTAATTACCATCATTGTGAAAACACGTTTTTAAGTTGACAACCATTTATAAATGAAGTTGCTCCAAATATATTTTATTCAATAGTTTATTTTCTTAGCTTTTTCATGTTTTTGCCTTTAAAGAAATTAATTGATTCCACAACAAAAATATTAGGCAATTCACTTTTTATTTTGAACTGCAGTTGTTTATTTCAACACATGATGTTTCAATCAGGAGAGACTTAGTTTGAACATGTATTGACACATGCCATATGATAAGGTGCATGACCACCTGAAATCACAGCTGACTGCAGGAGAGAGGAGAACCATTTTACAGTTTGGCTGCAGCTCGCTGATTGGCTGCTGGAGAATGAGGCGAATGTAATAGGTTAAAGAGAACGCCTGTGATGAGCTGATTATATGCAGCTGCAGAGTGAATGTATATACACCCAGTCTTCCTGAAAGAACTTGCGCTGAGCTTCATTTCAATCTTGAAAAAAAAGATAAATAACACAAATGTAAATGTCCCCACAAATAATAAATAAACACATGAGCCATATTACCATGGGACATGGGGACACAGCTAATACATGCTGCCATCACATCGAAGTTAGAGGCATTTGCAGATTTAGAACCAGAGCCAAATACGTAACATCTGTAAAGTCTTTGTAAAACTACAGAAACAAACTCTCAATGGCCACCAGTCTGCAGATCACACACATCCATGTAACAAAGATGTTTACACGGCCGACAGTCATTATTTCAAACAGTATGAACACATTTAACGCAGAATGCTCGTTCATTTGTTTCCCTCCACCACGATGGCTGCCATCGTATGGTCAGATCCTGGGTGGACCGGTCACTGCTGAAGGCGATATTCATGTCCTTTTGAAGCACTTATTAAGCATTATTGATTGGGGTGTGGCCAAAAGTGCGATATGCTTCAGAGTGTAACTGACAGAGTGCTTTTGTCCTGTGTCACTGTGTCCCGGGGATTTTATTTTATTTCAAGATTTGTAATGACGTCGCTAAACTCCTTGAAAAGGTCCTCTTCCTTTTCTCCAAGGTACACGACAAGGCAGCGGATGGCTATAGTTCTCTGCGTACTTCAAATGTATTGTGCTATTTTTGAAAAAGGAAAAAAAGAGAAATGACCTAAATGAATATATTCTGAATGGGTGACTGCCAACAACTTGCATTTCAATGACAACTCTAAATAAGGATCCTACCTCAAGAAGCATGTCCTTGATCTGCTTCACGAGATTCATTTTGAATAAAAAGCGATATTACAATAGTAACCAAAGTATCTGTACTCTCACAGTAGCCTCTACTTTGTACCCTCTCACAGAACTATTCACAGTTCAAAGGCTGCTAGTGTTGGTCAAACAGCAATTTGCCTATACAGTGCAACAACAAGGCCATCTACTGTTTGAATGACAACAGATGACACTCACCTTAAAATGTCCTTTGTGTATTTCTATTTGTCTTAACTGTGGGAACTTGTCCAGGCGTGTTAAGTGGGAGTGGACTTGAAATCCTTAACGCAAGGTGTAGAACAATGAAGTTATCAAGCCAATTGCATTACTTACTACAACTTGAATTTAGTTTTAAGTCAATTAACGCAGAAATCAGAGTTCAAATGACACACAATATTAGTTGATGTAATTACCAACATTATTATGTCAACACAACTTATAAATTAATGTTTGCAACTTTAAATGTTTATCTAAATCAATTAACTCACATTTTTATCTTGCAACCATGCATTTAATTAAGTGGAGGTGAAAGGTCGCCTGAATTCGTTTTTAGAGGGTGGTATCATATTTGCTCAGCAGCATAATCATTTCCAAGAAGTTCCCATGATCCAAGGCCACATCTTCAAGGCTAGAGGCTGCTTCATGACTACCAGCCCTGTAGCTGAGTCCACGCTTACCAATTCACTTTATGACATTAACCACACGCTCCATAACTTGTCTTTTCTTCCTCACTTCCTCTCGGTGGGCTGACATTTGTTTGTCTCTCAGTAGGCTACTGATATCAGCTCTGCTTGCTCTCAGGAAATATGCATCTGCACCATCTCGATGCAGCCCGCTTCTTTCCTGCTCTTCAGTTCTCTGGTGAACGTGCCTCCATGCCTCCATGCCTCCATGCCTCCATGCCTCCATGCCTCCTTGCCTCCATGCCTCCATGCCTCCATGCCTCCATGCTTCCATGCCTCCATGCCTCCATGCTTCCATGCCTCCATGCCTCCATGCTTCCATGCCTCCATGCCTCCTTGCCTCCATGCCTCCATGCCTCCATGCCTCCATGCTTCCATGCCTCCATGCTTCCATGCCTCCATGCCTCCATGCCTCCATGCTTCCATGCTTCCATGCCTCCATGCCTCCTTGCCTCCATGCCTCCATGCTTCCATGCCTCCATGCTTCCATGCTTCCATGCCTCCATGCCTCCATGCTTCCATGCTTCCATGCCTCCATGCCTCCTTGCCTCCATGCCTCCATGCCTCCATGCCTCCATGCTTCCATGCCTCCATGCCTCCATGCCTCCTTTCACAAAAGCATTGTCACTGGCAGGCATGAGACACAGCGAGCAATACAGAGAGCGCGATGATTCACAGTAAGATAACCATTTCCTATTTGTCCCATCCTTGCTGTGGAATACTTTAGGAATGGCTTTCTTGGAAGTTTGTTGAGGGCGAGCAAAATAATCGAAAGGCCTCTCTGTGTCAACTTCCTGTACTTCCTGTTGTTCCCTGTCTTTCTCCTCAGTTGCAATTTCCCTGCTGGACCCTGAATCTCCACTTGTCCTCGGCGTCTGCTGGTACTGAATAAGAGCCAGCAGAAGGATTCGACTCTTAACTATATGTAACGGTAACTTATTGAGAGAACATGAACATAGCTTGCTTATACTGTATACATTTCCTTTGGTTTTGTTCAGGGTCAGTCGTAGCCTATTGAAACGGTTTCCTCTGTACCTGCCAGTTCTGTCCACTGAGCTCTGCATCTCTCCCTCAGGGCCATCGCCATCATCTGATAGTGGAACTGAATAAGGAGAACATGTAATCACATTAACAACTACTTATGAAATAACATTATTCAAGAACATGTTTCAGGAATATTGTTGTCATCATTTATGTTGTTTTCAACTGTAGTTTAAATCTCACTAATATCTAACATGTCCCACTGTGGACTGTTTGCCCTGTACCTGCCCGTTCCTCGGTGCTGGTGCTTGGTTCTCCCTGTGAAGGACCGGCACTGCTATTATCTCCACCTTTGCAAAGGAAAAAGAATGAGGACCCCAACTTATTTTCTATTCAAGTTTACTTCACGTAGGCCAATGCCAATGTTGGTGCTTTTGAAGGAGATCCAGTACTATAGTTAATTATACAACACTTATTTGTATCACTTAGTTCAAGTTAGTTGACCCTGTATTTGCATGGCCTAATAACATACGTATTGTCTCCCCCTTTGTTGCACAGTTATTCACTCACAGTATGGGGGATGTAGCCCCAGTTAGCTAACGGTTATATTAGCCTATATATTTGCCTTGAGTAACATTAAGGACATGTTTGGGTTTTTTGTAGCCTCACAGTCTCAGTCACTCAGGTCTGCCACCAACATGACATTGGACTGAGAAACTGTTTTGTTGACAGTCAGTCAATGTGCACATCAGGCTACAATATAGAAAGAAATGTTGCTCATAATGTTGGCGAACTTACTTTCGGCTTCGTCATTCTGTACCATACGGGGGTTCTGAATATATCTGTGATTTTAGCACATTTCGCTGCCTCCTCCTCGCGGGCTTTTTTCTTGTTCTCCCTTTCCCTCTCTGCACCACCTTTCCTCCTTTTTTTCGCAGGATGGGGGTCCATCCTTCCACAATAATTAAGCTTGCCACCGGCGTCAGTTCAGTCGGTCCAGTCCACACTAATTCAAACGGCAGCGCGCGCTGGTCTCGTGAGAAACGTCACATCTTCATTATTCTCCTGAAATGTAAATGTGCCCAATCGCTAGTCTGACAGGTGCGTGGCTCTCACTGCGCCTCATACCGGTGTAGGTACCAGATGTGTTCGGGGTACCAGATGTGTTCGGGTGTATTTCCGTCGCATCCGTCATCCGTCATATTCGTCATATTTTACGGCAACTCAAGAGGGCCATCACGGTCAAATTCCGAACATTTAAACATAGCCGACACTTCATTCTTTACTTGGTCCGTTATTATATGTAGAAGATATTAATTTTTCTCCGTCATGTTGTTTCCATAGCAACAACTTCAAACAATAACAACTAACCGCTAGCCGCAAAGCTAGCATCACAGCCACTGCTCCGTTTTCGGAGACTTTGCACACGTTTTTCACAAACATTTCTACACGCTAGGAGTACTTCCATTCGCTTCGTCTTGATCTGTAGATGTGATTTGATGTGTCGTGTGTCCCCCAACTCCTCTCCAAAGTTCAGATACTATATAAAAATACTAAAAGGTTTTACACACATTTCGTAATGATCTAATCTAGTGGCCTTATAAAAGTGTTGGCTAAAGTAACGCAGAATATATATATTTTTTAATTGTAAATAATTAGAAACATTATTTATGTGCACAAGTACAT
>JAPTMU010000026.1:1995522-2013022 GCA_028583405.1 Pogonophryne albipinna
TGCGAGGGTGCAGCGAGTCGTTTGGCTGATGCAGAGCGTAGTGCACGTACTGGGGTGTACGGTTTAACCATGTCCTGGATGTAGGAAGGACCAGATCCATTCGCAGCATGGTACGCAAGTACCATTGTCTTGAAGTGGATTCTAGCAGTTACTGGAAGCCAGTGGAGGGAGCGGAGGAGCGGCGTGGTGTGGGAGAATTTAAGAAGGTTGAAGACCAGACGAGCCGCTGCATTCTGGATGAGCTGCAGAGGTCGGATGGCACATGCAGGTAGACCAGCCAGGAGGGAGTTGCAGTAGTCTAGGCGTGAGATGACGAGAGCCTGGACCAGAACCTGCGTGGCTTTCTGGGTCAGCTGGGGACGCATCCTCCTGATGTTGTAAAGCGTGTATCTGCAGCAGCGGGTTGTAGCAGCGATGTTTGCAGTGAAGGACAGGTTGTTATCTAGGGTCACACCCAGATTCCTTGCAGTCTGAGTCGGGGAAACAACAGAGGTGCCGATGTTGATTGTTAGGTCAAGAGTGGGACAATCTTTTCCCGGAAGGAAAAGCAGTTCAGTCTTGTCAAGGTTGAGCTTGAGGTGATGAGCAGACATCCACTGAGAGATGTCAGCTAGACAAGCAGAGATGCGTGCGACGACCTGGGTCTCTGAGCGGGGAAAGGACAGAATTAATTGGGTGTCGTCAGCGTAGCAGTGGTATGAAAAACCATGCGGGCTAATGACTGATCCGAGCGAGTTTGTGTACAGGGAGAAGAGGAGGGGGACCAAGAACAGAGCCCTGAGGGACCCCTGTAGTTAATTGACAAGGGTCGGACTCGGACCCTCTCCAAGTAACCCTGTAGGTGCGGTCTTTGAGGTATGAGGTGAGGAGGGAAAGTGCAGAGCCTGAAACTCCAAGTTCTTGGAGAGTGTGAAGGAGGATCTGATGGTTCACCGTGTCGAATGCAGCAGACAGGTCCAGCAGGATGATGACAGAGGAGAGGATGCTGCTTTGGCCGTGTGCAGTTCCTCAGTAGACAGCAAGGAGGGCAGTTTCTGTGGAGTGACCTGCCTTGAAACCAGACTGGTGCGGAATCCAGAAGGTTGTTCTGATGGAGATAACAGGAGAGTTGTTTAAAGACAGCGCGTTCAAGTGTTTTAGACAGGAACGGGAGGAGAGAGACAGGCCTGTAGTTTATAACATCAGACGGGTTGAGAGTGGGTTTCTTTAGGAGAGGGTTTACTCTTGCCTCCTTGAGACTGTTTGGAAAGTGACCAGAAGTTAGAGAAGTGTTGATGAAATGGGTGAGAAACGGTAGAATATCAGGAGCGATAGTCTGAAGGAGGTTTGAAGGGATAGGGTCCAGAGGACAGGTGGTAGGGCGGGCAGAGGTAATGAGGGTAAGAACCTCACTTGGAGAGAGAGGGGAGAAGGAGGTCAGTGTGTGGGTGGAAGGAGGGTCTGGTGACCCAGCGGTGAGTAGAGGTGAGTCAGAAAAAGAAGAGCGAATATCATCAACCTTTTTTTTCAAAGTGGTTAACAAAGTCGCTTGACAGAAGGGAGGAGGGGGGAGGGGCTTTGGGGGGGTCCAAGAGGGAGAAGGGGGAAGGGGCTTTGGGGGGGTCCAAGAGGGAGAAGGGGGAAGGGGCTTTGGGAGGGTCCAAGAGGGAGAAGGGGGAAGGGGCTTTGGGAGGGTCCAGGAGGGAGGAGGGGGAAGGGGCTTTGGGAGGGTCCAGGAGGGAGGAGGGGGAAGGGGCTTTGGGGGGGTCCAAGAGGGAGAAGGGGGAAGGGGCTTTGGGGGGGTCCAAGAGGGAGAAGGGGGAAGGGGCTTTGGGAGGGTCCAGGAGGGAGAAGGGGGAAGGGGCTTTGGGAGGGTCCAGGAGGGAGGAGGGGGAAGGGGCTTTGGGGGGGTCCAAGAGGGAGAAGGGGGAAGGGGCTTTGGGGGGGTCCAAGAGGGAGAAGGGGGAAGGGGCTTTGGGAGGGTCCAGGAGGGAGGAGGGGGAAGGGGCTTTGGGGGGGTCCAGGAGGGAGGAGGGGGAAGGGGCTTTGGGAGGGTCCAGGAGGGAGGAGGGGGAAGGGGCTTTGGGGGGGTTCAGGAGGGAGGAGGAGGAGGGGGAAGGGGCTTTGGGGGGGTCCAGGAGGGAGGAGGGGGAAGGGGCTTTGGGGGGTTCAGGAGGGAGGAGGAGGAGGGGGAAGGGGCTTTGGGGGGGTCCAGGAGGGAGAAGGGGCTTTGGGGGGGTCCAGGAGGGTGAAGGGGCTTTGGGGGGGTCCAGGAGGGAGGAGGGGGAAGGGGCTTTGGGGGGGTCCAGGAGGGAGGAGGGGGAAGGGGCTTTGGGGGGGTCCAGGAGGGAGGAGGGGGAAGGGGCTTTGGGGGGGTCCAAGAGGGAGGAGGGGGAAGGGGCTTTGGGGGGGTCCAGGAGGGAGAAGGGGCTTTGGGGGGGGTCCAGGAGGGGGAAGGGGCTTTGGGGGGGTCCAGGAGGGAGGAGGGGGAAGGGGCTTTTGGGGGGGTCCAGGAGGGAGGAGGGGGAAGGGGGAAGGGGCTTTGGGGGGGTCCAGGAGGGAGGAGGGGGAAGGGGCTTTTGGGGGGGTCCAGGAGGGAGGAGGGGGAAGGGGGAAGGGGATTTGGGGGGGTCCAGGAGGGAGGAGGGGGAAGGGGCTTTGGGGGGCTCCAGGAGGGAGGAGGGGAAAGGGGCTTTGGGGGGGTCCAGGAGGGAGGAGGGGAAAGGGGCTTTGGGGGGGGTCCAGGAGGGAGGAGGGGGGAGGGGCTTTGGGGGGGTCCAGGAGGGAGGAGGGGGAAGGGGCTTTGGGGGGGTCCAGGAGGGAGGAGGGGGAAGGGGCTTTGGGAGGGTCCAGGAGGGAGGAGGGGGAAGGGGCTTTGGGGGGGTCCAGGAGGGAGGAGGGGGAAGGGGCTTTGGGAGGGAGGAGGGGGAAGGGGCTTTGGGGGGGTCCAGGAGGGAGGAGGGGGAAGGGGCTTTGGGAGGGTCCAGGAGGGAGGAGGGGAAGGGGCTTTGGGGGGGGTCCAGGAGGGAGGAGAAGATGGAAAATAGTTTTTTGGGATTGGAATAGGAAGATTGGATCTTATCTTGAAAGAAAGTGCTTTTTGCGGGATGGAAGCAGAGAAAGAGGAGAGCCTGATAGGTTAGGAGGTCGTCATGGTGTTTGGATTTCCACCGTTTCCGCTCTGCTGCCCGAAGGACGGTTCTATTAGCACGCAGTGCGTCATTTAGCCAGGGAGCAGGAGGGGACTGAGGAGCCTGCCGAGATGTGAGAGGACAGAGAGAGTCCAGAGAGGATGCGAGAGTAGAGAGGAGAGTTTCTGCAGCAGCATCCTCTTCCTCTTCATCCTCTTCCTCTTCTTCCTCTTCCTCCTCTTCATCTTCATCCTCCTCTTCCTCTTCATCCTCTTCCTCTTCATCATCCTATTCATCTTCATCCTCTTCATCCTCATCATCTTCCTCTTCATCCTCTTCATCCTCATCTTCCTCTTCCTCCTCTTCCTCTTCATCCTCATCATCTTCCTCTTCATCTTCATCCTCTTCATCCTCCTCTTTCTCTTCCTCCTCTTCCTCTTCATCATCATCAGTTGTTTCACAGGTGAGTAGTTCTGCTCCTGGTTTCTGTGATGGTCAGAAAGTCTGCAGGAAAATGAAATGATGTAACTTTGATGGAAATGTGAAAGCAAAGAGAAACCCTTGAAGGCAGCATCAGCGTCAGAGTCAATGCTTTGCTGAGGTCGCATTCTGACCTTCAGAGTGAAGCGCAGACTGCATTACATTAACCTAGAGGTCGCAGTCTGACCTTCAGAGTGAAGCGCATACTGCATTACATTAACCTAGAGGTCGCAGTCTGACCTTCAGAGTGAAGCGCAGACTGCATTACATTAACCTAGAGGTCGCATTCTGACCTTCAGAGTGAAGCGCATACTGCATTACATTAACCTAGAGGTCGCAGTCTGACCTTCAGAGTGAAGCGCATACTGCATTACATTAACCTAGAGGTCGCAGTCTGACCTTCAGAGTGAAGCGCAGACTGCATTACATTAACCTAGAGGTCGCATTCTGACCTTCAGAGTGAAGCGCATACTGCATTACATTAACCTAGAGGTCGCAGTCTGACCTTCAGAGTGAAGCGCATACTGCATTACATTAACCTAGAGGTCGCAGTCTGACCTTCAGAGTGAAGCGCAGACTGCATTACCCTACATGAGCATTACTGTGCGGTGATGCTGCCTGCGAGTCCTGAGGTGCAGCTGCAGGGGTGTAAGTACACACAGCAGCAGAGACACACGTCACATGACCTCTTATTGTATATATTATATTAAGTACTGCAATTCTGCTGGAGTCAATACTATGAGTATCGGGACCTTTAAGCATAGCATGTTGCATTGTTAGAGGTAGACTCTAAAGGTCAAACTAAAGCAGATGTTTTGCGTAATGAAAAATAAGCAGAAACCTTCAACAACTCACATTTAGCAAGCAAGTGAATATAAGATCAGGTCACGATTAAAAGACCGCATCACAACCATCGACTGTATATATAAATGGACGTAGTGTCCGTGACGTCACCCATAGGATTCTGCAGAGTTGCCGTGAAGCCCTTAGTAGGCGGAGTCGGCCACTAACGGCTCGACTGTGACGTCAGAGTCTAATCCCGCCTGCTCCAAATAAGGGCAAAGAGGCGGAGCCTAGGCGGGACCTGCTGCCTCCGAACTGGAAGTAAACAGAGCTAGCTCAGGCTAAGAAGCTAAGCTAACATGAAATACATGCATACCAAGTTACTGCTAACAGTGTAGTTCCCCTATATAAACGTTACATTCATAATCAAATGAGACAATCTGCAAGAGAATTAGCTATATTTTGTTATTCTTAATGCTTGTCATTCACACGTTGAGAAAAGACGGACTCCACCGCCCGGACCTAACGGAGCCGCAGGGGGCTAGCTCCGGGACGCCGGCTGGAGCTAGCCCCCTGCGGCTCCGTTAGCTCCGGCGGCCACCACTGGGATAATTGGGTCCCCTATTAACATTTGCTCCCGTTTAGCATTATGGGCGTCATAGCCATAGACTATAAAAGTCTTACCCAAGGCTGAATCATAAACTAAAATGTATATGTATGCATAAAGGGTTACGTCCTTAGCTGGCTAATAAGTAACAAGCTAAGCTACCAAGCACACAAACACCTGCGAACGGGGTTAACATGTATAATATTATCATTTTAGACTTCTTGGAAGTTCTGTTAGTACATTCAAGCGCACAGCACGACATTTTAATTGTCTGGTATTTGTAACAATATTCCCTAAAAGGCACAAACACCACAAACACGGCTAAAGCTAAAGGGTCAAGTACAGTACTATGACTAACTAACGTTGTAGCCTCTATGGTTGTAGCCTAGCAGAGTGGACAAGTTGCTGTTAGCTGACAGTGAGGCATGTACGTGTCCATCAAAGTGACCACGCCCTAATTTATGCAAAAACGTTAAGACCTAATATAAATAAAAGGGTCGTGTTAGAAAACAATTCACTCACAGATCCATAATCATGAAGGTGGAATCTAACTATATCGATAATAATATTTATTGCATCCATGGGTCGAAACATGTTTTTTTCTGCTGGAAAGTTGGGCATTTTAACATGGGGTCTATGGAAACTGCTCCTTTCTGCAGCCAGTCCCTAGCGGCCCATGTATGAACTGCAGTGTGTGGCACTTCCGTATTGGCGTCCCGGCTCTTCCCCAGAGTTTGCCGCTTGATCACAACCTTAGCATGGACTTCACTAAATTAGACCCGAGCGGCCCCTTTCACCCTGAGGTCAGTGTTTATAGACATTAGACCCGAGCGGTCCCTTTCACCCTGAGGTCAGTGTATATAGACATTAGATCGAGCGGTCCCTTTCACCCTGAGGTCAGTGTATATAGACATTAGACCCGAGCGGTCCCTTTCACCCTGAGGTCAGTGTTTATAGACATTAGACCCGAGCGGTCCCTTTCACCCTGAGGTCAGTGTTTATAGACATTAGACCCGAGCGGTCCCTTTCACCCTGAGGTCAGTGTTTATAGACATTAGACCCGAGCGGTCCCTTTCACCCTGAGGTCAGTGTATATAGACATTAGACCCGAGCGGTCCCTTTCACTCTGAGGTCAGTGTATATAGACATTAGACCCGAGCGGTCCCTTTCACCCTGAGGTCAGTGTATATAGACATTAGACCCGAGCGGTCCCTTTCACCCTGAGGTCAGTGTATATAGACATTAGACCCGAGCGGTCCCTTTCACCCTGAGGTCAGTGTATATAGACATTAGACCCGAGCGGTCCCTTTCACCCTGAGGTCAGTGTATATAGACATTAGACCCGAGCGGTCCCTTTCACCCTGAGGTCAGTGTTTATAGACATTAGACCCGAGCGGTCCCTTTCACCCTGAGGTCAGTGTATATAGACATTAGACCCGAGCGGTCCCTTTCACCCTGAGGTCAGTGTATATAGACATTAGACCCGAGCGGTCCCTTTCACCCTGAGGTCAGTGTATATAGACATTAGACCCGAGCGGTCCCTTTCACCCTGAGGTCAGTGTTTATAGACATTAGACCCGAGCGGTCCCTTTCACCCTGAGGTCAGTGTTTATAGACATTAGACCCGAGCGGTCCCTTTCACCCTGAGGTCAGTGTATATAGACATTAGACCCGAGCGGTCCCTTTCACCCTGAGGTCAGTGTATATAGACATTAGACCCGAGCGGTCCCTTTCACCCTGAGGTCAGTGTATATAGACATTAGACCCGAGCGGTCCCTTTCACCCTGAGGTCAGTGTATATAGACATTAGACCCGAGCGGTCCCTTTCACCCTGAGGTCAGTGTATATAGACATTAGACCCGAGCGGTCCCTTTCACCCTGAGGTCAGTGTTTATAGACATTAGACCCGAGCGGTCCCTTTCACCCTGAGGTCAGTGTATATAGACATTAGACCCGAGCGGTCCCTTTCACCCTGAGGTCAGTGTATATAGACATTAGACCCGAGCGGTCCCTTTCACCCTGAGGTCAGTGTTTATAGACATTAGACCCGAGCGGTCCCTTTCACCCTGAGGTCAGTGTATATAGACATTAGACCCGAGCGGTCCCTTTCACCCTGAGGTCAGTGTTTATAGACATTAGACCCGAGCGGTCCCTTTCACCCTGAGGTCAGTGTATATAGACATTAGATCCGAGCTGTCCCTTTCACCCTGAGGTCAGTGTTTATAGACATTAGATCGAGCGGTCCCTTTCACCCTGAGGTCAGTGTATATAGACATTAGACCCGAGCGGTCCCTTTCACCCTGAGGTCAGTGTATATAGACATTAGACCCGAGCGGTCCCTTTCACCCTGAGGTCAGTGTTTATAGACATTAGACCCGAGCGGTCCCTTTCACCCTGAGGTCAGTGTTTATAGACATTAGACCCGAGCGGTCCCTTTCACCCTGAGGTCAGTGTTTATAGACATTAGACCCGAGCGGTCCCTTTCACCCTGAGGTCAGTGTTTATAGACATTAGACCCGAGCGGTCCCTTTCACCCTGAGGTCAGTGTTTATAGACATTAGACCCGAGCGGTCCCTTTCACCCTGAGGTCAGTGTATATAGACATTAGACCCGAGCGGTCCCTTTCACCCTGAGGTCAGTGTTTATAGACATTAGACCCGAGCGGTCCCTTTCACCCTGAGGTCAGTGTTTATAGACATTAGACCCGAGCGGTCCCTTTCACCCTGAGGTCAGTGTATATAGACATTAGACCCGAGCGGTCCCTTTCACCCTGAGGTCAGTGTTTATAGACATTAGACCCGAGCGGTCCCTTTCACCCTGAGGTCAGTGTTTATAGACATTAGACCCGAGCGGTCCCTTTCACCCTGAGGTCAGTGTTTATAGACATTAGACCCGAGCGGTCCCTTTCACCCTGAGGTCAGTGTATATAGACATTAGACCCGAGCGGTCCCTTTCACCCTGAGGTCAGTGTATATAGACATTAGACCCGAGCGGTCCCTTTCACCCTGAGGTCAGTGTATATAGACATTAGACCCGAGCGGTCCCTTTCACCCTGAGGTCAGTGTTTATAGACATTAGACCCGAGCGGTCCCTTTCACCCTGAGGTCAGTGTATATAGACATTAGACCCGAGCGGTCCCTTTCACTCTGAGGTCAGTGTATATAGACATTAGACCCGAGCGGTCCCTTTCACCCTGAGGTCAGTGTTTATAGACATTAGACCCGAGCGGTCCCTTTCACCCTGAGGTCAGTGTATATAGACATTAGACCCGAGCGGTCCCTTTCACCCTGAGGTCAGTGTTTATAGACATTAGACCCGGGCGGTCCCTTTCACCCTGAGGTCAGTGTATATAGACATTAGACCCGAGCGGTCCCTTTCACCCTGAGGTCAGTGTTTATAGACATTAGACCCGAGCGGTCCCTTTCACCCTGAGGTCAGTGTTTATAGACATTAGACCCGAGCGGTCCCTTTCACCCTGAGGTCAGTGTTTATAGACATTAGACCCGAGCGGTCCCTTTCACCCTGAGGTCAGTGTTTATAGACATTAGACCCGAGCGGTCCCTTTCACTCTGAGGTCAGTGTTTATAGACATTAGACCCGAGCGGTCCCTTTCACCCTGAGGTCAGTGTTTATAGACATTAGACCCGAGCGGTCCCTTTCACCCTGAGGTCAGTGTATATAGACATTAGACCCGAGCGGTCCCTTTCACCCTGAGGTCAGTGTATATAGACATTAGACCCGAGCGGTCCCTTTCACCCTGAGGTCAGTGTTTATAGACATTAGACCCGAGCGGTCCCTTTCACCCTGAGGTCAGTGTTTATAGACATTAGACCCGAGCGGTCCCTTTCACTCTGAGGTCAGTGTTTATAGACATTAGACCCGAGCGGTCCCTTTCACCCTGAGGTCAGTGTTTATAGACATTAGACCCGAGCGGTCCCTTTCACCCTGAGGTCAGTGTATATAGACATTAGACCCGAGCGGTCCCTTTCACCCTGAGGTCAGTGTATATAGACATTAGACCCGAGCGGTCCCTTTCACCCTGAGGTCAGTGTATATAGACATTAGACCCGAGCGGTCCCTTTCACCCTGAGGTCAGTGTATATAGACATTAGACCCGAGCGGTCCCTTTCACCCTGAGGTCAGTGTTTATAGACATTAGACCCGAGCGGTCCCTTTCACCCTGAGGTCAGTGTTTATAGACATTAGACCCGAGCGGTCCCTTTCACCCTGAGGTCAGTGTTTATAGACATTAGACCCGAGCGGTCCCTTTCACCCTGAGGTCAGTGTTTATAGACATTAGACCCGAGCGGTCCCTTTCACCCTGAGGTCAGTGTATATAGAATTGTGTATTGATTGGGATAAACCCCTTGAGATGCACCATCTCGTTTCCAAGGGGGTCCCGACAATAGCAACAACTTACAGACATACATAAACAAATAGACAAAATGCAAAACATGACACACAAGACAAACCACATACAGTCTGTTAAGTGAAATTCAAGCAATGCACACAATCATTACAATTTGAGACAGTCGAGCAAATCAGTTTAATCAATATCAGTTATAACAAGTGCAGAGCAGCTGGAAGTGAGATGATGTTTAAACATACCCAATGATGACAGAGATCTAATAGCAGCAGGTCAAGTATTCCAGTCTGTTGGGGCTTTGAACATGAACGCTCTTCTGCCAATCCAGAAGGGACAGAGAAATACATCTGACCAGAATGTCTAACTTGATGATTTGACGAGTAGGGTAAAAACACTGCTTTAACTAAGGGGGATAGTTAAGATAAATGTGTGTCTCCTCTGCTGTGTGAGCCTCAGTCAGTGCTACAACGCTACATAAACGCCCTGTTTTCTCCTCCTCTTCCTCTTCTTCCTCCTCCTCCTCCTCTTCCTCCTCCTCCTCCTCTTCCTCCTCTTCCTCTTCTTCCTCCTCCTCTTCCTCCTCCTTCACCCCAAAGTCGAGCAGATCACAGGCGTTTTCACCGCCGCCACGAGGCAAAAGGCATGGGACCATTTCTCAAAAGCTCAGCGCAAGAACATAGACATTTGGCACAAGCAGTGTGAGGTTGGTATGAAACTGTGGAGACGCTTTCATGTACAAAGTGATGACATTACAGACATCCTCTTCCTGGAAAGTGAGGCTGCCGTGGAAACAGCAGCCACGAGCGTGTGAGAGATTATTCATGAGGAGTCAGATCTGGGTAACGAGGACCAACAGGAGGAGGGCCGCTGGTTAAAGTCTGATCTGACAGGGGCTCCACATGATGTTAGATATCACTGTAGGTGTTACAGCTGCTCTGAGGTGATGGGAGGTGTTACAGCTGCCTCTGTTAGAGGACACATGACAGTAGCTCTGAGGTGGTGGGAGGTGTTACAGCTGCCTCTGTTAGAGGACACATGACAGTAGTTCTGAGGTGATGGGAGGTGTTACAGCTGCCTCTGTTAGAGGACATACAGCAGCTGCTCTGAGGTGGTGGGAGGTGTTACAGCTGCCTCTGTTAGAGGACATACAGCAGCTGCTCTGAGGTGGTGGGAGGTGTTACAGCTGCCTCTGTTAGAGGACACATGACAGTAGTTCTGAGGTGATGGGAGGTGTTACAGCTGCCTCTGTTAGAGGACATACAGCAGCTGCTCTGAGGTGGTGGGAGGTGTTACAGCTGCCTCTGTTAGAGGACATACAGCAGCTGCTCTGAGGTGGTGGGAGGTGTTACAGCTGCCTCTGTTAGAGGACACATGACAGTAGCTCTGAGGTGGTGGGAGGTGTTACAGCTGCCTCTGTTAGAGGACATACAGCAGCTGCTCTGAGGTGGTGGGAGGTGTTACAGCTGCCTCTGTTAGAGGACACATGACAGTAGCTCTGAGGTGGTGGGAGGTGTTACAGCTGCCTCTGTTAGAGGACATATGACAGTAGCTCTGAGGTGGTGGGAGGTGTTACAGCTGCCTCTGTTAGAGGACATACAGTAGCTGCTCTGAGGTGATGGGAGGTGTTACAGCTGCCTCTGTTAGAGGACACATGACAGTAGCTCTGAGGTGGTGGGAGGTGTTACAGCTGCCTCTGTTAGAGGACACATGACAGTAGCTCTGAGGTGGTGGGAGGTGTTACAGCTGCCTCTGTTAGAGGACATATGACAGTAGCTCTGAGGTGGTGGGAGGTGTTACAGCTGCCTCTGTTAGAGGACATACAGTAGCTGCTCTGAGGTGATGGGAGGTGTTACAGCTGCCTCTGTTAGAGGACACATGACAGTAGCTCTGAGGTGGTGGGAGGTGTTACAGCTGCCTCTGTTAGAGGACACATGACAGTAGCTCTGAGGTGGTGGGAGGTGTTACAGCTGCCTCTGTTAGAGGACACATGACAGTAGCTCTGAGGTGATGGGAGGTGTTACAGCTGCCTCTGTTAGAGGACACATGACAGTAGCTCTGAGGTGATGGGAGGTGTTACAGCTGCCTCTGTTAGAGGACACATGACAGTAGCTGCTCTGAGGTGGTGGGAGGTGTTACAGCTGCCTCTGCTAGAGGACACATGACAGCATGCTCTGAGGTGATGGGAGGTGTTACAGCTGCCTCTGTTAGAGGACACATGACAGCATGCTCTGAGGTGATGGGAGGTGTTACAGCTGCCTCTGCTAGAGGACACATGACAGCATGCTCTGAGGTGATGGGAGGTGTTACAGCTGCCTCTGTTAGAGGACACATGACAGTAGCTCTGAGGTGATGGGAGGTGTTACAGCTGCCTCTGTTAGAGGACACATGACAGTAACATCTGTAACTCTGTGGAGTCTTGTGCTGTAGATGCTCTGCCACGAGAAGAACCAGAACATATGAGACTGCAGAGGTTATGAGGACACTTTAGAATAACTCTCACTGACAGAAGACAAACGTGGATTTTCAAAAAAGTCAGAATTTGGGAAAGTATTAAGAATTATTGGGGAAAAAATCTGTATTTTGAGATTTTGAAAAAAGAATCAGCAATTTGAGGATTTAAAAAAGCCTAATTGGAAGAATCAACACGTAGGCCGGAGATGTGGGAGAACCATCGGACCGAACGCTTCAGGAGAAACACCGTCCGGGTTTCCTTTGAGCCCCTGAAGAACAGTTCTGACGGCCTTCCCGCTGACGAAGAATCCAACGCTTTTTAACAGCAAATGATCCTCCAAAGAAAGACAAGGGGAAAGTAAAGGCAGGAAGAGAGGACGTTCATGTAGAGACAGGAGGACGTTTTGAGACGCTGTGTCTGCTGGAAGAAAGCATGAAGAGGTCTCAGTGTATATATATTAATATATAACTGTCTGGGTGCAGGAGCTGAGGAGCGCTCACAGCGAGGAGATCACGGGCATCCGGAGGGAGGAGGAGATGGAGATGTCTGAGGACGACTCGGAGGAGAGTCCCTGCAAGAGGCTGCGCAGCGACCTCAACGGTATCATGTGATCACTTTAATGTTTGAGGCCTCAGAGAGATGTGTCTCCTCTCTGAGCAGGAACATGTCTTTGTGCCACGCCTCTCTCTTCCTACCCTTCTGGGGAATTTCAACCCATTCGTTA
Organism: Pogonophryne albipinna; assembly: GCA_028583405.1. Classification (NCBI taxonomy): domain Eukaryota; kingdom Metazoa; phylum Chordata; class Actinopteri; order Perciformes; family Artedidraconidae; genus Pogonophryne; species Pogonophryne albipinna. The sequence goes on from JAPTMU010000026.1 coordinate 2,008,045, forward strand.
AAATGTCTTTGCATCATTCTGCTGTATGAAAGAGAAGGGAGTAATATAAATATATAAATATGTCAAACCAGGAAAATAGTGAATAATTGGTTTAAAAAAAGTTGTTTCAATCTACAGTACTGATATCCTTCAGCAGTCCACAGCGTAAATCTCTTGTTTGTAAAACCATGAACTTTGTGAAAGGACATCTCGTCTCTTCGTTGCATCTTATTTTGGCGACACACAGATGCTTCTGTAGTTTATCATAGGTCCCCATATTGCCTTAAAACAAGAATAACACCCCCTCCCTCCTGCAGGAGTGTGTGACCCCCCCTCGATGAAGCAGGAGAACGACTCCCTGCGGTGGCAGCTCGACGCCTACAGGAACGAGGTGGAGCTGCTGAGGAACGAACACACGCCTGCACACACACTCACTCACACACACAGCGCTGAGGCTCAGATCCAGCTGCTGCAGCAGAACATGCTCTCCATGCAGCAGGTACGCCCTCTCGTCCTGCTGTGGCTTTTAAATGACTCTGTCACGTTTAGTCCTGAACCCAGAGGGCTAAACGCTGTTGGGAAAAAGTTAGGATTTTGAGTAAAAATTCAGGATTTTTAAGAAAAAGCCAGAATTTTGAGAAAAAGTCATTATTTAGTGAGAGATCTAAACGTTGTTCTTGCAGCAACTGCTGGTCCTTCAGGAGAAGCTGTCGAGCAAAGAGGCCGAGCTGCAGGAGGCGAGGGAGGAGAGGAGAGAGGAGAGGAGCAGCCTGCAGGGGGAGGTGAGGACCCTTTCATCTTATATTTATATATATATATATATATTACTGTTACGGCACGTTAGGACCCGCAACATAGATTTCTAACACCAAGCCGATTGAGTTTGAAAAGATATGTTTTATTTAACATTTTAATTCAAACTAACTTAAATGTTAGAAGTCTGGAGGAGCCACACCGCAGCTTTATTTATTAGATTAGCCATTTGCCAAACTAAGGCCATGTTGCCACACGGAGACGAAACCGATTTCGAACCGAAGTCCATTTCAAAAAGTCTCCCGTCCACACGGAATCGGCTCAAGAAACGTGTCCGTCCAAACGAAACCGCTCGAACCCGCTGGAGGCGCTGTAGTACATATGCCGGGCCTGTAAGTGGCGCTGTACCTCCGCCACAAAATACACCAAAAGCAGCGAAGAAGACCCCGAGCATGAACTGTAGATTTTGCACTAACATCTGTATCATGGTCAGTAGCGCCTGGAGCACGAACGCAACCCGGTGATCCGCCTTTGTTGTTGTTGTTGGCGGAACGCATCAGCAATGACGCGGGGTGAGCAGGAGAGGCGGGGAGAGGCGGGGCTATGGCGTCATCGATTCAGGAAATGATCGTGTAGGGCGTACCCACGGAGCCGCAAGCGTGTCGTCCTCAGACCGACCCACCTTGGGAGCCGGTTTCAAAGTGAATCGGAGTCGGGCTCCGAAGCCGCGGCTCCGTGTCGGCTCCGTGTGGACGAGCCTAAAAGGCAAAGGCCTGAAATAAACTAATAAATAAAGGTGTGAAAACTGGACTTCCAGGTCCTCCAGGGCAAAAAGAATAAACAAAAAGACGCACAGCATTATCGCGCCGAACTGAAATATTGTAGAGACTGAATCGAGGATGTTTTCCTCCCGTCCCCTCACAGTGATTTGCATTCATCATGCATGTTTACTGATGTCATGTTGAATGATTCATCAGCTCAGTGGTCCTCCTGTGAACACATGTAACACACACACACACACACACACACACACACACACACACACACACACACACACACACACACACACACACCCTGCAGTGTTGTATTGACTCCTCTAACAGACATCTATAAAACCACAGCAGAGAAAACAAGCGCTCCTCTGCTGCAGCCAGCTTTGTTCTGCTGCCTCTGACCTGTTATCTGTGTGTGTGTGTGTGTGTGTGTGTGTGTGTGTGTGTGTGTGTGTGTGTGTGTGTGTGTGTGTGTGTCTCTGCAGCTGTGTAATGGGGAGACGGAGGGTCCCGACGCAGAGCTGCATAACAAGGTAAACACAGCAGAGCAGATTTTAAATCGAGAGAAAATGTATTTTATTTCTGTTTCAATATATAAATGAAAGCGTGTCCACAGTACTACTGCAATATAAATACACATTGATTGATTGATGATTGAGTAGTGTCCATGCAGGTGACTCGTACACCTCGGAATAACAGATTCCAGTAAACTGCAAACAAATGGTTTCCGAATGTATTCTTTATTTCACAAAACAGCGAAATCATATTTTGAAGAATATAAAGTTTCCTAATATTATTAGAAACACACACACACTCACACACTCACACACTCACACACACACTCACACACACACTCACACACACGGACCCCCTGATCTGTAAAGTATTATCTCTCAGAAAGACCCAGATTCATAAAACATGTTTAACTGTCCTCACACTGAGTGCTTTACATTCTGTGTGTGTGTGTGTGTGTGTGTGTGTGTGTGTGTGTGTGTGTGTGTGTGTGTGTGTGTGTGTGTGTGTGTGTGTGTGTGTGTGTGTGTGTGTGTGTGTGTGTGTGTGTGTGTGTGTGTGTGTGTGTGTGTGTGTGTGTGTGTGTGTGTTTCCAGGTGAACGGGGGAGTACCCTCCCTGTTCCTGAGCAGAGAGAGCAGGAGGGAGGTGCTGAGAGGGGGGGTCACCTCGGAGAAGGAGGCGCTGCTGCTGGGTAATATGTATAATATCTGCAGAAATATTTTAAATATTCTTCCGTAATTCCTCCGGTCATTGGGTGTATATTAAATGTTGACTCCATAGAATATAAACGCAGTAATTGCGTCGGTAAAATACGTATTTGTAAGGCTGGACGCACGAGATATCTGGATGTAATGTTTATAAAAACAACATCAGGCAGCAAAGTCTTCTGGAACACTTCAGCGTGACAAATGCTGAGTCATGTCCTGCTGAGAGACTCATTGCTGCTCCGCTCCATCACAGAGACGGGACAGTGTGTGTCTCTTTGTCCCCCCCCCCCTGTTGGCTGTGAACACACTCTGTGTTATTCTCAGTGAGCGCTGCTTTGTCCGGAGCAGCAGCACATTCATCTCTCTTAGTGCAGAGAAAACACAGCAGTGAGGCGGGGGGGGGGGGGATCTGTCTTCTGCTGCTGGAGCTTTATCCTGCAGGAAACACATCACAGGTTATATCCTACAGGAAACACATCACAGGAAACAGGAAACACATCACAGGTTATATCCTACAGGAAACACATCACAGGAAACAGGAAACACATCACAGGTTATATCCAACAGGAAACACATCACAGGAAACAGGAAACACATCACAGGTTATATCCAACAGGAAACACATCACAGGAAACAGGAAACACATCACAGGTTATATCCAACAGGAAACACATCACAGGAAACAGGAAACACATCACAGGTTATATCCAACAGGAAACACATCACAGGAAACAGGAAACACATCACAGGTTATATCCAACAGGAAACACATCACAGGAAACAGGAAACACATCACAGGTTATATCCAACAGGAAACACATCACAGGAAACAGGAAACACATCACAGGTTATATCCAACAGGAAACACATCACAGGAAACAGGAAACACATCACAGGTTATATCCAACAGGAAACACATCACAGGAAACAGGAAACACATCACAGGTTATATCCAACAGGAAACACATCACAGGAAACAGGAAACACATCACAGGTTACAGGAAACACATCACATGTTACAGGAAACACATCACAGGAAACAGGAAACACATCACAGGTTACAGGAAACACATCACAGGTTACAGGAAACACATCACAGGTTACAGGAAACACATCACAGGAAACAGGAAACACATCACAGGTTACAGGAAACACATCACAGGTTATATCCAGCAGGAAACACATCACAGGAAACAGGAAACACATCACAGGTTACAGAAAACACATCACAGGTTATATCCTGCAGGAAACACATCACAGGTTACAGGAAACACATCACAGGTTACAGGAAACACATCACAGGAAACAGGAAACACATCACAGGTTATATCCTACAGGAAACACATCACAGGAAACAGGAAACACATCACAGGTTATATCCAACAGGAAACACATCACAGGAAACAGGAAACACATCACAGGTTATATCCAACAGGAAACACATCACAGGAAACAGGAAACACATCACAGGTTACAGGAAACACATCACAGGTTACAGGAAACACATCACAGGAAACAGGAAACACATCACAGGTTACAGGAAACACATCACAGGTTACAGGAAACACATCACAGGTTACAGGAAACACATCACAGGTTACAGGAAACACATCACAGGAAACAGGAAACACATCACAGGTTACAGGAAACACATCACAGGTTACAGGAAACACATCACAGGAAACAGGAAACACATCACAGGAAACAGGAAACACATCACAGGTTATATCCAACAGGAAACACATCACAGGTTATATCCAACAGGAAACACATCACAGGTTATATCCAACAGGAAACACATCACAGGTTATATCCTACAGGAAACACATCACAGGAAACAGGAAACACGTCACAGGAAACAGGAAACACATCACAGGTTATATCCTGCAGGAAACACATCACAGGAAACAGGAAACACGTCACAGGAAACAGGAAACACATCACAGGTTACAGAAAACACATCACAGGTTATATCCTGCAGGAAACACATCACAGGTTACAGGAAACACATCACAGGTTACAGGAAACACATCACAGGAAACAGGAAACACATCACAGGTTACAGGAAACACATCACAGGTTACAGGAAACACATCACAGGAAACAGGAAACACATCACAGGTTATATCCTACAGGAAACACATCACAGGAAACAGGAAACACATCACAGGTTATATCCAACAGGAAACACATCACAGGAAACAGGAAACACATCACAGGTTATATCCAACAGGAAACACATCACAGGAAA
>JAPTMU010000026.1:2018022-2040522 GCA_028583405.1 Pogonophryne albipinna
CATTATTTCTTTTGCCACCAGTAGAGGATGTTGAACCTAACTCCATGGTGAAAGTGGCCGCCTGTGGCTGGCGAGTCATTGAAGTACTGCTGCAATGCACGCCCAATGACGGCACGCCCAATGAGGGCACGAGATACATTTGTGCGTGCACGAGATGGAAGGCTGACAGACAGGACGGCAATCCAATCCGGCTAAACGGATTGGTCGTACTTTTTACAGTATTACGGCTTCCAGAGATGACATTTTATGGATTTTTTGTCAAAGCACTTAAGATATGCATTGCTATCGGGATGTTAAGAGCATTCCATGGAATATAACAAAAAGTGTATCTCGAGCCGGTTTCTCAAACTTACCTACCCCCCCTTTAATTATTTAGCAATTAATTATTTTGACAATTTTGATATGGCACATTTTAAAACAACAGAGTTGAAAAAAGCAGCTTAAAAACATTTAGACAAAACTAATAGGACAAAAATAAACTAATGTAAAAGCACGAGACAATAAAACCAAACGTATAGCACAGACTGAAAAACCCTCAAACACGACGTGAAAACTTTTCAGAACAGACACACACATCCTGTACTCCAGTAGAAGTACACACATCCTGTACTCCAGTAGAAGTACACACATCCTGTACTCAAGAAGTACACACATCCTGTACTCAAGTAGAAGTACACACATCCTGTACTCAAGAAGTACACACATCCTGTACTCCAGTAGAAGTACACACATCCTGTACTCCAGTAGAAGTACACACATCCTGTACTCAAGAAGTACACACATCCTGTACTCCAGTAGAATTACACACATCCTGTACTCCAGTAGAAGTACACACATCCTGTACTCAAGAAGTACACACATCCTGTACTCCAGTAGAAGTACACACATCCTGTACTCAAGAAGTACACACATCATGTACTCCAGTAGAAGTACACACATCCTGTACTCCAGTAGAAGTACACACATCCTGTACTCAAGTAGAAGTACACACATCCTGTACTCCAATAGAAGTATACACATCCTGTACTCAAGAAGTACACACATCCTGTACTCAAGAAGTGCACACATCCTGTACTCAAGTAGAAGTACACACATCCTGTACTCCAGTAGAAGTACAGATACTCGTGTTTAAAAATACTCTGGTGAAAGTAGAAGTACTGACTAAACTTCTTTACTCAAGTAAAAGTAAAGAACTTTGATGTGTGTACTCCAGTAGAAGTACACACATCCTGTACTCCAGTAGAAGTACACACATCCTGTACTCAAGTAGAAGTACACACATCCTGTACTCCAGTAGAAGTACACACATCCTTTACTCAAGTAGAAGTACACACATCCTGTACTCCAGTAGAAGTACACACATCCTGTACTCAAGTAGAAGTACACACATCCTTTACTCAAGTAGAAGTACACACATCCTTTACTCAAGTAGAAGTACACACATCCTTTACTCAAGTAGAAGTACACACATCCTTTACTCAAGTAGAAGTACACACATCCTTTACTCAGGTAGAACTACACACATCCTGTACTCAGGTAGAAGTACACACATCCTTTACTCAAGTATAAGTACACACATCCTTTACTCAGGTAGAAGTACACACATCCTTTACTCAAGTAGAAGTACACACATCCTTTACTCAAGTAGAAGTACACACATCCTTTACTCAAGTAGAAGTACACACATCCTTTACTCAGGTAGAAGTACACACATCCTGTACTCAAGTAGAAGTACACACTTCCTTTACTCAAGTAGAAGTACACACATCCTTTACTCAGGTAGAAGTACACACATCCTTTACTCAAGTAGAAGTACACACATACTTTACTCAGGTAGAACTACACACATCCTGTACTCAGGTAGAAGTACACACATCCTTTACTAAAGTAGAAGTACACACATCCTTTACTCAAGGAGAAGGAAAACACGTCTAAAGGAACCAGCCTGTTTGGAAAATGAGAGAAGTAGAAAGTACAGGTATTTGAGTTCAACATGTAAGAAGTAGAAAGTACAGGTATTTGGGTTCAACATGTAAGAAGTAGAAAGTACAGGTATTTGGGTTCAACATGTAAGAAGTAGAAAGTACAGGTATTTGTGTTCAACATGTAAGAAGTAGAAAGTACAGGTATTTGGGTTCAACATGTAAGAAGTAGAAAGTACAGGTATTTGGGTTCAACATGTAAGAAGTAGAAAGTACAGGTATTTGTGTACAACATGTGAGAAGTAGAAAGTACAGGTATTTGGGTTCAACATGTGAGAAGTAGAAAGTACAGGTATTTGGGTTCAACATGTAAGAAGTAGAAAGTACAGGTATTTGAGTTCAACATGTAAGAAGTAGAAAGTACAGGTATTTGAGTTCAACATGTAAGAAGTAGAAAGTATAGGTTTTTGAGTTCAACATGTAAGAAGTAGAAAGTACAGGTATTTGAGTTCAACATGTAAGAAGTAGAAAGTACAGGTATTTGGGTTCAACATGTAAGAAGTAGAAAGTACAGGTATTTAGGTTCAACATGTAAGAAGTAGAAAGTACAGGTATTTGGGTTCAACATGTAAGAAGTAGAAAGTACAGGTATTTGAGTTCAACATGTAAGAAGTAGAAAGTACAGGTATTTGTGTTCAACATGTAAGAAGTAGAAAGTACAGATATTTGTGTTCAACATGTAAGAAGTAGAAAGTACAGCTATTTGAGTTCAACATGTAAGAAGTAGAAAGTACAGGTATTTGAGTTCAAAATGTATGAAGTAGAAAGTGCAGGTATTTGTGTTCAACATGTAAGAAGTAGAAAGTACAGGTATTTGGGTTCAACATGTAAGAAGTAGAAAGTACAGGTATTTGTGTTCAACATGTAAGAAGTAGAAAGTACAGGTATTTGAGTTCAAAATGTAAGAAGTAGAAAGTACAGGTATTTGTGTTCAACATGTAAGAAGTAGAAAGTACAGGTATTTGGGTTCAACATGTAAGAAGTAGAAAGTACAGGTATTTGGGTTCAACATGTAAGAAGTAGAAAGTACAGGTATTTGAGTTCAACATGTAAGAAGTAGAAAGTACAGGTTTTTGAGTTCAACATGTAAGAAGTAGAAAGTACAGGTATTTGAGTTCAACATGTAAGAAGTAGAAAGTACAGGTATTTGGGTTCAACATGTAAGAAGTAGAAAGTACAGGTATTTAGGTTCAACATGTAAGAAGTAGAAAGTACAGGTATTTGGGTTCAACATGTAAGAAGTAGAAAGTACAGGTATTTGGGTTCAACATGTAAGAAGTAGAAAGTACAGGTATTTGGGTTCAACATGTAAGAAGTAGAAAGTACAGATATTTGTGTTCAACATGTAAGAAGTAGAAAGTACAGGTATTTGGGTTCAACATGTAAGAAGTAGAAAGTACAGGTATTTGGGTTCAACATGTAAGAAGTAGAAAGTACAGGTATTTGGGTTCAACATGTAAGAAGTAGAAAGTACATGTATTTGTGTTCAACATGTAAGAAGTAGAAAGTACAGGTATTTGTGTTCAACATGTAAGAAGTAGAAAGTACAGGTATTTGGTTCAACATGTAAGAAGTAGAAAGTACAGGTATTTGAGTTCAAATGTAAGGTAAGAAAGTAGTTCAACATGTAAGAAGTAACAGTACAGGTATTTGGGTTCAACATGTAAGAAGTAGAAAGTACAGGTATTTGGTTCAACATGTAAGAAGTAGAAAGTACAGGTATTTGTGTTCAACATGTAAGAAGTAGAAAGTACAGGTATTTGGGTTCAACATGTAAGAAGTAGAAAGTACAGGTATTTGGGTTCAACATGTGAGAAGTAGAAAGTACAGGTATTTGGGTTCAACATGTAAGAAGTAGAAAGTACAGGTATTTGGGTTCAACATGTAAGAAGTAGAAAGTACAGGTATTTGGGTTCAACATGTAAGAAGTAGAAAGTACAGATATTTGTGTTCAACATGTAAGAAGTAGAAAGTACAGGTATTTGGGTTCAACATGTAAGAAGTAGAAAGTACAGGTATTTGGGTTCAACATGTAAGAAGTAGAAAGTACAGGTATTTGGGTTCAACATGTAAGAAGTAGAAAGTACAGGTATTTGTGTACAACATGTGAGAAGTAGAAAGTACAGGTATTTGGGTTCAACATGTGAGAAGTAGAAAGTACAGGTATTTGGGTTCAACATGTAAGAAGTAGAAAGTACAGGTATTTGGGTTCAACATGTAAGAAGTAGAAAGTACAGGTATTTGTGTTCAACATGTAAGAAGTAGAAAGTACAGGTATTTGAGTTCAAAATGTAAGAAGTAGAAAGTACAGGTATTTGGGTTCAACATGTAAGAAGTAGAAAGTACAGGTATTTGGGTTCAACATGTAAGAAGTAGAAAGTACAGGTATTTGGGTTCAACATGTAAGAAGTAGAAAGTACAGGTATTTGAGTTCAACATTTAAGAAGTAGAAAGTACAGGTATTTGTGTTCAACATGTAAGAAGTAGAAAGTACAGATATTTGTGTTCAACATGTAAGAAGTAGAAAGTACAGGTATTTGTGTTCAACATGTAAGAAGTAGAAAGTACAGGTATTTGGGTTCAACATGTAAGAAGTAGAAAGTACAGGTATTTGGGTTCAACATGTAAGAAGTAGAAAGTACAGGTATTTGGGTTCAACATGTAAGAAGTAGAAAGTACAGGTATTTGAGTTCAAAATGTAAGAAGTAGAAAGTGCAGGTATTTGTGTTCAACATGTAAGAAGTAGAAAATACAGGTATTTGGGTTCAACATGTAAGAAGTAGAAAGTACAGGTATTTGTGTTCAACATGTAAGAAGTAGAAAGTACAGGTATTTGAGTTCAAAATGTAAGAAGTAGAAAGTACAGGTATTTGGGTTCAACATGTAAGAAGTATAAAGTACAGGTATTTGGGTTCAACATGTAAGAAGTAGAAAGTACAGGTATTTGGATTCAACATGTAAGAAGTAGAAAGTACAGGTATTTGTGTTCAACATGTAAGAAGTAGAAAGTACAGGTATTTGGGTTCAACATGTAAGAAGTAGAAAGTACAGGTATTTGAGTTCAAAATGTAAGAAGTAGAAAGTGCAGGTATTTGTGTTCAACATGTAAGAAGTAGAAAATACAGGTATTTGGGTTCAACATGTAAGAAGTAGAAAGTACAGGTATTTGTGTTCAACATGTAAGAAGTAGAAAGTACAGGTATTTGAGTTCAAAATGTAAGAAGTAGAAAGTACAGGTATTTGGGTTCAACATGTAAGAAGTATAAAGTACAGGTATTTGGGTTCAACATGTAAGAAGTAGAAAGTACAGGTATTTGGGTTCAACATGTAAGAAGTAGAAAGTACAGGTATTTGTGTTCAAAATGTAAGAAGTAGAAAGTACAGGTATTTGGGTTCAACATGTAAGAAGTAGAAAGTACAGGTATTTGGGTTCAACATGTAAGAAGTAGAAAGTACAGGTATTTGTGTTCAACATGTAAGAAGTAGAAAGTACAGGTATTTGGGTTCAACATGTAAGATGTAGAAAGTACAGGTATTTGTGTTGAACATGTAAGAAGTAGAAAGTACAGGTATTTGGGTTCAACATGTAAGATGTAGAAAGTACAGGTATTTGTGTTGAACATGTAAGAAGTAGAAAGTACAGGTATTTGGGTTCAACATGTAAGAAGTAGAAAGTCCAGGTATTTGTGTTCAACATGTAAGAAGTAGAAAGTACAGGTATTTGTGTTCAACATGTAAGAAGTAGAAAGTACAGGTATTTGTGTTCAACATGTATGAAGTAGAAAGTACAGGTATTTGAGTTCAACATGTAAGAAGTAGAAAGTACAGGTATTTGAGTTCAACATGTAAGAAGTAGAAAGTACAGGTATTTGGGTTCAACATGTAAGAAGTAGAAAGTACAGGTATTTGTGTTCAAAATGTAAGAAGTAGAAAGTACAGGTATTTGGGTTCAACATGTAAGAAGTAGAAAGTACAGGTATTTGGGTTCAACATGTAAGAAGTAGAAAGTACAGGTATTTGTGTTCAACATGTAAGAAGTAGAAAGTACAGGTATTTGGGTTCAACATGTAAGATGTAGAAAGTACAGGTATTTGTGTTGAACATGTAAGAAGTAGAAAGTACAGGTATTTGGGTTCAACATGTGAGAAGTAGAAAGTACAGGTATTTGGGTTCAACATGTAAGAAGTAGAAAGTACAGGTATTTGTGTTCAACATGTAAGAAGTAGAAAGTACAGGTATTTGGGTTCAACATGTAAGAAGTAGAAAGTACAGGTATTTGAGTTCAACATGTAAGAAGTAGAAAGTATAGGTATTTGGGTTCAACATGTAAGAAGTAGAAAGTACAGGTATTTGAGTTCAACATGTAAGAAGTAGAAAGTACAGGTATTTGTGTTCAACATGTAAGAAGTAGAAAGTACAGGTATTTGTGTTCAACATGTGAGAAGTAGAAAGTACAGGTATTTGTGTTCAACATGTGAGAAGTAGAAAGTACAGGTATTTGGGTTCAACACGTAAGAAGTAGAAAGTACAGGTATTTGAGTTCAACATGTAAGAAGTAGAAAGTACAGGTATTTGAGTTCAACATGTAAGAAGTAGAAAGTACAGGTATTTGTGTTCAACATGTAAGAAGTAGAAAGTACAGGTATTTGGGTTCAACATGTAAGAAGTAGAAAGTACAGGTATTTGAGTTCAACATGTAAGAAGTAGAAAGTACAGGTATTTGGGTTCAACATGTAAGAAGTAGAAAGTACAGGTATTTGTGTTCAACATGTAAGAAGTAGAAAGTACAGGTATTTGGGTTCAACATGTAAGAAGTAGAAAGTACAGGTATTTGGGTTCAACATGTAAGAAGTAGAAAGTACAGGTATTTGTGTTCAACATGTAAGAAGTAGAAAGTACAGGTATTTGGGTTCAACATGTAAGAAGTAGAAAGTACAGGTATTTGTGTTCAACATGTAAGAAGTAGAAAGTACAGGTATTTGAGTTCAACATGTAAGAAGTAGAAAGTACAGGTATTTGAGTTCAACATGTAAGAAGTAGAAAGTACAGGTATTTGGGTTCAACATGTAAGAAGTAGAAAGTACAGGTATTTGGGTTCAACATGTAAGAAGTAGAAAGTACAGATATTTGTGTTCAACATGTAAGAAGTAGAAAGTACAGGTATTTGGGTTCAACATGTAAGATGTAGAAAGTACAGGTATTTGTGTTGAACATGTAAGAAGTAGAAAGTACAGGTATTTGGGTTCAACATGTAAGAAGTAGAAAGTCCAGGTATTTGTGTTCAACATGTAAGAAGTAGAAAGTACAGGTATTTGTGTTCAACATGTAAGAAGTAGAAAGTACAGGTATTTGTGTTCAACATGTAAGAAGTAGAAAGTACAGGTATTTGAGTTCAACATGTAAGAAGTAGAAAGTACAGGTATTTGAGTTCAACATGTAAGTAGTAGAAAGTACAGGTATTTGTGTTCAACATGTGAGAAGTAGAAAGTACAGGTATTTGTGTTCAACATGTAGGAAGTAGAAAGTACAGGTATTTGGGTTCAACATGTAAGAAGTAGAAAGTACAGGTATTTGGGTTCAACATGTAAGAAGTAGAAAGTACAGGTATTTGAGTTCAACATGTAAGAAGTAGAAAGTACAGGTATTTGAGTTCAACATGTAAGAAGTAGAAAGTACAGGTATTTGGGTTCAACATGTAAGAAGTAGAAAGTACAGGTATTTGAGTTCAACATGTAAGAAGTAGAAAGTACAGGTATTTGTGTTCAACATGTAAGAAGTAGAAAGTACAGGTATTTGTTTTCAACATGTGAGAAGTAGAAAGTACAGGTATTTGTGTTCAACATGTGAGAAGTAGAAAGTACAGGTATTTGGGTTCAACACGTAAGAAGTAGAAAGTACAGGTATTTGAGTTCAACATGTAAGAAGTAGAAAGTACAGGTATTTGAGTTCAACATGTAAGAAGTAGAAAGTACAGGTATTTGTGTTCAACATGTAAGAAGTAGAAAGTACAGGTATTTGGGTTCAACATGTAAGAAGTAGAAAGTACAGGTATTTGAGTTCAACATGTAAGAAGTAGAAAGTACAGGTATTTGGGTTCAACATGTAAGAAGTAGAAAGTACAGGTATTTGTGTTCAACATGTAAGAAGTAGAAAGTACAGGTATTTGGGTTCAACATGTAAGAAGTAGAAAGTACAGGTATTTGGGTTCAACATGTAAGAAGTAGAAAGTACAGGTATTTGTGTTCAACATGTAAGAAGTAGAAAGTACAGGTATTTGGGTTCAACATGTAAGAAGTAGAAAGTACAGGTATTTGTGTTCAACATGTAAGAAGTAGAAAGTTCAGGTATTTGAGTTCAACATGTAAGAAGTAGAAAGTACAGGTATTTGTGTTCAACATGTAAGAAGTAGAAAGTACAGGTATTTGTGTTCAACATGTAAGAAGTAGAAAGTACAGGTATTTGAGTTCAACATGTAAGAAGTAGAAAGTACAGGTATTTGGGTTCAACATGTAAGAAGTAGAAAGTACAGGTATTTGGGTTCAACATGTAAGAAGTAGAAAGTACAGGTATTTGAGTTCAACATGTAAGAAGTAGAAAGTACAGGTATTTGAGTTCAACATGTAAGAAGTAGAAAGTACAGGTATTTGAGTTCAACATGTAAGAAGTAGAAAGTACAGGTATTTGGGTTCAACATGTAAGAAGTAGAAAGTACAGGTATTTGGGTTCAACATGTAAGAAGTAGAAAGTACAGGTATTTGAGTTCAACATGTAAGAAGTAGAAAGTACAGGTATTTGAGTTCAACATGTAAGAAGTAGAAAGTACAGGTATTTGGGTTCAACATGTAAGAAGTAGAAAGTACAGGTATTTGGGTTCAACATGTAAGAAGTAGAAAGTACAGGTATTTGTGTTCAACATGTAAGAAGTAGAAAGTACAGGTATTTGGGTTCAACATGTAAGAAGTAGAAAGTACAGGTATTTGTGTTCAACATGTAAGAAGTAGAAAAGTACAGGTATTTGAGTTCAACATGTAAGAAGTAGAAAGTACAGGTATTTGTGTTCAACATGTAAGAAGTAGAAAGTACAGGTATTTGTGTTCAACATGTAAGAAGTAGAAAGTACAGGTATTTGAGTTCAACATGTAAGAAGTAGAAAGTACAGGTATTTGGGTTCAACATGTAAGAAGTAGAAAGTACAGGTATTTGGGTTCAACATGTAAGAAGTAGAAAGTACAGGTATTTGAGTTCAACATGTAAGAAGTAGAAAGTACAGGTATTTGAGTTCAACATGTAAGAAGTAGAAAGTACAGGTATTTGAGTTCAACATGTAAGAAGTAGAAAGTACAGGTATTTGGGTTCAACATGTAAGAAGTAGAAAGTACAGGTATTTGGGTTCAACATGTAAGAAGTAGAAAGTACAGGTATTTGGGTTCAACATGTAAGAAGTAGAAAGTACAGGTATTTGAGTTCAACATGTAAGAAGTAGAAAGTACAGGTATTTGAGTTCAACATGTAAGAAGTAGAAAGTACAGGTATTTGGGTTCAACATGTAAGAAGTAGAAAGTACAGGTATTTGAGTTCAACATGTAAGAAGTAGAAAGTACAGGTATTTGAGTTCAACATGTAAGAAGTAGAAAGTACAGGTATTTGAGTTCAACATGTAAGAAGTAGAAAGTACAGGTATTTGTGTTCAAAATGTAAGAAGTAGAAAGTAAAAAGTTGTCAGAAAAATAAGTCGTGGAGTAAAGTACTGATACCAGAAACATGTACTTAAGTACAGTAACAAAGTATTTGTACTGAGTCTCTAATGCTAGTTAAATGCCCCCCCCCCCCCCCCAGGTGTCTGCGGGGGAGCTGGAGCGCCTCATGCTGCGTCTGCCCTCCATGTTCCTGCAGGAGCTGAGCGGCGTGGGGGCCAATCTGGAGAAAAGATGGAAGTTTTGTGGCTTCGACAGCCTCGGCTCGGCGTGACCCAGGGAGCACACACACATACACACACTGAGGACACACACTGAGGACACACACTGAGGACACACACTGAGGACACACACTGCTCTGAACAGGAAGCAGACGTTGAGCAGAAGACACAGAGAGGACGTTAAACCAAAGTTCATGCTTTTGGTTATAAGAACTCTTTCCTGCCAGACTTCCTGAAGTCATGAATGAAACACGAGGCTTTGCTCCAGAGTTATCGAGGCCTGATGGAAACAGGCTTTGCTCCAGAGTTATCGAGGCCTGATGGAAACAGGCTTTGCTCCAGAGATGAAGAGGAGGAGCTGTGTGATGAAGAGGAGCTGTGTGATGAAGAGGAGCTGTGTGATGATGAAGAGGAGCTGTGTGAGGAAGAGGAGCTGTGTGATGAAGAGGAAGGTGCTGTCAGAATATAGATGACTCAGTGATTTTGAACTGAACATGAAGGGAATCATTTCTCAGTGTCTTTCTTATTGTAATAAAGTTGCTGTCAGCGAAAAACGAGTCTCATTTCATCTCAAAGCTTTATTCACCAGGCGTCTCCATGAGACCACTGACCTCTCTCTCAAGGAGACCTGAGGCCTGTACTACGAAATCCTGCTTCGTAGTACAGGCCTCTGGCGTCTCCATGAGACCACTGACCTCTCTCTCAAGGAGACCTGAGGCCTGTACTACGAAATCCTGCTTCGTAGTACAGGCCTCTGGCGTCTCCATGAGACCACTGACCTCTCTTTCAAGGAGACCTGAGGCCTGTACTACGAAATCCTGCTTCGTAGTACAGGCCTCTGGCGTCTCCATGAGACCGTTGACCTCTCTCTCAAGGAGACCTGAGGCCTGTACTACGAAATCCTGCTTCGTAGTACAGGCCTCAGGCGTCTCCATGAGACCACTGACCTCTCTCTCAAGGAGACCTGAGGCCTGTACTACGAAATCCTGCTTCGTAGTACAGGCCTCTGGCGTCTCCATGAGACCGTTGACCTCTCTCTCAAGGAGACCTGAGGCCTGTACTACGAAATCCTGCTTCGTAGTACAGACCTCAGGCGTCTCCATGAGACCACTGACCTCTCTTTCAAGGAGACCTGAGGCCTGTACTACGAAATCCTGCTTCGTAGTACAGGCCTCTGGCGTCTCCATGAGACCGTTGACCTCTCTCTCAAGGAGACCTGAGGCCTGTACTACGAAATCCTGCTTCGTAGTACAGGCCTCAGGCGTCTCCATGAGACCACTGACCTCTCTTTCAAGGAGACCTGAGGCCTGTACTACGAAATCCTGCTTCGTAGTACAGGCCTCTGGCGTCACCATGAGACCACTGACCTCTCTTTCAAGGAGACCTGAGGCCTGTACTACGAAATCCTGCTTCGTAGTACAGGCCTCTGGCGTCTCCATGAGACCGTTGACCTCTCTTTCAAGGAGACCTGAGGCCTGTACTACGAAATCCTGCTTCGTAGTACAGGCCTCAGGCGTCTCCATGAGACCGTTGACCTCTCTTTCAAGGAGACCTGAGGCCTGTACTACGAAATCCTGCTTGGTAGTACAGGCCTCAGGCGTCTCCATGAGACCACTGACCTCTCTTTCAAGGAGACCTGAGGCCTGTACTACGAAATCCTGCTTGGTAGTACAGGCCTCAGGCGTCTCCATGAGACCACTGACCTCTCTCTCAAGGAGACCTGAGGCCTGTACTACGAAATCCTGCTTCGTAGTACAGGCCTCAGGCGTCTCCATGAGACCACTGACCTCTCTCTCAAGGAGACCTGAGGCCTGTACTACGAAATCCTGCTTCGTAGTACAGGCCTCTGGCGTCTCCATGAGACCGTTGACCTCTCTTTCAAGGAGACCTGAGGCCTGTACTACGAAATCCTGCTTGGTAGTACAGGCCTCAGGCGTCTCCATGAGACCACTGACCTCTCTCTCAAGGAGACCTGAGGCCTGTACTACGAAATCCTGCTTCGTAGTACAGGCCTCAGGCGTCTCCATGAGACCACTGACCTCTCTCTCAAGGAGACCTGAGGCCTGTACTACGAAATCCTGCTTCGTAGTACAGGCCTCAGGCGTCTCCATGAGACCACTGACCTCTCTCTCAAGGAGACCTGAGGCCTGTACTACGAAATCCTGCTTCGTAGTACAGGCCTCTGGCGTCTCCATGAGACCGTTGACCTCTCTCTCAAGGAGACCTGAGGCCTGTACTACATCCTAAATCGTGCTTGGTAGTACAGGCCTCAGGCGTCTCCATGAGACCACTGACCTCTCTCTCAAGGAGACCGGCTCCAGATGGTCCCCAAGAAACATACAAGAGAAACAGAACAACATTCAATCCCAATCTTTATTTATATAGCACATTTAAAACAACCAAAGTGCTGTACAGGCAATAACTACAATATCAAATAACACAATGGGAGTACAATAATAAAACAATAACTAGAAACATATAAAAAAACACATACAAATATAAAAATGTAATGTTCAACTAGTATCTTACAGCATCATTACAGGGATTACAATTTAAATAACTATCCACATAAACAGGTACCAATAGCTTCCGATTGAGTAGCATCCAACCGAGCTTTGAAAACATTTAGTGGCACCAGATTGTTCAGTTTCCATTTCATTTGCAGACTATTCCAAGACAGAGGAGCTGCGCATCTAAAAGCTGTCTTCCCTAAAACAGTCCTAGCAGTTGGCACATTTAATAAAACCACAGCATGCGATCTCAGGCAGGAGCCACTTACAATTCTCCGTGAGATCAGGGAGCAGATATAAGATGGATGTTTCCCTAACATGGCTTTGTATATATATTTATTTATTTATTTATAGAAGGACCATGCATACAAAAACATTAATCTCAGCAAAGAGAAGAGATGCAATATGCCAGATTATAGCTAATAGTTCATTTCCATCTGTGGTCCTCAGACAGGTTCATAACAATCAATACACAAATAATAACATTGCATGATCTCTATCAGTCAAACCATTTAAAACCTGATTGAAGTACAGCTCAATAAATTAATACATAGTACACTTGAAATACACTTACATGACTTACTTACATCTCGGTCACTCAAATAATTACAAAGCCTGATTTAAATTCAGGTTACGAACATAATACTTAGTACACTTCAAATACACTTAAATAAAATATCTAAGATATAGTATGACGATACAGTTCAAATAAAAAAAACTCTGATTACAGTGTAATTCATGTTGACTGGTTGCTTAATATCATTTTTTTGCACCATAGGAAAACGAGCTAAAGTCAGTACAGGTTTTAAGTTCAACTGGAAGAGTATTCCAGTGCTTGATGGCCGTGAACGAAAATGCTGATGGTCCAAAGGCAGTGCGCCTCAGAGGGAGGTCAGATCTTAGGATCTCTTGCAACTCTGCTCGCGGTTATAGTTCAGAGTCCATTGATCTCCTGACAGTTGAAACCCAGATCCTCACATTGATCCTGAGTCTCAGAGGATCCTCCTGAAGATTCATCAAAGCCTCCGAGATGATCAGCTCCGACACTTCTGATCCTGACGGGGCTTAAATACGCTTTCTTTGGACGGATGAATGATTCCCCTGCTGGAAAAGATGACAAAATAAACCCTTTGTCGTTGCGTCCAAACTGAACAGGTTGCACCGTGAAACCTAAAGGGAATGTTAACTTGAACGAAACTGAAAAAAGAAAAAAAATATATAATATATAAAAATGTACCAGTGACTGAGCCTCCGTACAGTTAGCGAAGGCAACCCAGCCCTTGCATACAGGGTACAGTGATGGGTTAATGCTTTACAGTTTGTCACAAATCTCACTGTGATACTGAGTAGCCTCTGCTTCAAGATGCGGTGATCGACGGTATCAAACGCTTAAAGTATACGGTATAACGTTTTGAAATGAACTTTAAAGAAGAGTTTTGTCTGTTGCCTTTGAATACTTCTTCTTTTCTGTTTGTTATGTTGATAACCTGGTGGTCTGCTGGTTGGGACATTCAGAGGAGACAAATCCTTTCATGGCCTCGCTTGTTGTTGTTTTTCTTTGCAGCTAACATTAGCAGCTAATATAAGTAGCTTATAGAGCGGTGCAGGGAGGACGCATTAGCCCTGCAGGAAGCTGCTGGTTCCCTCCACAGAAAACCAACAGCATCTCTCCAGAGGACTTAGGAAATAGCTGAAAACAAGGTCTGTGGAAAACGAAGCTGTTTGATAAATGTTTTGTTCAGGATAATCTCCACATGTCTACTTTTATAATGTTCTAAACATAAATCTAATGTCCAGAAGCTAAATGCTAACGTGATGCTATAAAGGAGCTACAGGCGAGTCCAGCAGCACGACTTCAACGTCTCGCCAACTTCAGATCCATATTCAAACACACAGACTCTAAATGGAACGAGTTGAAGCGTTTGTTTGAACACTTTGCAGGAGGCAGGGACTTGCTTTCAAGCAGAACAGAAACTAACTTAGAGGAGTGTTTACGTGTTCGGCGTAATGACGTACAACGGCCTCCACGACTTCTGTAGTCCTATTCAGCCACTTGGTAACAACCATCGTTTCTCAGACACGTCCACTCTTCAGAAATCACAGCGGGGTCACTGCTGATGATTTAATGTCCTAGAACAAAACGTGATCCGTCTCTTCAATGTGTCTCAACCTCAGACCTTAGTTCAGATAGTTTCCTAAACCCTATGGAGAGATCCCATTGGCTCTGAGACCAGGGAACAGGAAGTGGAGACATGCTGACTCACTTCCGGGTTTTAGGACTCGTCACTGCACCGCTCTATGGTCCACTCTATGATAACAGCTTATAAGAGCAGCTAATATGAGTTGCCTGCTTTGACTGCTTGCATTAGATGCTATTTTTAGCTGCTAACATTGCAACCCGGTCTCAGGCATTTCGTGTTATAGTCACGAGATTAATCTATTGATTCGTGTTCACCAACACAATTTCCCCATTTTTTTCGTGTCACACAGAACGACTTAAAAAGTATGTATTTCTATTGGTAGTCTATTTCGTGCCTGCAATAAATAATAACAAATTAGAAGCAAAGAATACAGATGTCAGTATTCTGAGGCTCTGAGCCATTTATTTTCCTCGCGGACGGCAGAAAAACTCAGACATTATACGATTTAAAATAAAAGAGTTAGGGTTAGGCTTAGGGTAAGATATTGAGTCAGAACATGTTTTTATGAACCCCACAGCTTCCGGTCTTCCAAGACCCGAACGGACAGAAAGACGCAGGCACGTAGCATCCTACCAGTAGAAATACATTGCTTTTAAAATCGTTCTGTGTACAACCCTGTTTCCTAAAAATTACGTTCCCACAGAACTAAACTGCATTCTCAATTACGTTTAGCAAGAAACGTATTTTCTCCCACGTTACGTTCGTTATGAACGTATCTTAAATACGTTTATTTTCTACATATCTTCTAGAAACATATTTTCTCCCACGTTACGTTTCTTATGAACGTTTCTTAAATACGTTTATTTTCTACATATCTTTGCCATTTATTGTCTTGCTTATAATAACAATAATAGTCATTTATAAATATCATTTTAGAGCACACATTTGAAATCAGTAGGCGAGGCTGTAATTTCTCCAGCTGTTACTCTCACGAGCGAGGCAGAAAATAATAGTTTTAACAGCCAAAAAGCTGCTGTGTCGTTTATTGCTCCTCAAACATTAAAACAGATCCAGAGTTTCCCCAAAAGTGGGCGGGGCTGTAAAGTGACGTAGATTTTACTCTCATCTATTATTCAAAACCATTCTATTTATTCTAACGTAAATTACATGCCAGTGTTTTATCTTTTTATTTTAAATCATCTTATTTTCCGTCTGTGAGGAAAAGAAATGGCTCAGAGCCTCAAATACTGAAATCTGTATTTTTGAAAATCTTTTTTTCCTTCTAATTTGTTATTCTTTTCTAAATAACACACTTTTATTTACTCAACAATAACACACAATTATCCTTGCTTTTATTTATTCGTTTGATTCTATAATCTTGGGCTTTTTAGCCGTAAATAAAGTCACCGGAAACAGACGTAGGCCTATAAGGGACATTTCGAGGATACACACAAACCCACTGAACAGATTACCCAAGATCCTCAGCTTGAAGCTCGTTGATTGGATGTTTTAGCCGCAATGCATGTTGGGATATGATGTTTATGCGATATGATATCCGAAAACATTTAAAAAAATAATAATAATACTTTATTCCGAGTGTGCTTGCTTTTCTCTTTGAAGGTCATCACATAACGGCATTGTAATACACGGTTCGGCTGAATTACATATTACACATCTGCCGTAGTTCTTTATTTATAGAGCCCTGATGAGAAGACTTCTGAACAAACTGGGAGAACTTCATCTTGCATTTCTTTTCACAAAATACGTCTCCTTGCAGTATCAATAGTAATTCAGCTGACTTTTATATTTGATCCAATTGGTAGATAGGTTATATTTACACCATAACGGTGCACAGCTGATAGACAAGGACTTGTAGTTTTTAAAGATATTACTGATTTTCTTTGAATATAAGAATGTAAATACTGAGTTGAGAGAATAGTCAGGGGATTTGGGTGATGGGAGACACATCTATGGAATCACCATTTCAATAGCTTACCATTAAATGACGGATATGCCTTTCTGTCTGTGATGTTTTACAAATCAGATATTAATGTGAAGTAAAACATGAGAAATAGCAATATCCTCTAAAATTATGTAAAAACACGAATAAAACTACACATCTTCAGATGTTATACATACATAAGTGTCCTACACTAATAATACAAAGTTATGATTAGTATGCTGTGTGTACCTTGTGTGCACCGCCTAGTGGTTAAAGCACGTCATTTAATTATTTGTGTTGAATAATGTTATTTTTGTTGAATAATGTTATTTGATGAAAAACATATTAAGAGTACATACTTTCATAGGGGGAAAGTAGAAGGTCAATGATAGAAATATAGAATATAAAAAATCAAGAAGATACTATAAGTGATCTCTACAATAAAACAGTTTAGTGCAGGATGTACAAAGATATTAATATGAGGATGTGCAAAACAGACAAACTAATTAACCTTTATTAACACATTAAATAATACTTTAGGTTAAGGTCTGTCACGGCTGGAGGGAAAGGTACACAGGACCCAAATGCAGAATATCCAAATTCAAAATACTTTTGTTGCAAAACTAGCAACAAAGTAAAACTAAGGCAAGGCAAGAACACAAAAATCCCTCTGAACAAAAACCCTTCCAACAACATCAATAATCCCACAAAGACAGACAGAAAACCCAGAACTTAAATGCACACATACGAATCAACTAAACAGGACACAGGTGAGGGGGGAGGAGACAACACAGGGCACCAGGTGCACACAATCAGCAGTAACAGAAAAGACGGGAGGGGGAACACAGAGACAGGAAACCAAAGACAGAACTAGACATAACAAAAACACAACACAGACAGATCGTGACAAGGTCTTCTTTCAAATAAGAAAAAAGCTTTGGGGGTATCTATCTACAGATAAATATTAAGCCTGACAAAGTACTTAATGTCTAATGTATTGCTTTCCTGCAATGTTAACTATGTTGAAGCACTTATTTTAACTGATATTATACACATTAATTATACTCTTATGTAGATAGAATAAGAAATGTGCAGAATGACAGTTTAATGGTGGAGGTATACACATATTGATTGATGTCTTGTAATGCACTGTTGAGTCCCGGCAAGACCAAGTGCTACCGAGGTGTCCCTGAGCAAGGCACCGTTCCCTACACTGCTCCCCGGGCGCCGTTCAAAATGGCAGCACTAGGATGGGTCAAATGCAGAGAAACAATTTCCCAACGAGGGATTAATAAAAGTCCATCTTAATCTTAATCATGTGTAGTTCTGGGGGGGCGTTCGAGTCCAGTTTTGAATAGTCTGCCGTGGTTTCATTCCATTTCAAAGAGCTTGACGCTCGGCGTAACCTTGGCGCACTGCCACTCCAACATCCAATCCCAGAGCTTGAAGATTAATCACGGGGTTTGTCAACGGGACTGTAGTCCCAAACGATAGCTGGGGATTATGGGTAGTGTAGTGTCGGCCATCCTAAACTGAAATGTTTTTCGGATCTCATATCGCATTACGAACACCACATCTGGCGTCACAGAGATCTTCTGTTACTGTCCTTTCTTCTTAGAGGAAGTACAGAAACACGTAACTCTGGATTTGTTTTAATGTTTGAGGTGCAATAAACGATACAGCAGCTTTTTGGCTGTTGAAACTATTATTTTCTGCCTCATGAGAGGAACAGCTGGAGAAATTACAGCCTCTCCTACTGATTTCAAATGTGTGCTCTAAAATGATATTTATAAATGACTATTATCATTATTATAAGCAAGACAATAAATGGCAAAGATATGTAGAAAATAAACGTATTTGAGATACGTTCATAAGAAACGTAACGTGGGAGAAAATATGTTTCTAGAAGATATGTAGAAAATAAACGTATTTGAGAAACGTTCATAACGAACGTAACGTGGGAGAAAATGTGTTTCTTGCTAAACGTAATTGAGAATGCAGTTTAGTTCTGTGGGAACGTAATTTTTGCTGTGTGACACGAAGAAAAGGGGGAAATCGTGTTGGTGAACACGAATCAATAGATTACATTAATGTCGTGACGATAACACGAAATGCCGTGAGACTGGGTTGATTTCAGGAGCAACATGTAGCACTATGAGAAATGTTAAAAGGAAAAGTGGCTAACGCTGAGCTGTGACTGTTTTATATTTGCTCATACACCCTGAGGAAAGTTAATGTTCTGTGCGATTACCAGACTGACGGGACCAGCACTATCATGATAGCTGCCTGCATTCTCCACAAAGACCTGTTGGCTATGAAGACAACAGCAGGAGCGGCATAAGAGCCTGACATGAAGCCAGTTGGAGGCTTCATCAAATTCCCCATTAGCATGTCATTCATACAGAGAATGACAGAGGGAGTAATGCATGGACATTTTGTACACAACGAAGGCCAGAATGCCAGGATGTAGACATTAGCTAGCATTTCTGGTACCACTTTTACTCCAGCTTTCACTCAGTATTCCCACTTTAAGGCTCACAGGATGATGTAAGAACGTGCTCACACCCAGAGCTGCTCCTCGTGAAACCCATACATGTGTGTGTGACGTCTCAGTTAGTATCTAGGGCAAAGCCTCAGTGAGTTTCAACCTACTCTCTGAACGCTTCCTGCTTCATAATCTCTTTCTGCAGGAGAACAATCTGTTCCACAGAGAAATCACAGAGTCACTGAAGTTCAGAGGAATTCAGGTTTCAGGATGTATTTGTTATGAATCTAATAAGAACTCAAATACAAGCCCTTACAGTTAGCTTGCAGAGGGACTGGAACAAAAGCGCTGTTTAAGGACCAAGAGGGCGACTTCGAAAACAGGGCAAACTAAAGGGCAAGGTATAAAAGATGCAGGGTTCTTACATCTTTTCCAAAGTCAAATTCAAGCACCTTTCAAGCACCTTTCAAGCATTTTCAAGTTGCATTTCCAAGCTGCATTTCCAAGCTGCATTTTCAAGCTGCTTACTCAAATGATTATTTCCCCACCTCACATTAAATCAGATGTTCTTTAACAACCAAACGTGTGTTTCGTGATAGCATTCTACACGAGGATGAAACATTAAAGAAAAGAAACTAAGTGTAACATTTCAAACTGAGTGACCCCTCTGTGCGGAGACTGGGCCTCCCATGAAACCTGAGCCGATACACAACAACCAGACAAATCACTTTTCAATGCATTCTTGATGAACATGTGTGAGGTCCTGAGGCTGGCAGTGAACACACGGCTCTCCCAGGTTAGGCCAAAGGGTGCGTTACATGCACACACACACTGTACAAACTCAAAGGTGAATTTCCCTTCACATTGAATCAGAAATCAGGAATGATGCAAATCAAATCAACTTCAGTTCGGCCTGTTAGGGAGGGTCTTTCAGTCCCTTGAGTTTGTCCGTTAGCTGATGATGATGAAACAAAGAGAAACAGCCAGAATGATGAAGAGAGAAAGAAGAGTGTTGTTTTCCTCTGAGGTCACCCTCCATCTGGGTGAGTGGAGGATATTCAGTACTCACAGGTCTTCTGGATCGTGGCTCTGATCGGCTCTCCTCTGATCCTGTATGGACGAACACAACCCAACAGTTTGAGATCCAGTTTAAATAAGTGTTTGTTCTTTGAGCTTCAGAGTCCTGACCTCAGGCTTCACATGAAGCATGAAGGATCCCTCCTCTGTTGCTCTCCCTGAGGTTTCTCCCATTTTTCCCTTTAAAACTGTGGGTTTTCTTCGGAAGTTTTTCCTTGTACGATGTGAGGGTCTAAGGACAGAGGGTCTAAGGACAGAGGGTCTGAGGACAGAGGGTCTAAGGACAGAGGGTCTAAGGACAGAGGGTCTGAGGACAGAGGGTCTAAGGACAGAGGGTCTAAGGACAGAGGGTGTCGTATTGTCATACTGATATTCTGTACAAACTGTGAAGTCCACTGAGACAAATGTAACATTTGTGATATTGGGCTATATAAATAAACATTGATTGATTGATTGATTGATTGATTGATCCCATCATATCCTCTCTGCACACTACGACTGCCTGCCTGCTCTCAGCTGCACGACAGGAAGTAACCAGTCGTTGGTCAAACATCGCTGCTACAACCCGCTGCTGCAGATACACGCTTTACAACATCAGGAGGATGCGTCCCCAGCTGACCCAGAAAGCCACGCAGGTTCTGGTCCAGGCTCTCGTCATCTCACGCCTAGACTACTGCAACTCCCTCCTGGCTGGTCTACCTGCATGTGCCATCCGACCTCTGCAGCTCATCCAGAATGCAGCGGCTCGTCTGGTCTTCAACCTTCTTAAATTCTCCCACACCACGCCGCTCCTCCGCTCCCTCCACTGGCTTCCAGTAACTGCAAGAATCCACTTCAAGACAATGGTACTTGCGTACCATGCTGCGAATGGATCTGGCCCTTCCTACATCCAGGAAATGGTTAAACTGTACACCCCAGCACGTGCACTCCGCTCTGCATCAACCAAACAGCTCGCTGCACCCTCGCTGCCAAGGGGACCCAAGTTCCCATCAGCAGAAACACGTGGGTTTGCTATCCTGGCTCCAAGATGGTGGAATGAGCTCCCATTGACATCAGGACAGCAGAAAGCTTACACACCTTCCAGACTGAAAACTCATCTCTTTCGACTCCACTTCGAGCAATAGAACTATTAACAAAGCACTTATATACTAATAAAGGACTGGCTTATCTAAAGCCAGTTGAGTAGCACTTGAAATGTTTGGCTCTATGAAACCTGATGTACTTTATGATTCTGTTTTCTTCAAGGTTGTATTTTGTTGGTCGAACGCAATTATTGTAAGTCGCTTTGGATAAAAGCGTCAGCTAAATGCAACGTAATGTAATGTAACGTAACGTAATGTAACGTAACCGTAAAGTTAAAACGTAACGTAAACGTAAATGTAAACCAAGATGGGGACATCGAACACAGAGATGATATGAAGACAAAACCAAGATGGCCAAAGACAAACAACGAATTGGTTACTGTAAACAAAACGAAGTGTCGAGGTTCATAAATCAGGATGATGTTCAAAAGATCGGGACATCCAAAGATCGATGGTGACGTCCAAAAAAATAAGATGCAAGCAATGTTAAAAACCTACAGATATAAAACGACACAGATCTTTAAAGCTTATTCTACGGCTCATAACTTCCAGAACAGTGTGTGAGGCTGTGAATAGAGTAAATGAAGAGTGTGTGTCTGCCAGCTGTTGTGTACACACTGCGCCCACAGAGAGCTGCTGTAGACACACACACACACGCACACGAACGCACGCACACACACACACACGCACACACACACACACATACACACACACAAACGCATGCACACACACACGCGCACACACACAAACACGCACACACACAAACGCACGCACACACACACACACATACACAAACACACACACATACACACAAACGCATGCACACACACACGCACACACACACAAACACGCACACACACAAACGCACGCACACACACACAGACGAACGCACACACGAACGCACGCACGCACGCACACACACACCTACACACAAACGCACGCACACACACACACACATACACACACACACACATAAATACTGCAGCAAGCCTGAGTGTGATAATGTGTGTGTGAAGTGTGTGTTCCCGAGGACACACACTTCCCAGCGCGTGGACAAATAGCAGCGGTGGGGCTGTCTCTGTTAGCATGATATCATTTAATAACCCTAATGTGACACGTCGTGCTCATCACAGCCGAGAGCAGCCACTGGAACTGAAGTCCTTAATGAAACAACCCACGCTGTTTTAATGAGTGTCACTGGGTCACACCGGAGGAAGAATATTCACTCATAGTATTTGATATAAATGATTTCAGGAGTAATTACAAAGACGCTCTCATGATGACATAATGTCGTTTCACATTAATAAAAACATTATCATTCATTTGGAAATCAGCTACAGAACTGTTTACGAGCTGATGTTAGATT
>JAPTMU010000026.1:2045522-2130522 GCA_028583405.1 Pogonophryne albipinna
GGAGAGCACGGCAGCAGGAACAGCAAAGCTAAAGGGCGGGTGATGGATAGCACGGCAGCAGGAACAGCAAAGCTAAAGGGCGGGTGATGGAGAGCCAGGAAAAAGTCTGGCGTTTATCCAACAGTTGGTTTCTCCTCCAGAGCCTGTTTGTTGGGAGGCTGACAACCCAACGTTTATGGCAACACTTTACATTAAGGGACACGTATTCACAATCAATGAGTTGTTCATTAACATGCATATTAGAGCCAAACGACGAGCTTATTAGGGAACACATTCTGAGTTAGAAATACCTCATTTTAAGTAATGTTGACACAATGAACTCTTGCAGTTTCATGTCTGGTTCCATAAGAATAGATCATATTGATTGATGTTCTTATGGCTGCCTTATTGGGCCCATAGTGAGCAGATCAAGACCAGAGCTCATGCACCTTCCTTACTAACAACAGACCAGCACTAATCAGAGGGTTACTGAGGAAACTCTCAACTAGCGGCTTATTACTTGTAGAATACGGTCCTATAGAATAAGGCATTAATAAGTGTTTTATAATGACTAATAAAAACCAATAAACTGCTAATAAGCACGTTAATGAACAGCTAGTTGATGGTGAATTTGTGTACCTTCATATAAAGTGTCACCATCACTGTTTTCGCTGTTGGTTGCTATCGATTTGCCAGACCCCCCCCCCCCCCCCAAACATCTCCTGTTCACATCACGTGACTCTGTTTCACCTGCTTGTGTTTCTCTTTCCTCTGGTTCCTCCGCCCAGCTGAGCTGCGTGACGGCAACCGGGTTCAGACGAGGTGCACCTGGAGGAGGAGGGGGTTCAAAGCTCAGTGGTGGTCTCTGTCAGTCCCAGAGGGCGTAACGGAGCCAAATGAAGGTTTTAAAATGTGTGTTAAGTCGAGGATAGAAACATTTTCTCAGCTGCTTAGGTGTGTTAGCACTACTGTTTCTACAATGTTGTTTTTCAACTATTCTGTACCTCTGCCTGGTTTTATGAATCTGTTATTCCATCGTGTTCCTTTCTCTTCTCTTCTTGTTAAGTGTTGATGGAAAGCACTTTGAATCTGTGCTTTAGAAGTGAACGCACCTTAATGTGTGTGTAAATGTATCAACGCTGTAGATCAGGGGTTCCCAACCTTTTTTCCCAAGAGCCCCCCCCCACACACACACACACACACACACACACACACACACACACACACACACACACACACAAGGGGGGGGGACCGCAACAGCTACAACTACTGTCACAAACTGGATGAATGTAAGTATTTTGTTAAAGGAGGATGAAAGCGTAACTAAGGAGCACTATTGGAGCGACTTTGTTAAAGGAGGATGAAAGCGTAACCAAGGAGCACTATTGGAGTGACTTTGATGGTTATTGGACTCAGGATGA
This sequence comes from Pogonophryne albipinna, assembly GCA_028583405.1. Taxonomy (NCBI): domain Eukaryota; kingdom Metazoa; phylum Chordata; class Actinopteri; order Perciformes; family Artedidraconidae; genus Pogonophryne; species Pogonophryne albipinna. The sequence goes on from JAPTMU010000026.1 coordinate 2,046,923, forward strand.
ATTCATTTGGATTCCCGCTGAATGAAGAAATGAAAGGACGGCGGAAGTGGAAACAATTTACAAAGGGATTAAACTGTTTAAAACACATGCTCAAAGTGAGCCGGATTTTGCCGATGTGTTTATGTGGATTCAAAAGTCGTTAAAATCTACAAAATGGAGGAGACCGATCTGATCAGAGCAACTGTGACGAATAATCCATCTGAAGCCGGCACGGAGAATGACTGTGTTTTAAACATGCGCTGATCCAGAACAGCCCGGTTTGGACACTTTACGGGCAGAAGAAACATTTCTATTAAAGAAAGAATTATACATTTCTGTCTTTTTATGCCTTTAATACTAACTTGAATTTGTATTCTAATGAATCAATTATTTTGTATATTTTATTGTAATGTAGAGACAAAGCTTTTAGTGACAATCATGTATTGCGTTACAATTATATGTAACGCGCCCCCCAGGTTGGGATCCACTGCTGTAGATGATCATCTTATTCTGATACTGTAAGGAGATGATGTTGGATCACATGACCTCGTCAGTAGTGTGTGTGTGGACCAATCAGGAGCGAGGAGACTTCTGACCGGTGTTCACCAGTAGCAGTGATAGTCTGCGGGCTGTGCTCTGTGAATGAATCAGGAACAAAGAGCCATGACCCCTCAGTGTGCTCAGGTAGCTTCAGGGAGGAGCTGCAGACACAGAGAGCAGCAGGAAGCAGAGAGGACAGGATTAGTAAATGTGTGTCTTTGTTCTTCCTCTGTTTCCTCCTCTATCTCTTTCTCACAGTCCCTCCTCCTCCATCCATCTTCCTCGCTCTCCGTCTTTTGTCCTGGCAGCAACAGGAAACACAAGCAGAGCCTCATCTCTCAGTGAGGGAGGCCCATCCCTCACAGAGAGACGAGGCTCTGCGCTCAGAGGGACACCAGCTGGGCAACACACACACAAGTCTGAATGGCTGAAGGTCACACATGCAGGTGAAGCTTGTATCCATACTGTGTCTTTGCCAGGTCACTACCAAGCATCCTCTTTGCAAAGGGACTTGAACGTCTGTATGGTGAGTCCCTGAGATACAGACATCTCTGATCAGGTTGTATTCACTATCTTTTCTCTATTTCCAACACATGTCCACTGCCAGCCGACACACACGTGGTTACCCCACCCTCCTCTTTGATTTCCTGTGTGTGTGTGTGTGTGTGTGTGTGTGTGTGTATGTGTGTGTGTGTGTGTGTGTGTGTGTGTGTGTGTGTGTGTGTGTGTGTGTGTGTGTGTGTGTGTGTGTGTGTGTGTCTCTAATGAAGCCAGCAGACAGCGGCTGTAATTAGCCTCGGCTTTTTGTCCTCTCTTTGTTGCATGTGGTGTCGAGAGATTCCAACACACACACACACACACACACACACACACACACACACACACACACACACACACACACACACACACACACACACACACACACACACACACACACACACACCTGTCACGTCCTGTCACTACGCCTGCTTGTCATTACTGAGAGTGTGAAATTGTGTGTAGGCTGTGTGTAAAGGCTTTTATACTGTGGGCAGTACTGCAGTACTACTACTCAGGTACTACAGTACAACAGTACTACTACTCAGGTACTACAGTACTGCAGTACTACTACTCAGGTACTACAGTACTACAGTACTATTACTCAGGTACTACAGTACTATTACTCAGGTACTACAGTACTACAGTACTATTACTCAGGTACTACAGTACTACAGTACTATTACTCAGGTACTACAGTACTATTACTACTATTACTCAGGTACTACTATAACTCAGGTACTACAGTACTCAGGTACTACTATTACTCAGGTACTACAGTACTGCAATACTCAGGCACTACAGTACTACAGTACTCAGGTACTGCAGTACTCAGGCACTACAGTACTGCAGTACTCAGGCACTACAGTACTCAGGTACTACAGTACTCAGGTACTACAGTACTGCAGTACTCAGGCACTACAGTACTCAGGTACTACAGTACTCAGGCACTACAGTACTCAGGTACTACAGTACTCAGGCACTACAGTACTCAGGTACTACAGTACTACAGTACTGCAGTACTCAGGCACTACAGTACTCAGGTACTACAGTACTCAGGCACTACAGTACTCAGGTACTACAGTACTCAGGTACTACAGTACTGCAGTACTCAGGTACTACAGTACTGCAGTACTCAGGCACTACAGTACTCAGGTACTACAGTACTCAGGCACTACAGTACTCAGGTACTACAGTACTCAGGTACTACAGTACTGCAGTACTCAGGCACTACAGTACTCAGGTACTACAGTACTCAGGCACTACAGTACTCAGGTACTACAGTACTCAGGTACTACAGTACTCAGGCACTACAGTACTACAGTACTCAGGTACTACAGTACTCAGGTACTACAGTACTCAGGCACTACAGTACTCAGGTACTACAGTACTGCAGTACTCAGGCACTACAGTACTCAGGTAATACAGTACTGCAGTATTCAGGTACTACAGTACTGCAGTACTCAGGTACTACAGTACTCAGGTACTACAGTACTACAGTACTCAGGCACTACAGTACTCAGGTACTACAGTACTCAGGTACTACAGTACTGCAGTACTCAGGTACTACAGTACTCAGGTACTGCAGTACTCAGGTACTACAGTACTGCAGTACTTAGGCACTACAGTACTCAGGTACTACAGTACTCAGGTACTACAGTACTGCAGTACTCAGGCACTACAGTACTCAGGTACTACAGTACTCAGGCACTACAGTACTCAGGTACTACAGTACTGCAGTACTCAGGCACTACAGTACTCAGGTACTACAGTACTCAGGCACTACAGTACTCAGGTACTACAGTACTCAGGTACTACAGTACTACAGTACTCAGGTACTACAGTACTCAGGTACTACAGTACTGCAGTTCTCAGGTACTACAGTACTGCAGTACTCAGGCACTACAGTACTCAGGTACTACAGTACTCAGGTACTGCAGTACTCAGGTACTGCTGAGGTGGACTCATGGTGACCTGAGCTGATTGGAGATGATTATTTCCTGCAGCACTAAAGGTGGACACGCTGCAGGTCTGTCAGAGTGGTGTGTGAGGTCTGAGGTCTGAGGTATGAGGTCTGAGGTCTGAGGTCTGAGGTCTGAGGTCTGAGGTCTGAGGTCTGAGGCGTGAGGTCTGAGGTCTGAGGTCTGAGGTCTGAGGTCTGAGGTCTGAGGCGTGAGGTCTGAGGTCTGAGGTCTGAGGTCTGAGGCGTGAGGTCTGAGGTGTGAGGTCTGAGGTCTGAGGTCTGAGGTCTGAGGCGTGAGGTCTGAGGTCTGAGGCGTGAGGTGTGAGGTCTGAGGTCTGAGGTCTGAGGTCTGAGGTCTGAGGTCTGAGGTCTGAGGCGTGAGGTCTGAGGTCTGAGGTCTGAGGTCTGAGGTCTGAGGTCTGAGGCGTGAGGTCTGAGGTCTGAGGTCTGAGGTCTGAGGCGTGAGGTGTGAGGTCTGAGGTCTGAGGTCTGAGGTCTGAGGTCTGAGGTCTGAGGTGTGTCGACGTCTGCTTCCTTTACACTGGCTTCTTAATACAGAGCCTCCTTCAGGGGTCCTGATCCTCATTACAGTGTCGTATATCACACACTGTTCCCTCCCTGTGTGTGTATGTGTGTGTGTGTGTGTGTGTGTGTGTGTGTGTGTGTGTGTGTGTGTGGCCAACACTGCCACTGTGAGGCCATCAGGACACACTGCATGTTCACATCACTAAAGCTTTCGTTTATAAAATAACATTTTAATTTGACATGTTTTCTTTTGAATTGTTCCACCGTGTTTTCTTTCTGATACGACATCCTGTGTCAGACTTTCTGTGTCAGACTTTCTGTGTCAGACTTTCTGTGTCAGACTTTCTGTGTCAGACTTCCTGTGTCAGACTTTCTGTGTCAGACTTTCTGTGTCAGACTTTCTGTGTCAGACTTTCTGTGTCAGACTTTCTGTGTCAGACTTTCTGTCGTGTCGACAAACTCTACTATATCGGGTTTGTGGATATTTGAAATGATGTTAGGAACATTTATCTTTAAGTGGATCAAGCCGGAGTTGTGCCGCCAGCTCTAAACACTGAGTTATGTGATGGATAGTATTCCTCACATACTGACTGAAATGTTCATCATGATATCATGTTGTTGTTACTTTACGGTCTTCTTTTATGACGGACTGAACAGGGTTTCAACTTCTCATGGTTAATATACTTTATGAAGTACAACACTATGACTTTCTGATATAACATTTATGACACACTTAAGATGGACTTTTATTAACCCCTCGTGGGGAAATGGTTTCTCTGCATCCTGTGTTAGGAGCAGTGTGGGGGAAGGTGCCTTGCTCAGGGACACCTCGGTAGCACTTGGTCTTGCCGGGACTTGAACTGGTGACCTTCCAGTTGCCAAGCCAAGTCCCTATGGACTTCGCCTCCACCGCCCCACTTCACTATTAATCTTAGATGTTTTACTTATTTACTAACTAACACTAACTGGCTTTTAATGATTTCTGTTAGGAAGTACTTAAACATGTTATTCCCATGAGACACTATGACTTTATGAACTATTCAAACATACTAAATAAACTACAACTTTGAAATAATGTTTTAACTAAAAATGGTCGATAAATAAAACCTGGACATGTGACCCTGAATATGAAGTGTGATATAAATGTGATATTCCCAACCAGAAGAAAGACAGGAAGGAAAGGAGACTCAGGAGACACGTTAGTGCTGATGATCATGCTTTATTAAATCAATAACTGGAGAAAAGCTCAAGGAGGCTGCAAAACCTACGTCTCTACGTTCAGTCTAACAAAGAGCGGGACTCCTCGCCCGCTGACTGACTGCTAATATCTAACACACACACACACACACTGCAGCGCTCCGAGAGACAGCTCCGCCTCTGCAGACCAGCGCCGGCCGGGCTCTGCTCTCGTGATGCGGTGTTACTGAGAGCCGGGCCGGGTCGCCTGCAGAGCCGGAGCACAAAACAAAAAGAAACAGTCGCTCAGGGAGTGCAGCCGCCCGCACTGTGAGCATGTCATCGAAATGGCGGTATGACATAATCCGTCAGAGCGCGAGGCCCAGTCGGGCTGCTTACATGAGGGTATATGCAAACAGCACTCAGGGTCTCGCCTCAGTTTCTATGCAGCGCAGTGCATTCTTATATCTGATATATCGGTCTCAGTAACGTCAACAGGGAGCCTCTCTACCTGTTGAGGCAATCTTTAGACTTCAACGCTTCGTTGAGGCACAGTTTAGTTTCTTAGCCTAACAGGGTATTCGTTCCTAGCAGAACTTTCTCCAGTTAGACCACATTCAGTTTCTTTTGTTTCAGTTACTATTATTGTCATAAATAACAATGCATACATTTCCCATAACCGTTCAATTCGGCTATATACATTATGTACATGTCACAGACAAATGGATTAAGAATCCTAAGTCATAGTTATCCAATATGGCACATTTTATCAACGTTAGACTGTAGTCTAGTTTGGCATAAATTAATGTCAAGATTGGTACAAAAATAGTTCATATTTACAAGAACAGAAATCCAGATCGTTATTAAGTAGATTATTTCTTAATGAATAAATAAAAAGGCACGGACGAAGGGAAAGGGGACGAGAGGGCTGGAGATTTCCTTTTGTTTACACTGATCGGATGCTGATGTGGACAGTTGCTGAGTCAGAGCCCAGCTCGTTGGACAGTTTCAGGGTGTACGTCCCGGCGTCCTCCTCCTTCACGCCGGTGATGATGAGCGTGGTCAGGTCCTCCGTGGTGTCGATGTGGAAGCGTCCGCCGGCGGTCACCTCGATGTTCTTCCCGCCGCGAGACCACTGGATGAGTTTGGCGTCTCCGGAGAAGGCGCAGGTGACCGTCAGGACTTTGCCCGGCTCGATGCTGATGTCCTCCGGCAGAGCCTCGATCCTGGGGGCAGAACCTGGAACATACAGAACATGAACATTAGCTCAGATTCAATATTAGAGGAGACAGCAACTTAACATGCCCCCAACGATCAAACAGAGTTGTTCCAGACTCTCTTTGCACTCTTTGAACTATTATTATGTTGCACCGTTGGACCGCTGTGACCTAAGATTTGCACATATCTACACTGCAGCTATTTACACATGATAATTAAAGCCTTGAATCTCTTACCGATCGCTCTGAACGCTGAACCCTCCGTCATGCTGCTGCTGGAGCTCATGGCGTACGTCTCGGACGTCAAAGAGGACATACTGGACATGGACATGGACTCGAACTTCATCTCAGCGGCCATGCTGCTCATGGAGCTGGACTCCATCATGGACGACATCATGGCCTGCTGGGCGGAGGAAGAGGAGAAGGAGGAAGACTCCTGCATCGCGTGCATCTCTTTCTTCATCATCATGGACGAGCTCATGGACGAGCTCACGGAGGATAGTGAAGACTCCTTAAGACTCATCGCCATCGATCCTGATCGGGGGAGACACGGAAATGGTTCATATGTCTTTAGAATGACTACGAAGTAAAGAGGAGTACCCACTAAAGGACACTAGTCTTCCTGTGTTACCTCGTTGGTGAATGAAGAATCAGAAAACGTAGTAAATTGGAAGAAAATTAGGATTGACTTGCAAAGTAATGAGGATACTACGGATACTAAATGTGTGTGAGGGTTTGTATCCCTATAGTTATGCTGTTCTTAAAGCACTTTAATTCAAGACATTTCTAGATTTTCTGGGTTTTCCATTCACTATGGAGACATGTGAGAGTTAGTATTGAGCTACAAATGGTACACTTCAGGGATGAGGTATTCCTATTTCATGATTGTCTTTAATTAGCATGACATTGGACTAAATGTGCTTGGATACTGGAGGCTGGTGCTTACCTCTAAGTGCCACTTGCTGCTCGTGGTAGGCCGTAACCTTCATGCGAATGGTCTGGAACACCTGTCCGGTGAAGGAGAATGACGATTTGGATACCCCTCCCTCGGACGTCATCTCGCAGGTGTACTCTCCCTGGTCGCTGTCGGCCAGGTCGTGGATCAGCAGGCTGCAGGAGCCCTCGGAGTAGTGCATCTCGAAGTGGCTGCTCTGGGAAAGCCTCCTCCCGTTGACGGACCACACCGCCTCCCGGACGCTGCTCTCGCAGACGCAGGACATCCGGACTGAGCCCTCGCTGGCCTCGGCCATCACTTGACTCACGACTTTAGGAGGTTTCGGGACCGGGGATTTGACCGTGGGAGGGGACGCAACTCTCTTGGGCGACATAATTGGAGGGGGGGACTTCACCCGAGGAGGGGATTTGATGCCCACGGGTTCTGGGGACTTCAAGGCTCTTGGTGATTTGATGCCTGAAGGTTCTGGGGACTTGAGGCCTCTTGGTGATTTAATTCCTGCTGGTTCTGGAGATTTGGCTCCAAAAGGTGATTTAATTCCTGCAGGTTCTGGAGATTTGGCTCCAAAAGGTGATTTAACTCCGACAGGTTCTGGAGATTTCACACCAAAAGGTGATTTAACTCCGGCAGGTTCTGGAGATTTGATACCTCGAGGTGTTCTTATTCCTGCAGGTTCTGGAGATTTGACACCAATTGGGGATTTTACTCCCTCTGGTTCAGGTGACTTTACTCTCTCCGGCGTCTTGACTTGTGTTGGTGACTTAACTCTGGGTTCAGGAGATTTTACACCCCGTGGTGACCTAACCCCCTCAGGTTCGGGCGATTTGACCCCTGGTGTGGGGGACTTCACACTTGGAGTAGGAGACGTTACACTTGGTTCAGGTGACTTCACGCTCGGCGTTGGTGACTTCACGCTCGGAGCGGGAGATGTTATACTTGGTTCGGGAGACTTCACACTCGGCGTCGGGGATTTCACACTCGGGACAGGTGAGGTTACACTTGGTTCGGGTGACTTCACACTCGGCGTTGGTGACTTCACACTCGGAGTGGGAGACGTTACACTTGGTTCGGGAGACTTTACACTCGGCGTCGGTGATTTAATTGAAGGCTCGGGGGACTTGATGCTGGGCACGGGGAAGGTTGCAGAGGGTGCCGGTGATGTGACTGAAGGCTCTGGTGACTTGACACTGGGAGTGGGGGATTTGACTGCAGAGACTTCCTCTGTGGGAGCTGGTCTGCGGATGGTCAGGGTGAAGTGAGCCTCCTGCCTGCCGGCCGAGTTCTCGACCACAACCGTGTAACTGCCCTCATCGGAGATGGTCACAGAGGAGATCTCGAAGCTAGACTTGTACTGAGTGGTGGTGACCTGGACGTGGTGAGATGAGATGATGGTCCGGCTCTCGTGCATCCACGTTACAGTTGGTGCAGGCTCTCCGTCGATATCACAGGTGAATTTGGCAGACTCTCCCTCTGAAACGGTCACAGACTGGGGCTTGGTGAGCATCCTGGCGGGAAGAGAAGGCACCACTTTGTGGATGACACTTTCCCCGACAGAGGTTGACTTCACTTTAGCTTCAGATGTGGTGCGTTTCGCAGACAAGGAGAACCTCTCTGACGAGTAGGAGGAATCAGATGACAGGTATTCAGCAGCTGCGAACTTGATGGATGAATCGTACCTCTCAGCGGAGGAGTGCCTCTCAGAGGAGGCGGCGTATCTCTCCCGTGTGGTAACCTCATGTTTCTCCGTTAGCTTAGACTTGCTCTCTTCCACCTGTAAGTGGCTCTCGGCAGAATAGCCAGCTTTGAAGTGAGTGGTGTGATAGTGGTCAACCTTGGTGACTTCGGGGAAAAATCCCTTTATGACTTCCTCATCCCTGCGGCGGGAGCAGAAGGTGGTGTAGCCGCCACCGGACACATCCAGGGTGGCGTAGTCGGAAGCATCTCCCTTGGAGTTGGAGCATACGCAGCGGTATGATCCACTGTCTTCCGCTTGGCAGTCCAGAATAGCGATGGACAGAACTCCACTCATGTTGGTGAAGACATATTTGTTGCTGCTCTCAAAGATTTCATTTCCGTTGTGCAACCACTTGACCTCAGCGTCAGGCTTGGACTGGATGTTCAGGGTGAACTTGGTGTCTTGGCCGATGGGTATGCGATGAGAGCGCATCCTTACGGTCACACGGGGAGCATGGTCCAGGCTGAAGGGTGTCTGGCTAACCACCTGGTATTTCCTCTCGGACTTCAGGGCAGCCTTTCTGGCCTCGTAGCGGGACATGATGTCAAAGCGGGCGGTCCGTTCAAACCTGGAGGAAGAGCGGGACGACCTCTCGGCGGACCTGATTGGGCTGGGAGATCGGGGGCGTGTCCTCTCCGGGGTGGGGGATCTCCTCGTCACAACCTCTCCCTGTACTTCCACAGTCCTAGCACGAGATGGTCTGATCAGCTCTGAGACTGGACGCATGAGTTCGATGTATGTGGGAGACAGAGATCTCCTCCTCCTCATGAACTGAGAAACAGTGCGTTTCTTCTTGGTCTGTGTGACCTCCACAGCCTCGTGTCGGACCACATGTCTTCTCTCTTCACGCACCTCCATGCGTACTGGGCTGCCGGAAGGAGAGGCAGAAAAGCCGAGCTCCAGTTCGTCCTGCAGCATTGTCTTCTCCTCCTCGGTTCTCCTCATGGAGAGGTAGTCGTCCACGGGCATCAGCAGCTCTTCGTCACTGAGGTCTCCCAGAGATCTCCTTCTGGATCTGAAGGAAGCCTCGGATTCAGGAGAAGGTGAACGACGGCCGGGTCTGACAGTCTCAAGGTCATCCAGACTGAGTTTTGGAATACGCCATCTTGGTCTGTACTGGTCAGTGATTCTGGGGAGGGGCACGACATAGAACTGTTCCCACCTGGAAAGGCGGATACGTCTCTGCCTCTTCTGCACAATCTTCTCCATCCTCTCTGGAACAACATACTGGTCTCTCAGCTTCCTGTACCACTTCATGTCAGAAAGAGGCACAAACTGTTTGATCGTTTTGTCCTCGTCCAGAGCTTTGGGATCATGGACCTGAGGCTCTGGGATCTCATAGGGCATGAAAATCCTCCTCTCCTCTTCCAGCTTCTTAGTCTCCGACTTCTGCACAGTGATGTCAAACTCTCCCTCCACGTTCTTGGTGCCCACTGCAGGCTTATACATCTCTGCAGCAAACTTGAGTGCGTCCTGGGCCGTGGGGTTCAGAGCTACCTTCTCCTCAGTGGCAACAATTTTCCGAGCCATTTTGTTGGTCTTTTCGATTTGTTTCTGTACGTGCATGTATTTCTCCTCCTCGCTCTTGTACTCCCTCCTGGTATAGGTAAGGCGGTCCACCTTCAGTGAGGCCTGGCAGCTTATAGATCCAGCACAGTTGGTTGCAGTAACATGGTACACACCAGAGTCCTCGAGCAGAGTGTTTCTGATGTGCAGGACATGGTAGTCAACGTCCTCCTCTATGACAACGACCTTGGGGCCAAACTCCATTGCATGACCGTCCTTCTTCCACTTCAGAGTAGGAGATGGGATTCCTGAGACTCTAAGCTCAAAGCGGACGCTGTTTCCTTCCACACAGTCCACATTAGCCAGCAGGCGTTTGAACATGGGCCTCATTGTTTCCTCCATCACTGGATGAGGTGTCACAGTGAGACGGGCTACGCATTGGTCTTCTCCAAACTTGTTGTGGGCCATGACGGTGTATTCTGCATCATCACTTGCATCCACATTGTGGATCATCAGCTGGTACAGACCCTTATCACTGGTGAACGTGTACTTCCTGTCATCCTCGCCTGGTTTAATTCTCTCTCCGTTCTTAAGCCATGCCACATGAGGCTCAGGGTGCACGGTGATGGTGACACCAAAACGCACATCCTCGCCAATGTAGGCAGAGCGATTGTAGAGAGGTAAAGTGAACTCTGGTGGTCTCTGCAGGAGTTTAGCCTGGTCGACTCTCTTCCTCAGTTTCTTTATGGAGCGGCTGATGTAGTGCTCTCTGATGCTCCTCACTGTTTCAACAAACAGCTCTCCGTAAGAACTGTCCTCTCCATCGTCGCTCACAACCTTGCACCTGTACACTCCGTTATCACTCTCTTCAATGTCCTTCACATAGATGCTGGCAAATCCGTTGCTGTAAGTGATTTCATACTTGTTGCTTGCATGCAGCTGGCGGTTTCCAAAGAACCATGACACCTGAGTGCTCTTGTCGTAGTTGACGATGCTACAAGTTAATCTGATATGGCCACCTTCCTCAGCGGAGCCGTGCATGACGGGTCCCGTGCGGAGGCCGTGGTACTCGGTTCCGATCTTCACTTTACCAACAGCATATCCTCTCTGGTTCTTGAAAGCGCCACCATAGGCCACACGGGCTGATGATACAATGGTATCTGTCCTCTTAACCAGAGACTGATAGTACCTTCTGTGTTTCAATGTCCTGATGACCTTGTTGCTGACATTCTCAATCTTCATCTTGAGCCATGGGTGTTCCAGTGCCTCGTGGGCTGTCATACGGAGCTTCCTGTCTTTGACCAGAAGTCTGTCCACAAAGTCCATAGCCTCCAGGCTGATGTCCTTGAATGCTTCGCTATCAAAGATGTACTCACAGCTGGAGATGTTCTCGATCATCTTTGTAATGGACTCTCCGGCGAACGGATTCAGGCCACTGAGCAAAACGTAGGCCATCACACCAACAGACCACATATCAGTGGCCGTCGTGACCAGGTCGTGGCGGTGGATCTCAGGGGCGCAGTACTCCGGAGCCGAGAACAGCGCTCTGATGTTTTCACCAGGCACCAGCAGCCTAGCCTGGCCCATATCAATAATCTTTACGGTGGTGCTTCTCTTTGTGGTGTAGATGATGTTGTCTGGGCGGATATCAAAGTGTGCATAGTTGTTGCTATGCATGAACTTGAGGGCAGAGCAGACCTGTCTCAGGTAGCGGACGATCTCCTGCTCTGTCAGCTCAAAGTTGCTGGTGCCAAGGCGCTCAAAGATGTCAACTCCAGAAATAAATTCAAAGATGAGGATGATCTCCTCCATGCTTTCAAAGTATTCATGCAGGTAGATGACGTTCTTGTGCCTTGCTACGTTGAGAGCTTCAATTTCTCTGAGGACCAACTCACGGTCAGTTCCCTTCACCTTGATGAACTTGGCCATGAAGGTCTTCTTTGTGGCGATCTCCGTGCAGCGATGGACAATTCCAAACTGGCAGCGGGCGAGTTCCTCAGAGATTACGTACTTGGAGGTCAGCTCCTTCACCTTGTAGACCAGAGCCTCCTCCTTGGTGATCTCTCTGGTCTCGTCCACATCCTCATCATAGTTCCTAGTCACTGACTTGTCTTCCTTTGTGGTGATGGGCTCTGTTGGCTGGCAAGGAGCACTCAGGCCAAACTGGTTCTCGGCGATGACTCTGAACTGGTACTTGGTCTTTCCGAATATGTTAATGATGTTGATGCCGCAGTCGGTGGTCTGTCCGGCACGGATCCACCTGTCGGCGGTTGTGGGACACTTCTCCACAATGTACCCAATGATGTCGCTTCCGCCATCGTTTGCAGGTGGCTGCCAGGCCAAGGTGATGGAGTCTCGAGAGATTTCGCTGACAACCAGTCCCTTTGGTGGTTCAGGTATGTCGGCCACGTTCACCTCAATGGTTTGCTTGTCTGTTCCGAACCTGTTCTTTGCAGTTAGGATGTAGTAGCCAGTATCCTTCCTCTCCATTCCCTTCTGGAACACCAGCGAGGTGAAGGACCTGGTGGTGATGACTTGGTGATATGGAGAGTTGGACAGGATCTCCTGACCCTTCTGCCAAATGATTGCTGGCTCAGGTTTGCCAGAGATGGGGATCTTGATGGTGACATTATCACCACGGGCAGCATTGACTGCACCCATTCCCTGGAGCTCCTTGGGAAGGTGGATCTTGGCAGGAACTGGAATATTAAAAAAAATATACGACATTAGTTGTATACTGTTTTTCACTTAATAGATTGTAGAAAACATGAAGGATTTATATTTTTGCAACACAAATCTCTATCATTACCTTCCACCTCCAGGTTTGCGGTGGTAGAGATGGATCCAGAGGAGTTGGTTGCTCTGACTTGGTAAACGGTGGCGTCGCACTCATCAGCGGCAATGATCACCAGTTGGAAGTAGCCTCCCTTGAACTCCTGGGCTTTAATTTTTGTTCCATCAGCCTCGATCTCCTTTCCACTGCGATACCATTTCACCAGAGGCTTGGGATGTCCCACCACCTGGTCATTGGGAAATAACAAAGTTAGCTATGATGGTCCCTCAAATGTGGATGTTGCAACTAAGTCACTGAGGAAATTGATTGAAACTGCTTGAGTGTTTTTTAGAAGTATTATAGATAATCAATACATAATTGGCTTTATATCATGATGTATTAAGAGAAACCAAGCAATTATTGTAATGTCCAACATGGTTGCCACTGATGGTACCCTTTATTTCATACGCACATTTTACCAACACTGTGACATTTAAACAGGATCCTTTATATCAAATCCAGCCGCTAGTGTATTCCTAAAAGCAAATGCTGTGTAGTTTAAATAAAGTACCTTGGTGACGAATGTGGCATTGGCCTTGTATTTGGCTGTCATGTCCCGGATCTCCTCTCTGAAGGCGGGAGCGCGAGGAGATTGTTCGGACTTGGGGGTGATTGGCGCTGAGATCTCGCTCCAGTCGCTCTCGCCGCCTAAGTTCTCGCACTTGACACGGAACTCGTACTCGAAGCCCTCGATCAAGGCCTTGACCTCGAAGCTGGTCTCCTGGATCTTCTTGCTAGTGACGGACATCCACTTGTTCTGTTTCTTCTCGCGTTTCTCCAGGTAGTAGCTGGAGACCTTAGCGCCGCCGTCGCTGCTTGGAGGCTTCCAGCAGACGAGGCAGGAGTCGTTGGTGGAGCTCATGATGAACGGCTGCTGTGGGATGCCAGGTTTTTCTAGGAAACACACAGGGGATGTTATAATAGTGCACCACATTAACGGTTAAGATAGTCTCTGCAATGCAGCAGAAAGCAAACCAAATATGTGTGGACTCACCAAATGGACTCTTGACGATGACCACAGATTGGATCTCCAGAGACTCGCTGACTCCATACTGGTTCTGCGCAGAGACTCTAAAGTAGTATCCGGCGTTTTCTATCAGGTTGGGGACTCGGCAGGTGGTGCCAGAGACGGAGGAGGACACCAGGTTCCACACCTCACCTTCCTTGGCCTCACGTTTCTCCACGATGTAGTTGGTGATCATGGAGCCTCCGTCGTCCTTGGGAGCCTTCCAGCTGATGACCATGGAGCTCTTCAGCAGGGCTTCAACAACCAGAGGGCCCTCAGGGATGCATGGTTTATCTGTGGGAATGCATTGTAATATATTTAAATTAAAAACTGCTCAGTCAGGGGTATACTTATGAGTTTAGATAGACTGCTGTTAAGAAAATACAATAGTACAGTACATCTTTTGTCAATAATGCACGTTTTTCGACCAATGTCTAAAATTGGACAAGACCAATCAACATTTATTTTAAATTCACACCTTCAAACATTATGTTGGGACTTCATGTCTTTGAACCCCAACATGCATAGCCTGCCCTAAACCAACTTATTTAAATGGACTCTCATTCTAATCTGTTTTCACTTGAAGACTAAACTATTTCATATTTAGACTCAGTGGTGTGTTGTTACCTTGGATCTCCACGCGCAGCAACGTGTCGACTGTGCCGTACACGTTGCTGAGCTGCACCTTGTAGCGGCCGGCGTTGGTCTTCCTCTGCACGTTCCTCACCACCAGGTGGGTGTAGCTCTCCGTGTTCTCAATGATCACGTTCTCCGATGTGTTCAGAGGCTTCTTGTCATAGAACCACATGATCTGAGGGATGGGACGTCCGATGTAGACCACGTGGAGGCGGAGGCTGGTTCCTGCGCCGGCGTAGTACTTCTCCTTCAGAGGGAAGCCGGGGTGGAACTGCGGCGCTGCTTGAAGGCGCAGCTTTCCGCTGGTCTCGACCTCGCCGGCCTCGTTGACGGCGCGGCAGGTGTAAACGCCCTCGTCCTCCTGCTCGTCTGTCAGGACGCTAATTGAGTGGTTCCTGCCGTCCGAGCTCATCTTGTACTTGCGGCTCTGGATCAGCTCCCTGCCGTAACGGTACCACTTGATCTCGGGCAGCGGGCGGCCGACGATGGCGCAGGTCAGAGTGCCGGATTCCCCGAGCTTCGTGGTGACGTCTTCCATCAGTTCCTTCAGAGCGGGAGCCTCACCAACTGCAGGAGCATCAGAAAATATTCAATTAAATATAAAACGTTTACAATCGGTATGTTTCCATTCTTAAATGTCTATAAAACCATTTTAATATGCACATTATTTACTGTCAAACAACCCAGGCCGCATCACAAACTGCTTGTGGGGTTTATTTAGTTCTGTGAGAGAATTCACTGATTACAGCACTGGAATGAACTCACTAATGAGCATACTTTAAAGCAGTGGCCTTTAACGTTGTTAGGGCTGAACACCCTTTAAAATCAGGGACCCCTGACTGATCGTGTAAGGTGGCCTAAATTGGTGCATAAAGTACTAAGATATTTAAATAATAATGTTTATTGACTAGCTAGCCCATATTGATCTCTGCACAGTGATTCAGCACACTAAGCTCGCTCACGTAATTACCCCAGGATTACAGGCCGATGTATCTTTACTGTATTTACTTTTCCAGATTGTATTTTCATTTCTGAACAAAATAAACTTTCAAAACATTATCAAACTACATTTTAGGGGCCTAGAAATCTCATAAAAGCTCCTGAATCCTGCGTCCGCTCACCGCTCAGTTTGGTCTTGATGCCCATGGGCGTGCGGCGGGGTCGGCTGAGTCCGGTCTCGTTCTCGGCGAAGATCCTGAACTCGTACTCGGTGGCCTCCATCAGGCCGCCCATGGTGAACTGCCGGTCCTTGGAGCGCTCCTTGGTGCATTTCTTCCAGGCGCTCTCTCCGGCCTCCCTGAACTCGATCCAGTAGCCGAGGATCTCTTTGCCTCCGTCGAGCTCGGGCCGCTGCCAGTGGATGGTGATGCAGTCTTTGGTGATGGAGATGATGTCGATATCACCGGGCTGGCTGGGTTTGTCTGCAGGGAGACAGAGGGGAGGAGATTAGAACTCATGGAAAGACTTGTATGTAAAACCGGTTCTACAGAAACCCACGATTCCACTTAAATGAACATAAACACAAAACACAGCCTTAGAGTAACTGTAGCTTATGGGTGCCCATACTGGAAATATGCCATTTTCCAATACCTTATATACTTTATGTGATTAAGAAAAACCCTCAAAAACGTATTTGAGGCGCTTGCTGTCATCAAAAGCACCAGGATTTGTGGGAACATTCTGGAAAGTGTCTGCCCTTGATTGCAATCCAGCAAATAGACCTTTGATTCTAAACTCTGCAAGTTTTCTCTTAAATAAAAAAAAGATTTTCTTCCACAAGCGTGACGTTAATATTATGTATTCTGTCACAATTTAAAACATCTGTAAATAAGAAATCAAATAAGAATAGGAAGATTTCTCTCAGGTGTTGCACAAAGACGAATCTTAGTGAATTCCTGCAGGACCACATTTTGCTCAGGAAGAATACTGTTTTCAGGACCAACTAAGTATTCCTGCAGAAGCACCCCCCGTCCCGTGGTCTCACCGAATGGATCCTTGCAGACCACGGACTCCGAGGGGGGTCCGGCCTCGCTCTTGCCGATGTCGTTCTGCGCGACCACCCTGAACATGTACTCTGCGTCGGGGATGAGTCCGGAGACGTTGTACATGGTGGTGGTGATGTGGGTCTTGTTGTGGCGGACCCACTTCTCCGTGGACACCTCCCTCCTCTCCACGTAGTAGCCGGTGACTCTGGAGCCGCCGTCGTCCCTCGGCCGAGCCCAGGACAGGGCCACCATGGTCTTGGTGACCTCCATGATCTCCGGGGGGTTGCTGGGGGGCTCTGGTGGGCCTGGAGGGGGATATTAGGTGTGAGTGAAATCTTTAAGAACAGCTGAGCATTTATTTTGTCAAAACATTTGTTTTTTATCAACGTATAACTCAAGATATCTGTCCAAATGTAAAAAAGGGACCTGAATTATTGGAGCTTTACATTAGAGATGAAGCTTTCCTGTACAACTTGATTGAAAGTGTTTACAGATGAGTGGAAGACAGGGAAGTACAAAGTAAGGATTAAATGGCGACTAAAGAGGCGTTCATGTCGCAGAATGAATCTGAACAGATACTCACACAGAGGCGTTTTGGGCGTGACGGCCTCCTCGCACTTCAGACACCTGCTGATGCCGAACTGGTTCTCCGCAGAGATCCTGAAGTGGTACTGCACGTTCTCCTTCAGACCCTTCACCACCAGAGAGGTCTCGATGACCCGGGAGTCCACGGTGCACCAGGCGGCCTTCGGCACCTCCCTCCTCTCCACCACGTAGCCCAGGATGTCGGATCCTCCATCGTCTGAAGGCGGCCTCCAGCTGACGCGCACTGAGCGCGCCTGGATGTCGTCGTACTCCAGAGGACCTTCAGGAACATCAGGGCGGCCGATCACCTTCACCTGAGGGGGGGAGGGGGGAAAACGTTCAATAACATCTACAGACAACGCTTTAGGTTACTTTATCCATAGAGCACTCTCATAACAATGATACACACACCACAACTTTGCGAGACTGAAGCTCTTTGAACAACGGGCGGTTCATTTTGTAACATAAGACATTTTAATAACGATTAAATTATTTTTTTAGTTTCGACTTTATGACATTTGTATGTCATTTATACGCCTGTGGGACTATAGTTGGTAATAATTAGGGGCGATATATCCCATAATAACCCTGTAGCCCCCCCCCAGAGTCAGTGTGCCCCCTCACCTTGATGTAGACGGCCTTCTTGCCGCACTTGTTCTCCAGCACCAGGTCGTAGGAGCCCGTGTCGTCTTTGTGCGCCTCTTTGATCACCAGCTCGGTGACGTCGTCGTTGGAGGCGATCATGGCGCGGTGGGCGATGTCGCGGCCGTCCTTCGTCCACTTGCAGGACGGGATGGGTTTCCCTCTGATGGGCACGGACAGGCGGATGACGCCGCCCTGCCGCACCACGTAGCCCTCCTCGTACTTAGCATCCAGCTCGTAGTCGGGGTAGCCTGCAGAGAACACGGATTACGCGCACGTTTACATATGAGGCAATGTTCTGCTCTCTCATGTTGTTGACATGAGAGAGTCAGAGGTTTCTACAGAGGGTCTCTCAGGGTGATGAATATTCATGTTCTACTGGAGGTAAAGAAATGTTAGCAAACATTTTAAACAGAAAGAACATTTTTTTTAAAGTTGTAATATATAGAGAAAAACGGTTAAAATATTTAAAAATAAGAATCTAATAATAATCTGAAACTGTTATGAAATATTTTGGGGGGAAAAAGGGAAGTCGAACACGTAGTAATAGTTACTAAACTAAAGACATTTAAATATCTGAAGATTTCTTTTTTATCTGTTATATTTATTTAAATACTTTAAAAAAAAGTTTGTAAAGTTGATTTGTTTTACAAACAAAAAGTCGTAATAATGCAAAAAAAAAGGCTAAAACAATTTCAAAAGTAAAGTAGATTCCATGTTTTTCTTTAGCATATTGTAGAATGGATTGAATTCCTTTCATGTTCATGGATCTCCGCTCACCCAGCATCTCCTGGACCTTCACCACCCCCGGCACCTCGGCTGCCTCCCCGGTTCCTCCAGGGTTGCAGGCGATGACTCTGAACTTGTACTCGGCGCTCTGAGGCATGTGAGTGAGGGTGTACTCGCAGATCTTGGTGGGGGTGGTGTTGCACAGGGTCCACTCCACCTGGTCCACCTTCTGCATCTCGATGAAGTACCCGGTGACGGAGGCGCCGCCCTCCTCCTCCGGCGGCTGCCAGGCCAGAGACACCGAGGAGCGGGTGGTGTCTGTGACGGTGGGGCGGAGAGGAGCTCCAGGGGGGTCTGAAACACAGAGAAGACTGTTAATACACTGAGGCATTAGAGGGTATTTACATAGTAACACAGGTGGGGAGAAGACTGCTAATACACTGAGGCATTAGAGGGTATTTACATAGTAACACAGGTGGGGAGAAGACTGCTAATACACTGAGGCATTAGAGGGTATTTACATAGTAACACAGGTGGGCAGAATACTGCTAATACACTGAGGCATTAGAGGGTATTTACATAGTAACACAGGTGGGCAGAATACTGCTAATACACTGAGGCATTAGAGGGTATTTACATAGTAACACAGGTGGGGAGAAGACTGCTAATACACTGAGGCATTAGAGGGTATTTACATAGTAACACAGGTGGGCAGAATACTGTTAATACACTGAGGCATTAGAGGGTATTTACATAGTAACACAGGTGGGCAGAATACTGTTAATACACTGAGGCATTAGAGGGTATTTACATAGTAACACAGGTGGGGAGAAGACTGCTAATACACTGAGGCATTAGAGGGTATTTACATAGTAACACAGGTGGGCAGAATACTGTTAATACACTGAGGCATTAGAGGGTATTTACATAGTAACACAGGTGGGCAGAATACTGTTAATACACTGAGGCATTAGAGGGTATTTACATAGTAACACAGGTGGGCAGAATACTGCTAATACACTGAGGCATTATAGGGTATTTACATAGTAACACAGGTGGGCAGAATACTGCTAATACACTGAGGCATTAGAGGGTATTTACATAGTAACACAGGTGGGCAGAATACTGCTAATACACTGAGGCATTAGAGGGTATTTACATAGTAACACAGGTGGGCAGAATACTGTTAATACACTGAGGCATTAGAGGGTATTTACATAGTAACACAGGTGGGCAGAATACTGCTAATACACTGAGGCATTAGAGGGTATTTACATAGTAACACAGGTGGGGCAGAATACTGCTAATACACTGAGGCATTAGAGGGTATTTACATAGTAACACAGGTGGGCAGAATACTGCTAATACACTGAGGCATTAGAGGGTATTTACATAGTAACACAGGTGGGCAGAATACTGCTAATACACTGAGGCATTAGAGGGTATTTACATAGTAACACAGGTGGGCAGAATACTGCTAATACACTGAGGCATTAGAGGGTATTTACATAGTAACACAGGTGGGGAGAAGACTGCTAATACACTGAGGCATTAGAGGGTATTTACATAGTAACACAGGTGGGGAGAAGACTGCTAATACACTGAGGCATTAGAGGGTATTTACATAGTAACACAGGTGGGGAGAAGACTGCTAATACACTGAGGCATTAAAGGGTATTTACATAGTAACACAGGTGGGCAGAATACTGCTAATACACTGAGGCATTAGAGGGTATTTACATAGTAACACAGGTGGGCAGAATACTGCTAATACACTGAGGCATTAAAGGGTATTTACATAGTAACACAGGTGGGGAGAAGACTGCTAATACACTGAGGCATTAGAGGGTATTTACATAGTAACACAGGTGGGGAGAATACTGCTAATACACTGAGGCATTAGAGGGTATTTACATAGTAACACAGGTGGGCAGAAGACTGCTAATACACTGAGGCATTAGAGGGTATTTACATAGTAACACAGGTGGGGAGAAGACTGCTAATACACTGAGGCATTAAAGGGTATTTACATAGTAACACAGGTGGGCAGAATACTGCTAATACACTGAGGCATTAGAGGGTATTTACATAGTAACACAGGTGGGCAGAATACTGCTAATACACTGAGGCATTAGAGGGTATTTACATAGTAACACAGGTGGGCAGAAGACTGCTAATACACTGAGGCATTAGAGGGTATTTACATAGTAACACAGGTGGGCAGAAGACTGCTAATACACTGAGGCATTAGAGGGTATTTACATAGTAACACAGGTGGGCAGAATACTGCTAATACACTGAGGCATTAGAGGGTATTTACATAGTAACACAGGTGGGCAGAATACTGTTAATACACTGAGGCATTAGAGGGTATTTACATAGTAACACAGGTGGGCAGAATACTGCTAATACACTGAGGCATTAGAGGGTATTTACATAGTAACACAGGTGGGCAGAATACTGCTAATACACTGAGGCATTAGAGGGTATTTACATAGTAACACAGGTGGGGAGAATACTGCTAATACACTGAGGCATTAGAGGGTATTTACATAGTAACACAGGTGGGCAGAATACTGCTAATACACTGAGGCATTAGAGGGTATTTACATAGTAACACAGGTGGGAGAATACTGCTAATACACTGAGGCATTAGAGGGTATTTACATAGTAACACAGGTGGGCAGAAGACTGCTAATACACTGAGGCATTAGAGGGTATTTACATAGTAACACAGGTGGGCAGAATACTGCTAATACACTGAGGCATTAGAGGGTATTTACATAGTAACACAGGTGGGCAGAATACTGTTAATACACTGAGGCATTAGAGGGTATTTACATAGTAACACAGGTGGGGAGAATACTGCTAATACACTGAGGCATTAGAGGGTATTTACATAGTAACACAGGTGGGCAGAATACTGCTAATACACTGAGGCATTAGAGGGTATTTACATAGTAACACAGGTGGGGAGAAGACTGCTAATACACTGAGGCATTAGAGGGTATTTACATAGTAACACAGGTGGGCAGAATACTGCTAATACACTGAGGCATTAGAGGGTATTTACATAGTAACACAGGTGGGCAGAATACTGCTAATACACTGAGGCATTAGAGGGTATTTACATAGTAACACAGGTGGGCAGAATACTGCTAATACACTGAGGCATTAGAGGGTATTTACATAGTAACACAGGTGGGGAGAATACTGCTAATACACTGAGGCATTAGAGGGTATTTACATAGTAACACAGGTGGGCAGAATACTGCTAATACACTGAGGCATTAGAGGGTATATGCAGCATGTTTAGCCAAGTCTAAATGTTAAATAACTAGATTTTTGTAATGTTTAGTTTGTTGTCTTTCAGATTGTTAATGCATTTTAAGCTGCGTATGGAAAAGCTCCCTAGTTATAAAACAAGAAGTAAATTATGCTGATTTCTTCCATACCGATGGGGTCCATGGCCACGGTGATCTCGGAGGCCTCGCTGTGCTTCCCCTCGCCCCGGGAGTTGATGGCGGTGACGCGGTGCTCGTACTCCTGGCCCTCGATGAGCGCGGAGGAGCGGAACCTGGTCATGGTGACCGGGTTCTTGCTGATCTTCATCCAGCGCTCCGACTGCGCCTCCTTGCGCTCGATGATGTATCCGGCGATGGTGGAGCCGCCGTTGTCCTCGGGGGCGAACCACGTGAGCGTCATGCCCTCGTGGGTCACATCCAGGACCTCCGGCTGGCTGGGGGCGCCGGGGATCGCTGTGGGGGGGGACAGGGGTTTAGTTCAAGCTCAAAGTCGTGGTTTAAAACTGTCATTTGGAAACCAGCTAAACCTTTAAACAAACAGTTACAGAGAGAATTCAAATTCAAACTGTGACTCATTTCACTGCTGTCATTTCCCCTTCATTTATTATGTTTAGCATTTAAATCAAGGTGAACTTCTTTAATAAAGGGCAGCAGGGAGGAGGAGAACTGTCCCAAGTATCTTAACTGTGAAGCTTTGCTGTTGTTGGGTGGATACAGCTTCAAATCCAGCATGCTGGATACAGCTTCAAATCCAGCATGCTGGATACAGCTTCAAATCCAGCATGCTGGATACAGCTTCAAATCCAGCATGCTGGATCTTAAGCCATTTATACAAAATACTCCTTTTTGTACCTGTACGTTTAAAACCATGATTAAAAAACGTATCTCAAAAAGGTTTGAACTGCTAACTGGTTGTTGTTGTTGTTGTTCTCTAGTGTTTATTTGTTGTTTTCTCTTGAGTATCTAAAGAAACTACAGTCCCGTGTTGCAGGATGTGGATAAATAACCCTCGACTCCAACAGGAAGTCCTCAATAAGACGTTTATTCCAGGAGGAAAGATTGAGACTCACTCTTGGGGCTCTTGTTCTCGACCACCTCCGACTGCAGGAACCTTCCGACTCCGAAGCGGTTCATGGCGGCGACGCGGAACACGTACTCGGTTCCCTCGGAGAGGCGGGAGAACTTGTAGCAGGGCCGGGTCACGGACTCGGACACGGTGAACCAGCCGGGCCGGTGGGCGTCGCGCTGCTCCACCACGTAGCCCGTCACGTTGGCTCCGCCGTCTTTCTCCGGAGGATCCCAGCTGGTCGTCACCGACAGCCCGTCCACCTCCTCGATCCGGACCGGGCCCACCGGGACGCCGGGCTTATCTGAGGGGACACCAGAGGAATGGGATATTTAATGATACAAATAAATACAATTGAGTTTTTGTGGGCACAAATATCAATTAGTATATAAATGTTTGGAGACACAAAATAAAAAAAGAATTAATTTAGTAAATCTAAATCTCTACCACTAAAGATATATTTTGATATTCAGTGTCTCTTACCGAGGATGATGACCTTGATGACCTCTCTGGCTTTGCCCAGGGCGTTCTTCACCTCCAGGGCGTAGTCCCCGGTGTCGTTGATAGTCGCGTCGCGCACCGTCAGCCGGCTGCCGTCGATCTTGATGCGGTCGAGGCTGTCCTTCAGCTTCTCTCCGGAGAAGGACCAGGAGCAGACGGGCAGCGGCTGGGCCACCACGGGCAGGTTCAGCTCGATGGGTTTCCCCCGGTGAACGTACACGATCTTCTGAGGGATGCTGGTCATGTCGATCTTTGGCATCACTAAACACAAAGAGAGAGGGGGGCATGTTATAATCAGCTCTCTCTGGGATGCTTGTCTATCTTTTAGGGATGGTGGTGCACAAAGACGTGCAGCGCCAGGAGTTGGACTTATTTTGTGGTTGTAAATATATAACTAGAATATAAATATCCATATCATCCAAATATTGTATTTGTTTGTCTTGCAGTCCCAACTACTAATTGTCCATTTCTAAAAACTGAACATGTTTGATACATTTGGGTTTCAACAAAAAGGAAAAATGTGTTTCAGTTTTCTTTAAAAAAGTAAAACAGTATTAAACAAACGAAAGTTGGTAATCAGGTTCTTGAGGAGTCAGTATTCCTACAGTCTAGATTACATTATATTTAAAACTTTTTAAAATGCTAATTAAAATAAAATGTACAAGTCGAAACCTGCGTAACGTTAGAGACAGAAGCAATGAATAGAAAACAATAGATAATACTCATTATTTAGCTATTTGACAAAAATGAAATAACCTTAGAAAGCCTAGCTCCAATGTATTAATAATTTGATTCAAGACATTTTAACCAATTAATGAAATCACTTTTAATACTATTTAAGCTTTTTCCAGGTTATAGCCACGTCCCAGTTCTGTAATGAGATGTCTCACCCTTGATGTCCTGGATGGTGACGGGGGTGACGGTGTCCATGGGCTCACTGGCCCCCCTGCTGTTAGTGGCTCTGACCCTGAACAGGTACTGGTCGTTCTCGGTGAGCGCGGTGACGGTGTGCTGAGACGCCGACGCCTTCACGGAGGCCACCGCGGTCCACCTCTCCGATCCCACCTTGCACGCCTCGATGGAGAAGCCGTTGATGCGGCTTCCTCCGTCGTGCAGCGGCCGCTCCCAGCGCAGCGTGGCCGACGACTTGGTGACGTTCACCAGCTGCAGGTCGAGCGGCACCGACGGCACCTCGCACACCAGCACCGCCTCCAGGGTCTCGCAGGCCTCGCCCACGCCGTAGATGTTCTCCGGCAGCACTCTGAAGAAGTAGTGCACGCCCTCCTCCACCCCGGTGATGCGGAGCAGCGTTTTCCTGCACTCCGTGGTCACCGTCTTGTAAGACTTCATGCTGGCCTCGCGCTTCTCCACGATGTAGTTGCTGACGTGGGCGCCGCCGTCCCTGCTGGGAACGTCCCAGGTGATCACCACCGACTCCTTGGTGTAGTCCTTCACGTTCACAGAGGTGGGGGGGCCGGGCGTGTCTGCAGGAGGGGGGAGGAGATGTTAGGTTACAGTCTTTAGGAAGATTGATTTGACTTTTTATTACATGCATTGTTTATTTAAGGTGTGACTCTTCCAGGATCTCAATATTCCTTTTTAAAAAGATTCTGATTCCGGGCTCTACTCCAGTCTGCTGTGGACTACAGAAACACAATAAGCCATCTTACGGCTGTCTTTTCCTTTCTCAGCAACTTCCCGTTTCTAAAGTTAATTAAACCCAGAATAACATGAAGCTGGTATTTTGGTATTTGTTCTCCACGTCTCTCTGTGGGACGCCTCTCTGTGGGACGCCTCTCTGTGGGACGCCTCTCTGTGTCGTACCGTAGACTTTGACGAGGACGACGACGCTCTTCTTTCCCGACGGGTTCTCCGCCTCCACGATGTATTTCCCGGAGTCGTAGCGGGTGACCTTCTCCACCGTCAGGGCGGTGTAGCTTTCCGTGTTCTCGATGTGTCCACGGCTCTGCAGCTCAACCCCCGTCTTCCTCCAGGAAATCACCGGGGCGGGGCGGCCGCTGACGAACACCACCAGGCGCAGCGTCCCACCGGCACGCAGACACACCGTCTTCTTCAGGTCGTCCGACAGCTCCAGGTCCGGGATCTCTGCAGAAGATTGAGGAAGTCATTAATGATAAAGTATCCTAGTGCTCTTGGGCATTTCCACTCGTCTTAATGTTTGTACTTCCGATAAGACCGTTAATGCTGTTACATTGCTAAGAGTCACCGGCTCTATCAACCTCACACTTCCAGAGAAACGGCAAGGTCAACCATACGATGTTTAATAATAACTCTTAACAAAATGATGAGAGCCACGAATTTGCTTTTAGCTAGTTCATTTGCTCAGAGAAAAACGGACGGTGTCTACTTCTGTTTGAAGTGTCTTTGTGTTGTAATTTGAAGACTGATGAAGAAGAATCTTTATTGTTGTGTAATTGTTTTCCTCCCTGACTCACCGATCCTCTCCAGCGGCTCCACCTCGGCGCTGGCCTCGCTGAACTCTCCGGTTCCCTTGCTGTTGATGGCGGCGACTCTGAAGCGGTACCTCTTGTTGGAGGCGAGTCCGGCGGCCACGTACTCATTGGTCTTCAGGGCCTTGGCGGTGGCGCGGTACCACTGCTCCGTCCCTTCCTCCAGGATCTCCACCACGTAGCCGCTGACGTCGCTGCCGCCGTCGTACATCGGGCGCGTCCACTTCATGCTGATGCTGTGCTTCGTGGTGTCCGTGATGCGAGGCATGGAGGGAGTAGCCGGCGTGTCTGTGGGGAAGCAGAGCCATCAATAAAGCTTTTCACAAGATAAGATTAGATACTTTGTTGATCCTAATTTGGGACATGTTTGCATTGCAGCAGCATAAAACGACAAAGACAAAACATCAAATACTAGAAATAAATGGGTGCGTGTATTTGTTGTCGTTGTTGTGATGTTTTTGTTTTGACGGCAGCTTTTGAAAGGCAGAAGCTTTTCTTTCTTTCATTGTAAAATGAAATGATTCTATTCTCTCTTACATGTGGGGTCTTTGCAGAGGATGTAGGGCGAGGCGTCGCTCGGCGTGCTGTCCCCAGCAGCGTTGACGGCCGTCACCCTGAACTGGTACTCGCTGCCCTCCAGCAGCCCGGCGATCTTCAGACGGGTGTCGTAGATCGTGTAGTTCTTGTTCACCCGGGTCCACCTGGTGCTGCTCTTCTCTCGCTTGTCCACCAGGTACGTCTTGATCTCGCTGCCTCCGTCCGTCTCGGGCTTCAGCCACTCGATGACCACGTGCTCTTTGGCCACCGCCGTCACCTCCGGAGTGCCCGGCTGAGACGTGATGGCTGCAGGGAGAGGGGGGGGTCAGAGTCATGGAAACCACACATCTACTTCCTGTCCATGCACAGCATTTCGTGTGGGATTAAACATGGGAGCATTTTACTTTTGAAACCTGGAATTCAGAAATCATCTGAAAACATTTTGTTGTTTTTTTGCTAATATTTGAAAATATTAATCTCAACTTTTACGTTTTATATTCTTAAACCGATGAAATGAAGATGAATCAAAAACATGAATTCCTAAATAACTGGAATGTATGAATGCTTAGCTGTAATGATCCCACATTGGGAAATGATTTACTATGTTTTATGTTCCACTTAAGGTTAGAATGATCACTCCCTGTGTATTCATTCATTCTGCAGGGTTTCCAGACCTTCTCAAACATCAAATTCAAGACCCTTTCCAGGCCAGATTCCCCCAAATTCAAGCACTTTCAATGACCCGTGTCCTTCTATGTCTGTTTTCCAAAACCTGATATTTTCCACCATCTTATTTTCAATCATTTACCTTGTTTTTTTATTTATTTCACATTCCACCGGGATAACAGTTGTAGCATCTAGTGCATACCCTCTGGTCCATTCACTAAAAAGAGTTCACTTACTGTAAGCGTTCCTGGCTCGGACGGGCTCGGACTCCAGAGGAACTCCGACTCCGAACTTGTTGACTCCGCGGACCCTGAACACGTACTCGTTGTTCTTGATGAGGTGGCTGCTGACGCAGGCCAGCGTCTTGCACTCCGTCTCCATGAGGACCCAGTTGAGGCGGCTGGTTTCGCGGCGCTCCACGATGTAGTGCGTGACGATGTCTCCGCCGTCCTCCAGGGGAATCTTCCAGGACACGGAGCACTTCTCCTCCGTCACCCTGCTGATGGTGATGCTATCGGCCGGAGCTCCGGGGGTGTCTGCAGGGGGAGGGACGGAGTTAAATCAGAGTTCAGTTCATATATCTACTGCTACTCAGCGGAGGACAGAGTACAGGTAGGAACGCCGAAGATTAGAAACACTCAAGTGAGCTAGACTCAAGATTTAGACTTAATTTAAGAACAAATGTTCCCTCAATATTACATTACATCACATGTTACTTGTTAGACGCTTTTATCCAAAGCGACTCACAGACTCAACACTGTGGACGATCCCCACAGGAGCACTTTGGGGTGAAGGGTCTCAGGGACACAACGACATGCTGACTGCAGAGGGGTTTGAACCTGTGACCCCCTGATCCCAACACCAACGCTCTATGCACTGCGCCACACCAATTCCCCCCCCCCCCCGAATATCTCCGAGCTATAGATCCATGAGACGGTAATGAGAAGCATCGTCAAATTTCAATAAAAACAATAGATGTTGGCAATTAGGAGATATTATAATTAAATATTCATTAAATCATACTTTCCATGTTTCATCATTTTTAAGACTTGAAGGCATTTTGAAACTCATTAAGGCGATTATATTAAGAATGAAATGTTTGTTTGAACCTTTGAAGCCTTTTTATGGATTTGCAGGAACCTAATTAGCATCAGAGAGAACTTAAAGTAAAGGACCTCATAATGCACGATAACACATTGCACTAATGACCTACCTGTAGTTTCTCTAAATGATGAATTAAGTATATATTTACCTCTAATAGTACATGATAAAGGATGTGTTGATTATATTGTGTATTTTTAATCTGAATCTGATCGTTAGGAGTCAACAGAGTTATTTCATAATGTTTACAGTTCACTTTAACGTAATTTCCCGTCTGCTCACCGAGGACTTTGACGTTGACGACGGCGGTCTTCAGTCCATTGGCGTTCTTCGCGGTCAGGACGTATTTCCCCGTGTCGTAGCGGTCGCAGCTCTTGATGACGGCCATGGCTCTGGTGGCGGTGTAGGTCAGGGAGTATTTCTCTCCCAGCTCCAGGATCTTGTCGCCCTTGGACCAGTACACGGTGGGCTCGGGTTTCCCGCCCACGGCGCCGTCCAGAACCAGGTCTGAGCCGGCGTTGATGATGACGGTCTCACCCACCAGCTTACTATCCAGCTCAGCTTTAGGAGGAGCTGCAACAGAACCGACAATTAGAGTTTATTCCAATAATGCTGCAATATAATCAGGAGTTGGAGGAAAAAATAACATTTTGCTGTGATTTATTTACAAAAATCAGATCAAAATAATGCAAAATGCACTTAATTATGATGATGATTTGGACACAACAACTTTTAAAATGCTTGTTTTCTGAATATAGTTTGGTTTGTTGAGAGCTATGCTAACATCATAGCTGCTGCATCAATGATTAGTCTTTAGTTTATGCACCTGGGTGCTTAAACAATGAGAACCTAAAGGTTTTATAACTCTTGTACTTACAGTATTCATCCTTGCATGTGACCGGTCCGGTGATCTCGGAGGCTGCGCTGTGGACGCCGGCGGCGTTCTTGGCGATGACCCGGTACTCGAAGGTCTCTCCCTCTCCCAGGTTGGTGACGGTGAAGTAGTTCTCGCTGATGGTGGTGTAGTTGCACTTGAGCCAGCGGTTGTCGTCCCACTCGTCCGTGCTGTGGACTTTCCTCTCCACCACGTAGCCCACGATCTTGCTGCCGCCGTCGTTGGACGGGATGGTCCAGCACAGCGACACTGAGTTGCGAGTGATGTCCGTCACCTCGGGTTTACCAGGAGGATCTGAGATGGAGAAGAGGGGTTATTAAGCTTTAATTACAAAGCCTTTAAGATAAGATTCATGATTAGATTAGATTCAACTTGTTGTGATTGAGTACTGAGACGACGAAATGCAGGTCAGATGCATACTGGTAATACCCTGCTCAAACCCTGAGGAGTATCATGTTTCCCCATTATTTCAGATATAGAAGCTCTTGGCTGACCAAATCTTTTGTTGCATATGCTGAACGACCTGTCATTCACGTAGATAAGACATTAACGTTTCCCTCACCAACAGGATTGAGGGCCACCACGGGTCGGGAAGCCTCGCCGGCCTTGCTGAATCCGGAGATGTTCATGGCGTAGACCCTGAACTGGTACTCCAGGCCCTCGATCAGGTTGGACACCTTGTAGTGGCACTCCAGGCAGGGCAGCTTGTTCTCCCTCACCCACAGGATGGTGTTCCTCTCCTTCTTCTCGATCCAGTAGCCCGTTACCTTGCTGCCGCCGTCGTCATAGGGCAAGTCCCATTTGATGCCGATGGTGTTCGCGGACACGGAAACCACGTCTGGACGAGTTGGAGGACTTGGAGGAACTGTGGAGGAGAATGGTGGTTAAGATCATGTGGAGTTCTTCCTTTGTTTCTTTGAGTCATGTGATCCAATTGAAGTAAAGTACATGCTTGGGTAAAAACATTTTGCTTTGTTGATGAATCCAATGGAAATTGATTTGCATGTGAAAATAATTTGTAATCGTTTGGATTTGTTCAAGCTGCCAATAAAAATAAACCCCAATAAAAAGGTATTTTCATTTACTTTTGTCTACCAGAACTTACCAAATGGATGCTCAATGACCACTGCAGCAGACTCGGTGGACTTGCTGACTCCAAACTTGTTCTCGGCGCACACCCTGAAGGTGTACTCCATGTACTTGGTGAGGTTGGTCACTTTGATGGTGGTTCTCTTCACACTGGAGTTTACGACTTGCCAGGAGGCGGAGCCGGACTCCCGTTTCTCTACGATGTAGTTGCCGATTTCCGTGCCGCCATCGTCGGCTGGCTCGGACCAGGACAGGCTGCAGGACTCTGAAGAGACTTCAGAAATCACCATAGGGCCTGTGGGTGGAGTCGGCCTGCCCACGACAACCACGGTCACTGTGAACGTCTTCACACCGGCGACATTCTCCAGGATCAGGTAGTACTTGCCGCTGTCGCTTCTCTTGCTGTCTCTAACCGTCAGAGTAGTGATCTCCTTTGTGGTGGTGATGCAGACTCTGTCAGACTCCTTCAGTTTCATCTCCTCCAGTTTCCAGGTGACCTTGGGTGCAGGCCTGCCGCTGATGGGGATGCTGATTGTGAAGTTGTTGGAGATCTTGCAGGTGATGAGCTGGTTGGTGATGCTGCTGAGGTCGGCTGTCGGTTCGATGCGAGGCTCCTTGATGACCACGGAGCTGAAGGTGCCCTGAGGCTCGCTGATTCCAGCATCGTTCTTGGCACTCACTCTGAAGTCGTACTCTGTATTCTCAATCAGGCCCTCCAACAGCATCTTCATAGATCTGGTCTCTCCGCCCACATTCCAGTGGTCACTGCCTTTAGCTTTGAATTCAACAATGTAGCCTCTGATGCGGCTGCCTCCATCATGCTCGGGCTTCAGCCACACCAGGGAGGCTGTGGAGTTGGTGGTGTCTACAACATCCAGTCTCCTGGGTGGTGCAGGTTCCTCTGTGGCCATGACGGGCTCTGTCATCTCGAAAGGTTCTCCCTGGCCGTACTGGTTCACAGCAATCACCCTGAACACGTATGGTATACCAACATCCAGATCTGTGACCCTGATCATCTGGCGAGAGGACTTGCTGCTGACCTCCTGCCACGCCAGGCGGCTGGCCTCCCGCTTGTCCACGATGTAGTGGTGGACCCGGGCTCCGCCATCATTGGTGGGGGCGTCCCACATAACCGTTAAGGCTCCGCGTGTTACGTCTTTGAAGGTAATAGCTGCCGGAGGTCCGGGTGTATCCTGCACTTTGACAGTGAAGGTGATGGACTTGCGACCGCTGTTGTTCTCCAGGGACAGGGTGTATTTGCCGGCTTCGTACCTCGTGCAGCTCTCAATGGTCAGAATGGAGCTGCATTCTGTGGTGTTAACATCAGCCATGACAGGCAGCTCCCCATCTACCCTAGACCAGGTGGCAAGAGGCGCTGGTTTCCCTCTGAAGGGAACATGGAGGGTGACAGTGCTGCCATTCTTCACAATGTGGGTCTGCTTGAAGCTGGCATCCAGTTCAATCTCAGGAGATCTGAGTCTGTCCAGAGCCTGAACAGCATTCGGCAACCCTGAGGATTCGCCCTCTCCGGCCCCGTTCAGAGCGCTGACCCTGAACTTGTAGAGCTCACCAGGCACCAGGCCCTTGGCAGTGTAACTGGTGTGGATGCATATCTGGCTGTTGACTCTGTGCCACTCCTCCAGACTGGCCTTGCACATGTCGACGTTGTAGCCGATGACTTCCAAGCCGCCATCAAAGATAGGCTTGGTCCATTCCAGGGTGACAGAGTTCTTGGTGGAGTCAGCGACCTGATCAACAAGAAAAGACCAACGTTTATTGTCAAATTCTGTTAAAAAAGATCTGGGAATTTGAATCTTTTCATGAATGGTTATTCTCTTTGCAATGTTCCTACAATCCTACCTTGATCAATGTGGGTGTGCTAGGAGCGCTTGTTGGTTCTCTGCACTTGATGAGCCTGGAAGTACTGCTGGCCGGTCCGATGCCAGCTCCATTTTCTGCCATGACACGGAATTCATACTCGTTGCCCTCGGTGAGGTTGGTGACACGGTGTCTCAGCTCTGTGATGGTTCTCTTGGAGGAAACCTTCAGCCAGCGTAAGCTCTTTTTCTCTCTCCTCTCCAGGATGTACTGCTTAATCTCGTTGCCTCCATCTGACCTTGGTCTGGTCCAGCACATGGTGATGCTGTTTCCAGTCACATGGGTGGCATCTGGGGTACCAGGGGCATCCGGCACAGCTGAAGAGAGCAGAAAATATGGCATGAGAATAAAGCAGATTGTGAAGTATATTGGGTAATTTAGTTTTATATCTGGTCAATATTTCAGAGATAAAATACCCATGAGTGACTTACTGTATTGCATCTGTGCAATGAAGGGATCAGAGTCCAGAGGTTTGCCAACACCAGACTTGTTGACAGCAGAGATTCTGAACTGGTATTCATTGCCCTTGATGAGGTTTACAGCATTGTAAGAACAGGCTTCACATTTGGAGGTGATCATGGCCCAGGAGATCCTGGACGTCTCCCTCTTCTCCACCACATAGTGGGTGATGGCAGCACAGCCATCGTTCTCCGGCGGGTTCCACCACACTGTGCACTTCTCAGCCGTGATGCCGGTGAAACGGATGGGACCCTCAACAGGTCCGGGGGTATCTGCAGGGAAAGAGATTGTAGAGGTTAAAACGTGTTTAATAGTATAAATAGGTTTGACAATTATTGAATCATGCAATATCAGATATAGTAACATAATCAGCTGTGTTCACGAACCTTGTACTCGGACGTTGGCATCAGCTCTCTTGGTACCGGAGCTGTTTTTCGCCTCTATTGTGTAGATGCCACGGTGGTTCCTGTCAGCATCGCGTATAAAAAGACTGCTGGTGCCAATGTCGGAGGTAATCTCAATGTCATACATGGTCCTCTTGTCAATCTCTTTGCCGTTCTTATACCAGATAACCTGGGGCACGGGACGTCCAATGATGCTGCAGCTGAGCTTAACGTTCTCACCAGCCTTCAGGGTGAGTGCCTGGTCTGCAGACCACTCAATGTCTGGAGAAACTGGAGACACAAAGAGAACAAACTAATTAGGAATCTGTACAATCATAGGGGTGTCAGGGAACTTCTATTCATGATCATTTGAAAAGACTTACTGCTCTCATCCTTTGTCATAATATATCCAGAGGAGTTAGATGGTGGACTGACTGTGGCCACAGCATTTCTGGCAATGACTCTGAACTCGAATCTGTCTCCAGAGGAGAGACTTGTCACAGTGAGCTGGGTCTCGCAGACATCAGTGAAGTTGCATCGCAGCCATTTGCCTCTGCCTTGGCGCCTCTCCACACTGTAGCCCACAATTTTGCTGCCACCATCCCTCTCAGGGATGTCCCACTTAAGGGTGACTGAGTCTCTGGTTACATCAATGCAGACAGGTTTGCCAGGTGGATCTAATTGAGAAGAGAAAGAAGCATTTTATTCATAATGTTTGAATGTAAAATCAATCATTGCAGAAACACTCAGGATCTTTAACAACATGTGCTTTCAGTGTTTATGTAGAACTGCTTCTGTAAGTAAAAAGCTATCCCCCAACATATTAAGATGTCCTTTTTTGCGTGTACTTACCAACAGGGGCGATAGCGAGGGCATGTTTGCTCTGTTCACTAACAGGGCTGAGTCCAGCGTTGTTCTCAGCATAGACTCTGAAGGAGTACTCCAGACCCTCGATGAGACCAGTTATCCTGTACTCTTTGTTGGAGATGATGGTGGAGTTCACCTTCTGCCACAAGAGGCTGTTCCTGTCCTTCTTTTCAACATGATATCCCAAAATGGGGGATCCTCCGTCAAATTCTGGGGCATCCCACCTGATGGTCATACCATCACAGGTGACATTGAAGGCCACTGGTTTCGGTGGGGGTCCTGGAGGTTTGTACTGGTGCTGGGCAACAACTTCTGGGGATGCAAGAGAAACACTGATCCCATACTTGTTTTCTGCATGGACTCTGAACTGGTACTGAGTTCCCTTGACCAGGTTAGGAATTTTGAAAGTGGGCCTGACAACACTGGAGCAGACCATCTTCCAGTTGGCCTGGGCGGTTTCACGTTTCTCCACGCTGTAGCAGGTGATCTCACCACCGCCGTTCTCCTTCGGCTCGTCCCATGAAATGATGATACTCTGTGCTTTGATCTCATCGAAGCGGATGGGACCAACAGGCACCGAGGGGGGTCCAAGAGTGATCACATTGATGTCAAAGTAGTTCTTGACGGTTCTGTTGTTCAGACACAAAGTGTACTGGCCGGCATTCTCCTTCTTGACTCCTCTGACTGTGACCGCCGTCTTGTTGTCAGTAGTCCTGAAGCGAACCTTGTCACTTTCCTTCAGTGGCTGGTTATCTTTCAGCCAGCTGATTGAAGGCAATGGTTTTCCCTTGAAGGGCAACTCGATGTGGATGTTCTGACCAACACGGACAGCAAGCTCTCCGTTAGGGTAGTCAACAAGGTTGGCTTCAGGCAGAATGATGAAGTCCTTCACTGTGATTGGACCAATCTGGGAGAAGTCACTGTTGCCCTTCTCGTTCTTGGCGAGCACTCTGAAGTCCATTTCAGCCTTCTCCTTGAGTCCCGTCACTTCACAGCTCAGGCGCTTGCATGTTGCTCCCAGAGTCCAGGTAGGATCTTCAATGGATCTCTTCTCAATAATGTATTCAGTGATGTAGCTGCCCCCATCGTGGTCAGGTCTGGTCCACTGCAGGGTAACAGAGGTCTTTGTAGAATCCGCCATCACCAGGTTTTTAACAGCTCCAGGAGTTTCCGTGGCTCTTACAGGTTCAGTGGTTTCGCATGTCTCGCCAACACCGTACTCATTTTCAGCAGACACACGGAAGAAGTAAGCTATATCCTCCTCCAGGCCCGTCACCTTGTAAGTTGTGTTGGTACACTCGGCATTGATCACCTGGTAAGCCTTCATGGTGGACGCCTTCTTCTCAACAACGTAATGTGTGACAGGGGAACCGCCTTCGATGAGAGGAGCCTCCCAGCTGAGGCTCAGATTTCCTCTTGTCACATTCTTGATCATGAGTTTCTGACAGATGGCTGGACTGTCCAGAACCTTAAGGGACACAATGATGATCTTGGGCTCTCCCACGCCGTTCTCAATCTCCAGCAGGTACTTGCCACGGTCGTCGCGGCTGACCTTAGGGATCAGGAGCGTGGTGGCGCGCTCAGTGCTGGTGATGGTGTAGCGGTTGTCAGCAGCAATATTGCGGTCGCCACGTCGCCATGTCACGTTGGGGGCGGGGCGTCCCTTCAAGGGGATAAACACCTCCACGTCACGGCCGGCCCTGGCTGTGTACTGGGTGGTCATGGGAACGTCCAAGTCCAAATCGGCCTCCTCTGTTGGAAGGAAGGGTAACACAAACAAAGAGCAGGAATTCATTTAGTCAGTGAGGAAAATCCATAGCAAAACAATCCAATAAAAAAGATGATAAATATAGTTTTATGGAGTCATGCTCAATATGTTTTTTGTTGTCAATAACATGCAGGGATCTACAAGAATACGAACCCAAGATATCCTTGGCTTGAAGGGGCTGGTACATTTTGATGTCTTCTCCTTTGCCCTTGCAGTTGACAGCAGAGACTCTGAAGAAGTAGTATGCTCCAGGTTTGAGGTGAGACACCACGTACTCGCAGGCCTTGACCTGCGGGTTGACGATGGCCCAGTCTTTCTCCTCTGAATTCAACATTTCCAAAAGGTAGTGTGTGATTTCACTTCCGCCATCATAGACGGGCTTCTCCCAGCCCAGGGTGATGGAGGTCTTTGTGGAGTCCACCACACGCAGCTTGGATGGCTCACCAGGAAGATCTGAGGAAGACAAAAGGGATGAATGAAGAATGTTGTCAGCAATAAAGACCTTAACAATTTAGAAGTCTTCAAATGTAACTTAGTAATGCAAAGTTATAATAATAAGCGTACCGATTGGGTCGTAGGCCTTGTAGAGGTCAGAGCCATCAGAGTAGTTTCCTGCTCCGGCCTTGTTGACAGCACAAACTCTGTACTGGTACTCGTTGTTCTCCGTCAGGTTGGTGACTTTCTGCCTGGTGTCTCTGATGGTGCCCTTCACCACCTTTGCCAAGAAAAAACAAAGTTAGGATCCTCACACACGGCAGTTATTAATTTGGCTTTTACACTTCAGTGCAAAATGTGTAAATGTAGGTCGGCAAACAAACCTTGAACCACTGCAGACTCTTCTTCTCCCTCTTTTCCAAGTAGTATCCGTCAATGTCGCTGCCTCCATCCACTGCTGGTCTTTCCCAGATCACGGTCATGGCGGACTTGGTGATAATGGTCACTTTAGGCTTGGATGGCTCGCTAGGAGGAACTGTACAAAATCAAAATGTTCAGGTTAGATGAAGTGAAATGCTTCTCTTAAAATTGTAGTTTGGCTCTAAAAATAACATAAAATAATTCATACATTGAACAACAGTTGTGTTTTTTATTCTGTTTCCTTACCAAATGCGTTCTTTGCAACGATAGGTTCGGACTCCAGTGCTTCTCCGATGCCGTACTTGTTGACTCCACGGACTCGGAAGATGTACTCATTTCCTTCGATGAGTCTGGGCACGTTAACAATGCAGTCTACCAGTTTTTCTGAGACAATGGACCACATGATCCTGCTGGTCTCCCTCTTCTCCACAATATAATGTGACACCATGGCACCGCCCTCATCGGAAGGAGGAGACCACATGATGGTGGCAGTGTTGGCTGTCACCTTCTTAAACTCAATCTCGCCATCAGGGGGGCCTGGCTTGTCTGGATGGTGAAAGGACATATTCATGCATGTTATGGTCAAAACAGTATTTAAATAAATGTTATGCCACATTCATGGTTATAGTTTTTAAATGTCTAAATACCTTGAATGAGCAGCCTAACAATGGCGAAGGCAGATCCCATGGAGTTCTTTACCCGGACCTCATAGGTTCCAGAGTTCAAACGAGTGGTGTCATTCAGGAACAGACTGGTGGACTCAAATGTGTGTTTGAAGGTGAGCTGGCTGGTCGGTGCAAGCTCCCTGCCATCCTTAAACCACTCAATTGTGGGAGCAGGTTTGGCTATGATGTTAAACGTGAGCTCCACATTGGACTCAGCCCTGTACTTGACCTCACTGAAGTACTCTTGAGGTATTTCAATCTCTGGGGCACCTGGATAAATCAAAATACAGGTATGTGAGTTCAAATAAGGATGCATATAGTATATATATATAGAGAGAAAATAGCAAGGATTGTTGCCTGTTCTGTTCAAATATGATATCTATTTTAATTTGTGTCACAATTCTTAACACATATATTCCCTTGCACTACATGTGATAGCAAACCACGGGAGTAAAATGCTACATAATAAATAAATAAAGACCTACCATAGGTATCCACGCATGTGGCTGGTCCAACCACCATGGATGGGTTGCTCACTGAACCGACGGCATTCTTGGCCATGACTCTGAACTCGTACGTCTCGTCCTGGGTGAGGCCAGTCACAGTGTAGCGGGTGTCTGTGACATTGGTGAGGTTAGCCTTGGACCACCTGGCATTAACGCCTTCTTTCTTCTCAATGATGTATCCATTAATGGAGGATCCGCCATCGTAGTTGGGCTTATGCCAGGCCAGGCTAATGGAGTGCTTGGTGATGTCACTAATGCGAAGGTTGATGGGTGGCTCTGCAGGAACACACAATAACAACCCATAGTAAGAAACTGTTGCTAATGACTTCAATCAGATTTTCTCTTAGAGACATGTTATTATTTTCCACTCACCACAGGCATCAATGGCCAGCACTGCATCAGAAACCTTGCTGAAGGGGCTGTTTCCTGCAGCGTTCTCTGCTGCTACCTTGAACTCATAAATAAGTCCAGCACTGATGTCGGTGACCTTGTAGTGTGCAGCACGGATCACCATTTTGTTGACTTTCTGCCAGAGAATGCTGTTCCTGTCTTTCATCTGGAGATGGTAGCCAAACACATGGCTGCCACCGTCTGACTTAGGCTCGTTCCAGGCGACAGTGACGGTCTCCTTGGTAACAGCAGTGATCTCTGGAGTCGATGGAGCTTCAGGTATAGCTGTGAGGTAACAGTCAGATTTGAAGAGGGTTAATGTCATAAAAGAGAAGAAATGTGTACAAAATAATCATGTGACACACAACATGGAAGCAAAGATGACTTACTGTAAGGAAGGTTGACAGCAACAGTTTCTGAGTCAATGTGCTCACTGATGCCATATTTGTTTTCAGCTCTGACCCTGAACTGGTACGCTAGACCAGTGGTCAGTTTCATGATCTTCATGGTGCAGCGAGCCACAGCAGAAGACACTTCCACCCAGTTGGCTGAGGTTACCTCTTTCTTCAGGATGACGTAGTTGGTGATAGGGCTGCCACCTTCATATGCTGGTGGGAGCCACTCCAGGCTCACGCTGTCCTCTGTGATGTCAAACATCTGCACAGGTCCAATTGGAGCACTGGGGCGGTCCAGAACAACAATATTTAAGAATGATTTTGTGGTTCCATTGGAGTTGGAGGCAATGATATCGTAGCGTCCTGAGTCTCCAGCAATGCTCTCGCGCAAAGTGATCTTGATGCTGTCAGGGGTGACTTCAGAGTTGAACCTCATGGTTGATTTGAGCAACACGTTGTCCTTGGACAGGGAGACTTTAGGCAAAGGCCGGCCTGTCAGTGGGATCTCACACTTGAGGTTGGAGCCGGCTCTTACATACACTGTGTTGTGTGG
This sequence comes from Pogonophryne albipinna, assembly GCA_028583405.1. Taxonomy (NCBI): domain Eukaryota; kingdom Metazoa; phylum Chordata; class Actinopteri; order Perciformes; family Artedidraconidae; genus Pogonophryne; species Pogonophryne albipinna. Next base: position 2,085,822 of record JAPTMU010000026.1, read on the forward strand.
GAAGTCATTCATGTTCATCTCAGGAGATTCTGGAGCAAAAAAGGAACAAGGAGAGATGAAGCAAGGGAAGCAAATCCTGGTTAAATGCCTTTATCGGCTGACTGTTATTTCTTGAATCTGAAAAATCTGTTACTTACCGAGCTGGTCCTTGAGCACCACTGGGGTGAGCATTTCCTTGATATCACTGAAGCCAGCGTGGTTCTCTGCTCTGACTCTGAAGAAGTACTCAGCATTCTCCCTCAGACCAAACACTGTGAAGTGGATGAACTTGGTCACACCACACTTAACCCACTTCTCCTGGCCTTTCTCCAGAGCTTCCACCAGGTACCCAGTGATTCTGCTTCCTCCGTCGTGATCTGGTTTGGCCCAAGCCAGGGCCACACTCTCCTTGGTCACATCAGTTGCACCTAGCTTTGGTGGTGGACTTGGTTTTTCTGGGTACAGAGAACATCATGTGTTTTATTTCAATATTCTGGTATAATGTTGTGACAGTGCGAATCAATAATCTTCCTGATTTTAAATTCATTACCTGTGATCTTTGTTCCTTCCTTGGTTTCAGCAGAGACACCAACACCATAATCGTTCTCGCCTGTCACTCTGAAGTAGAATACTCCTCCCTCCTGCATGTCCGACACCTTGTATGTAAGTCTGTGGCATGTGTCAGTCAACCTGGTCCAGCCCTTCTTGCTTGCCTCACGGAAATCAACAAGGTAGTTCTTGACTGGTCCTCCTCCCTCATTCTCAGGAGTGTCCCAGGTGACAGAAGCAGAGGTTCTGGTCACATCCTTGACCTCCAAATGGCAAGGAGGTCCTGGGGAATCTAGGACTCTGACATTGAGGGTCAAAGAGGCAGTTCCAGATACGCTTGACAAGGTGATGACGTATTTGCCAGAGTCGTAGCGAGTTGCTTTCTCTAAGGTGATGGAGGTGAAGGTGTCTGTGGTGTCAATGACAGCACGAACTCTAAGGTCAACATCAGCCTTAGACCATGAAACACTTGGGATGGGTTTGCCTCTGAAAGGCACTTTCATGGTGAATGAGCTACCATCCTTAACAATAAGGGTCTTCCTCATCTCATTGCTGATTTCAAAGATTGGCTCCTCCTCTCTTTCTTTGGCGACCTGTGAGTCTGTCTCAGCACTGTTCTCACTGGCTCCAATCTTGTTAATGGATTTGACAACAAACACATATTCAGTTCCAGGTGTCAATCCCCCCACTGAGAACTCTGTGTTCTTGGTATTATGGACTCCAACCATCCATTCATCATCAGAAGACTTCCTGTATTTGATTTTGTAACCTGTCACAGGTGCTCCACCATCAAACAGTGGCTTATTCCAAGACAGGGTGACTGTTGTCTTTGAAGAGTCGATGATCTTAGGCTTGGCAGGAGGAGAGGGCAGGAACTGTGGATCTTCAGCTTTGGTGAGTGGGCAAGTGGTGCTGGAAGCACTGAGGCCTGCGGAGTTCTCTGCAAACACTCTGTACTCATACTCACAGCCATTACGAAGGTTTCCGGCCTTGACTCTAAGGTCATAAACAGGTTTCTTGTTGACACGGCACCAGCGAAGGCCAGTCTTCTCTCTCTTTTCAATGACATAGCCAGAGATAGAACTGCCACCATCAGAAGTTGGCCTTTCCCAACAGATGGTCATTGCCTCGCTGGTAACTGAGGTGACTTGAACATTAGTGGGAGCTGCAGGAACAGTGAATGGATCAATGGCCTTTGTTGGCTCACTCTCCATGGGCTCACCATCCCCATATTTGTTGACTCCCCTAACTCTGAAGATGTACTCATTTCCTTTGAGCAGCTTGGTCACTTTACAAGTTGTTGCCTTCATGTCAGCATAGACAAGTGTCCAGGCAAGGCGACTGGTCTCGCGTTTCTCAACAATGTAGTGCATGATTTCAGCCCCACCGTTCTCCTGAGGGGGACCCCACATTATGGTGCATTTCTCTGCTGTGAGGCCAGACACTGACAATGGTCCTGAAGCAGGTCCAGGTATGTCCAGTACCTTAAAGTTGATAGCCACTGCCCTGGTTCCTGCCACATTGTGCAGAGACAAGACATACTGGCCGGAGTCCCTCCTGATAGCATCTCTGACTATCAGTGTGGTTGCGAAGTTGGTGGAAGTGATTTCACATCTGGCCTTGGCCTCAATCTCCTTTCCATCCTTATACCAGGTGACAACAGGGAGTGGACGGCCAGAGATTTCAGCATCAATTCGAATGATATCTCCAGCCTTAACGACAACCAGCTGTCTGAGCTTATCTTCCAGGATAATAGTGGGAGGGTCTACATCATCCTTGACTGTGACAGGACCAGTGCTCTCTGAGGGATCACTCAACAGCTCTGCAGAATTCTTAGTGATGACATGGAAGTCATATTGGACATCTTCTGTGAGGCCTGTGACATCGAAGTAGGTGTCTTGCAGGTTGGTGAAGTTGCATTTAAGCCAGCGGCCATTGGGAAGTTCTCTACGCTCAACAATGTAGCCAGTTATCTTCACTCCACCATCATACTCAGGCTTCTCCCAGAAGAGGGACACTGAGGTCCTGGTAATGTTGGTGACTCTAAGGTTATGAGGAGATTCACATGGATCCCTGGCTGCTACAGGTTCACAGGCTTTAGTACATGGACCAATTCCAGCAATGTTCTCAGCATAGACTCTGAAGTGATAAAACAGGCCTTCTTCAATGCCTGTCATCTTAAACTGGTTCTCAGCCAGCAGACCTCTGTTGACCTTGGTCCACAGGATGCTGCTTTGGTCTTTGCATTCGATGTGATAACCAGTTACAGGGCTTCCACCATCACTGGCAGGTCTGCCCCATTCCACAAGCATGCCATACTTGGTGGCATGGGAAACACGGACGTTGGTAGGAGTGCCAGGAGGCTCGAAGGGATACTGAGCAACAACGGGAGCAGAGTCAATTGATGAACTCTTGCCATAACGGTTCTCAGCTGCAATACGGAACTGATACTCTGTTCCCTGATTGAGACGATTGACCTTGATTGAAGTCCTGGCTACTGTGGCTGAGACAATCTGCCATGCAATGGTGGTAGTGTCTTTCTTCTCTACTACATAGTTGTTAATTTGGCATCCTCCGTCATAGGTTGGAGCATCCCAAGACAGATTGATGAAGTCAGCACTCACCTCATCAAACTTAATGTTGCTGGGTGGGCCAGGTTTGTCCAGGATTACAACAGAGGTTTCAGCTGTCTTTGTGCCAACTGAGTTTGTCAGAGTGATCTCATACTTTCCTACATCCTCCTTGGTTGCATCCTTGATGATAATCTTGGATGAGGTCTTGGAATTAAGAACATTTACCCTGGTTGTCTGCTTAAGCACATGGCCATCCTTCTTCCAGGACACCTCAGGCTGAGGTCTGCCTCTGAATGGAACATCAATCTTCAGGTCGTCACCTGCTCTTACACTGTATGTGTCGTACAACTGGCTAATGAAGGGCTTTGTGGTGATGTCCTTCAACAAGACAGGGTTGGCCAGAGGCTTGGCATCACTCTTTCCCTTATCATTCACAGCAGTAACCCTGAATGAGTATTCCTCTCCTGTTGTGAGACCTCCAATAGTAGCTTCCAGTGCTTTGGCTTCACTGCACACAGTCCATTTGTCATCTCCCTTGGGCTGCATCTCCACCATAAAGCTTGTTATCTTGCTGCCTCCATCATGATCAGGTTTCTCCCATGAAAGAGTGACGGTATGACGGGTTACGTCAACCAGGACAATCTTGCCAGGGGGCAAAGGAGCCTCAGCAACCTTGACTTGATCTGTGGATGCAGGCAAACCTACTCCCAGCTCATTCACAGCCAAAACTCGGAAATAGTATCGACCTCCCTCCAGAAGGTCAGGAATAAGGTACGAGTTCCTCACACAGTTGGTGCAAATACTGGTGAAAGCCATTCTCTTCTGCTCTCTCTTCTCCACAATATAATGTGATATCTTAGCCCCACCATCAATAAGAGGAGGTTCCCAGGAGATGGAGACTGAATTTCTCTTGACATCCTTAACCCCCAGGTTGGTAGGAGCACTGGGAGAGTCTAGGACTCTGACATTGATGAAGGCTGATTTAGAGCCACTGAGATTCTCAAGGGTCAGTACATATTTGCCGGTATCAAATCTATCGACATTTTCAATCACCAGCATTGTGTAAGAGCTTGTGACATCAATCTGGGCACGCTCATTCAAAACTCCATCAGCCTTTGACCATTTGACTTCAGGCTCAGGTTTTCCTCTGATTGGCACAAACAGGCGCAAGGTGGCGGTGGCCCGAACATTGACCATCTTCCTCAGATCAGCATCAAGTTCAATCTCAGGAGCCTCCAGCTTCTCTGCAGCAATCACAGAACCTGGTAGGTCCACATGCTCTCCTACTCCCTCACAGTTGACAGCACAGATGCGGAAGTTGTACTCTGCATTCTCCTTAAGGTGCTTTACGGTGAAGTTGGTGGCCTGAACACCACTGTGTGGTGTGGAAGTGACCCATTCATCATCTGCTGCCTCCTTCATTTCCACAACATATCCGCTGATTTGTGCTCCACCATCATAGATAGGCCTGGACCAGGACAAAGAGACTGTGGTGCTCGAATTATCTGTGACTTTGGGGTTATTTGGACATCCCGGTGGATAAATGGCATCACACGCTTTGATGTATTCAGATGGTGCACTAGGCTTTCCAACACCAGCAGCATTTTCAGCTGAGACCCTAAACTCATAAGAGTGTCCTTCTCCGAGGCCACTGCATCTAAATCTCAGGTCAGTCAGCCTCTTTTTGTTGCACTTGGTCCACCTGATGCCATCCTTATCACGTTTTTCAAGCACATAACCATCAATCTCAGATCCTCCGTTATTCTCTGGTCTCTCCCATGTTAGCACGATGGAGTCCCTAGCGATAACGCTTGGTTCTGGGGTGGACGGGGCGCTGGGAGTGGTGAAGGGGTTACGAGCAATGACAGGCGCAGATTCCAAAGGATCCCCAATACCATATTTATTCACAGCAGTGACTCTGAAGATGTATTCATTGCCAGGCAGCAGTTTTGTGACTTTGTAGCTGATAGCCTGGATCATGGGCTCAACCATGGTCCATGACAAGCGACTGGTCTCTCTCTTCTCAATGATGTAGTGAGAGATGCTGGCTCCACCATCATGTGAGGGATGGCTCCAGTGCAGATAACATTTCTCAGATGTGACCCCTTTGACTTCTAGCGGGCCATCTGGAGGACCAGGTCTATCCAGAACTTTAACATTAACTGGGATCATCTTGATTCCACCCACATTGACCAGTTTGAGGACAAAGTGCCCACCGTCCACTCTGATGCATTCCTTGACTGTGAGGATGGTACGGGTGAGTGTGGTCTTGACCTCCATTCTTGGGGTGGTTTGGTCAATCTCCTTTCCTTCCTTTAACCAAGAGACTTCCGGCAGAGGCTTGCCAGTGTAGTCAGCATCGATAATAAATGTTTCTCCAGCCCTAACAACAGTCAGATCCTTGAATTTAGAATCCAAGATGGCCTCTGGTGCCTCAATTTCATCTTTAGCTGTAATTTCTCCTGTGCTCTCAGAAGGACGGCTATAAATGCCAGCAGCGTTCCTTGCAACGACTCTGAACTCGTAAACACAGTCCTCAGTGAGGCCAGTGATAATGTAATTGGTATCAATGATGTTGGTGAAGCTGGCCTTCATCCAGCGGGTATCTGGGTGCTTCCTCCTCTCGATGAAATAGCCAGTGATTGCACTGCCTCCATCATACTGAGGCCTGGTCCACTGAAGTGCCACATGATTTCTGGTTATATCAATGGCCTCAGGAGTGCCTGGTGGGTCACAGGGATCCCTGGCTACTGTGCACTCAGATACCTTGCTAGCTGGGCTGACTCCAGCAATGTTCTCAGCAAAGACTTTGAATTCATACTCAATGCCTTCTTCCAGCTCTGTAGTCTTGAAACGTGTGTCTGGGATAAGAAGCTTGTTAAGTTTTGTCCACAAAAGGCTGTTCTTTTCCTTTCTCTCAAGGTGATATCCTAGGATGGGGCTGCCTCCATTGTTGGTGGGGACCTTCCACTCAACAACCATGTTATCCTTGGTTGCAGCAGAAATAATTGGTGTTCCTGGTGCAGCAGGCTCACTGAATGGATACTGAGCAATAACGTTGGGAGAGAGAATGGCAGAACTCTTTCCATATCTATTCTCAGCAGACACTCTGAATTGATACTCAATTCCAGTCTTCAAATTGGTGACTTTGATGGTGGACCTGGCAATAGTAGCAGACACAATCTGCCATGCTGTTGTTGTGGTGTCTTTCTTCTCCACAATGTAGTTGTTGATCTGACAGCCTCCAGTATACACTGGTGGCTCCCAGGAGATAAGAACATAATTAGAGCTCACCTCCTCAACCTTTACAGGGCCTGTGGGTGGGCCAGGCTTTTCAAGAATAACGACAGTCATCTCCTCCTTAGCTGTTCCGAGACTGCTGGTTGCTGTGATTGTGTATTTACCAGAGTCCTCCCTATTTGCCTCCTTGATGCACAGCTTGGTAGATGTGGGTGTGCTGGTTACATTTAATCTGGTTGTCTCCTTAAGAGCCTGCCCATCCTTACTCCATTCGACCTTCGGGGCAGGGCGTCCAATCACTGGAATCTCAATCTTCAGATCCTCACCAGTCTGTAAACTGAATGTGTCGGTTGACATCGTGAACCCGGGCAGGACAGTTACATCTTTGGCTGTGACGGGGGCAGCGAGAGGCCTGGGGTCACTCTTGCCCTTCTCATTGAAAGCTGTCACTCTAAACAGGTACTCGTGGCCTGAACTAAGACCTTGGACAGTGCCCTCGCAAGTTTTGGTTGTGGCGGCCACTACCCATTCCTCTGAACCCACAGGCTGCATTTCAATGTAGTAGCCATTAATTCTGCTGCCTCCATCATGGACTGGCTTCTCCCAGGAGAAAGAAGCAGAGGTTTTGGTCACTTCAGTCAAAGTGACCTTACCCACTGATAGTGGAGGCTCTGAGGTCTTAACTGCATGTTCGGTCTCAACTGCCTCTCCCACGCCAAACTCGTTCTCTGCTAAGATTCTGAAATAGTAGATAGTTCCCTCAGTAAGACCTGTGACACGATAGCTTGTTTTTGTGCACTTGTTCTCCACGTTAGAGTAAACAATCCTGTTGGACTCACGCTTCTCAACCAGGTAATTCTTGATTCTTGCACCGCCATCAATAAGAGGGGGCTCCCATGTGAGGGTGACACTTTCCCTCTTAATGTCTTTTACTGTCAGATTCACTGGGGCACCTGGAGTGTCCAGAACTTTGACAGCAACAAAGGCAGATTTGGTGCCAGCACTATTTTCCAAGTTGAGGATGTATTTTCCAGCATCATATCTGTCACAGATGTCAATGGTTAGCAGTGTTTGTTCTTCACCAGTGTCTATCTGAGCTTTAGAGGTCAGTTCTCCGCCATCCTTGGCCCAGCTGATCTCCGGAGTAGGACGGCCCTTGAATGGTATGCAGATTCTCATTGAGCCTCCTGCACGGACAACTATTCCCTTCCTGAGCACTGCATCCAGAATCACCTCTGGAGGATCAATCTTATCTAAAGGTTTAATGACACCCTCAATCTCTGTGGGCTCACCAACACCAAGCTTATTGATAGCACATATGCGCACCTTGTACTCCTGGTGCTCAATCAACTTGGTGATGGTCAACTTGGGATCCTTAACTCCAGAGGGTGGGGTGCATAAGCTCCATTCCTCCTCCTCAGCCTTGGTTATTTCCACAGCGTATCCTTGAATCTCACAACCACCATCATAGATAGGACGGTGCCAAGCCAGACTGATGGTGTCCTTAGTAGTGCTGACCACATGGGCGTTGGAAGGACAGCCCGGTTCAAAGCTTGGGTCACAGGCTTTCGTGTAGGGTAAAGGTGGGCTAGGCTTACCCACTCCAGCTGCGTTCTCAGCAGATACCATGAACTCATATTCATGGTCCTCAGTCAGACCAGTTACTCTGAAACGCAGGTCTGTCACTCTGCGTTTGTTGCACTTGGTCCACCTCACTCCAGCTCTGTCTCTTTTCTCAACAATGTAACCAACAATCTCACTGCCTCCATTGCTCTCAGGGCGGTTCCAGCAGACGGTCATGGAGTCCCTGGTAATGTTAGTGATCTCAAGCTCCTGAGGTGAGCTAGGGGTAACGAACGGATTTCTCATGATAACTGGCACTGATTCAAGAGGCTCACCCAAGCCATATTTATTGACAGCCATGACTCTGAAGATGTACTCATTGCCCTTCAACAGTTTGGTAACCTTGAACATGGTAGCACCACAGTCACTGGAAACAACAGTCCATGCCAGGCGGCTGGTTTCTCTCTTCTGAATGACATAGGTAGAAATGCCAGCTCCTCCATCATGCCTGGGTGGCAGCCATGACAGTGAGCACTTCTCCTCTGTGGCATTGCTGACAGTAAGAGGTCCCTCTGGTGGGCCGGGTCTGTCCAGGACCTTCACACTGAATGGGACAGTCTTTGATCCAGCCACATTAGTCAGAACAAGTGTGTACTGTCCACCATCCACTCTAATGGCATCCTTCACAGCAAGCAAAGCCTTAAAGTCTGTGTTTTTGATCTCAGCTCTTGATGAGTTTTCAACTTCAACAGATCCCTTGAACCACTGAGCTGTGGGGATGGGCTTTCCTCCAACACTTGCCTCCAGATTGAAATTCTCTCCAGCATTGATAACAATTGTCTGGTTGTACATAGAATCGGTCTCATACTTGGGTGGGTCGACTTCATCCTTGGCTGTGATGGATCCCGTGCTTTCAGAGGGCTTGCTGATAGCACCAGCTCCATTCCTTGCAATTATTCTGAAATCATATTTGTTGTCTTCTGTCAGGCCACTAACTGTAAATTCGTGGTCAAGGACGTTTGCAAAGCTAGCCTTCATCCACTTTCCTTCGGGAAGGTCACGCTTCTCCACTACGTAGCCAGTAATTAAGCTTCCGCCATCATACTCTGGAGCTGTCCACCTCAGCTTCACTGAGTGCCTGGTCACAATCACAGCCGCAGGGCGGCCAGGAGGATAACATGGGTCACGAGCTACATAAACCTCAGAGACTTTGCTGCATTTTCCAATGCCAACAATATTCTCAGCATAGACTCTGTACTCATACTCAATGCCTTCTTCAAGAGGAGTAGATTTGTACCTGCAGTCTTGGATTAGCATTTTGTTGATCTTGGTCCAAAGAATGCTGTTCTTCTCCTTTCTCTCCAGATGGTATCCCAAGATGGCACTGCCTCCATCAGTTGGAGGTTTGTGCCACTCAACCACCATAAAGTCTTTAGAGTACAAAGACACAAATGGTGTGCCTGGTGGTCCAGGCTCCTGGAACGGATACTGTGCCAAAACAGGCTCTGAATCAATTGCATAGCTCTTTCCATATTTATTCTCAGCATAGATTCGGAACTGATATTCACTGCCTGTTTTCAGATTGGCCACTTTTAGACTCGTTCTGGCCACAGTTGCAGAAACAACAACCCAGTTGGTTGTGGTTGTGTCTCTCTTCTCAACCACATAGTTGGAGATTGGGCAGCCACCTGTATATGTAGGAGGTTCCCAGGTCAGAGTTAAACTCTCAGCACTGACATCCTCCAATTGTACAGGGCCTGTTGCTGGGCCAGGTTTGTCCAGGGTTATCACTTCAATAGTGGCATCCTTGGAAGCCATGGCATTGGCAATATTGATGCTGTACATGCCTCCATCATCCCTTGTTGCATCTTTTATGGTGAGAGTGGTGGTACGTGCAGAGTCAGTGATATTGACTCTGGTGGTCTGCTTAAGGGCTGCTCCATCCTTGGTCCAAGTGATGGTAGGCTTTGGGTGACCAGCAGTTGGGACCTCTATCTTGAGGTCATAACCCACCTGGACACTGTAGGTGCTCATTTTGGGTCTAACAGAAGGCTCAATCACAAGGTCCTTAGCTAAAACAGTCTGAGCCAGTTGTCTGGCATCACTTTTGCCCTTGTCATTTACGGCAATCACTCGAAACATGTACTCCTCTCCCTTGCGAAGGTTTGTTACTACAGTCTCCAGTGACTTTCCACTAGCACACAGAGACCAAGCTTCACTATCCTTAGCTGACATTTCGACTTCATAGTAGCTGATTCTACTGCCACCGTCATGTTCAGGCTTCTCCCAGGTGAGAGTTACAGTTTTAGAAGTGACATCAACAACACTAACTTTACCAGGGGGCTGAGGCTTCTCGGATACCTTAACTGGCTCTATAGTTTTAGCAGGGAGACCCACACCATATTCATTCTCAGCCACGACTCTGAAGAAGAAGATTCCACCCTCTGGAAGTGGCTCAACTTTCCAGGTCATCTTGTTGCAGGTTGTGATGGTAGAATAGACTTTCCTGGTGCTCTCACGCTTCTCAACAAGATAGTGCTTAACCTTTGAACCACCATCCAGAATTGGAGGCTCCCATGTGAGAGTAACAGAATTCTTGGTAATCTCTTTCACCATGAAGTTAGCTGGTGGACCAGGTGAGTCCAGGACTCTGACACTAATGAATACTGACTTCACTCCACTGGCATTTTCTGCAGTCAGTGTGTACTTGCCAGTATCAAATCTGTCAACATTCTCAATGACAAGTGAAGCATAGTTGCCTGTATTGTCAATCATGGCAGTCTCCTTAATCTCGCCCTCAGCCTTGCCCCATTTCACCTCAGGAGCTGGACGACCTCTCACAGGAACGAACAGCCTGAGAGTGCTTGCTGATCTTATGTTGATCATCTTTCTCATATCAGTATCAAGGTCAAGATCAGGAGCTTCAAGCTTCTCCTCCAGAAGAATTTTCCCTGGAACGTCAGCATGCTCCCCAACTCCAACTTTGTTGATAGCACACACTCTGAATGTGTATTCGTGCTTCTCCAGAAGCTTTTTTACTGTGAACTTAGTTTCTGTGATTCCAGTTGGAGGAGTGCACATAACCCACTCATCGGATATTTGATTGCAGGCCTCAACAATGTATGCCTGAATCTCACAGCCACCATCATAGATAGGTTTACCCCATGTCAGGGAGACAGTGGACCTGGATGTGTCCACCACCTTGGGGTTGTTTGGTGGGCCTGCTTTGAAGATTGGATCCAATGCTTTGTAATACACTGTTGGTTCACTAGGTGTGCCAACACCTCCAGCATTTTCAGCAGAAACTCTGAATTCATAGCTGTGGTTTTCAAGCAACCCTGTGACTCTAAAGCGGAGCTCACTAACTGTACGCTTGTTGCATCTGGTCCATCTCACACCATCCTTGTCACGTTTCTCAACAACGTATCCCTGGATAGAGTTTCCACCATCACTAGTTGGTCTCTCCCAGGTCACCACCATGGAGTCTTTGGTGATTGTGGAGACTTCTACCTCTTTTGGTGCGTTGGGAGTGACAAATGGATTTTTGGCAATCATGGCTTCAGATTCCAGAGGCTCACCAACTCCATATTTGTTGACTGGAATCACTCTAAAGATGTACTCGTTACCAGGAAGTAGTTTTGTGATTTTCAGGTTCAGTGTCTGAACTTTTTGTTCAACTGCTGTCCAAACCAGTCTGCTGGTTTCCCTCCTCTCAACAATGTAATGGGAGATATCGCTTCCTCCATCTTGGAGAGGAGATTTCCAGGCAATGCTGCATTTCTCATTGGTGACCCCATAGATGGAGATAGGGCCATCAGGTGGACCTGGTCTGTCCAGGACCTTGACATTGATGTTTACTGATTTCTCGCCTCCAACATTTTTTACCAGCAAGGTGTACTGACCTCCATCAACACGGATTGCTTCTTTCACAGTTAAGTGAGCTTTAAAGTCTGTGTTCTTGAGCTCTAGGCGTGCTGCTTCAGCCATCTTTTTACCTTCCTTTAGCCAGGTCACTGTGGGCACAGGTTTGCCATAGATGGCAGCCTCAAGACTGAATGTCTCGCCAGCATTTAAAACCACAGCCTGGGAGTATTTAGATTCTAATTCGATCTTGGGTGGATCAACCTCATCCCTGGCAGTAATTTCCCCAGTAGTATCAGAGGGCTTGCTGAAGACACCTGCTGAATTCCTGGCGATGACACGGAAGTCATAAACCTGATCTTCAGTAAGTCCTGTGACAACAAATTGTGTCTCAATGACGTTGGCGAAACTGGCCTTCATCCAGCGGCCAGATCCTTCCTTCTTCTCAACCACATAGCCTGTGATCATGATGCCACCATCATACTCAGGTTTTGTCCATCTGAGTGTCACTTGGCTTCTTGTTACAATGACAGCCTCTGGTTTTCCTGGTCTGTCACAAGGATCTCTTGCCACTTGCATTTCACTCAGTTTGCTGACTTTGCTGAGGCCAACAATGTTCTCGGCATAGATTCTGAATTCATACTCAATACCTTCCTCAAGACCAACGGCCTTATATCTGGTGTCTGGGATTATTTGTTTGTTCTGTTTCACCCACATTAAACTGTTTCTCTCTTTGAGTTCCAAGTGGTAGCCCAGAATTTTGCTTCCACCATCAGTGCTGGGTTTTTCCCATACAACCACCATGCTCTCCTTGGTGGCTGACTGGACCTCAACAGAACTTGGTTGGCTTGGCAATTCAAATGGATACTGAGCAACAATTGTCTCAGAGAGCAGGACTGAGGACTTGCCATATCTGTTCTCTGCAGCAATCCTGAACTGATACTCAATTCCAGTCTTCAGACGGGCTGCCTTGATAGTGGTTCTGGCCACAGTTGCTGACACAATCTGCCAGTTTGTGGTAGATGTATCTCTCTTCTCAACAACGTAATTGTTAATGGCACAACCACCGTCATACTCTGGTTGATTCCAGGACAGGACCACGCTGTCAGCAGTGACTTCATCCAGCTTAATTGGGCCGGTTGGTGGACCAGGCTTATCTAGAACAACTACACTGATGTCTGCGGATGCGTCTCCAACAGCGTTGATCAGTTTGATAGTGTATGTGCCCACATCATCTCTGCAAGCCTCCTTGATAACCAGGTGAAGGTTTTTGTCTGATGCTTCAGCATTAACTCTTGTTGTCTCCTTAAGAGCAATGCCATCTTTGAGCCAAGTTGCTGTAGCCTTGGGACATGCAGCATATGGTACATCTATCTTCAGATCATCTCCTGCTAGCACACTGTATGTGGTGAAAACCATTTTGAAGGTTGGTGTGATAACTAGGTCTTTAGCCACCACAGGCACACTAAGAGGACGTGGGTCACTTACTCCCTTTTCATTAGTGGCTGAGATGCGGAACATATACTCCTCTCCCCGTGTGAGGCCAGTTACAACAGCCAAAGCGGTCTTTACCACCATGACCTGGGTCCACTTTTCACTGCCTTTACCCTGCATCTCAACAATATAGCCTGAGATTCTGCTGCCACCGTCGTGGTCAGGTTTTTCCCAAGATAGTGAGACGCTGGAGCTGGTAACTTCAAGAAGGGTAACTTTGCCTGGTGGAAGAGGCTTCTCTGACACTTTAAGTGGTTCAACAGTCTCCACTGGGAGGCCAACGCCGTATTCGTTCTCAGCCAGGATTCTGAAGAAGTACATCTTTCCTTCCTCAAGGTCTCCTATTTTCCAACTAGACTTATGACAGCTAGCACAGACTGTTGAGTAGGCCTTTCTGTTTGACTCACGCTTCTCCACAATGTAGTTGCGAACTCTGGAGCCACCATCAATGAGTGGTGCATCCCAAACCAGGGAAACTGAATCTCTAGTGATCTCTTTGACGATCAGATTCTGAGCGGCTCCAGGAGTGTCGAGCACCCTGACATTAACATAGGCTGTTTTGCTTCCTGAGGCATTCTCTACAGTTACCAGGTATTTGCCTGCATCAAACCTGTCAACATTTTCTACCTGAAGAGTAGTGAATGATGAGGTGATTTCAATGATGGCTTTGTCCAGGGATTCTCCATGCTCCCTCGACCATTTAACTTCAGGCACAGGTCTGCCCTTAATAGGAACAAAGAGTCTGAGTGTGCTACAGGCTCTGATGGCAACAACCTTACGCAGCTCTGCTCCTAGTTCAATCTCTGGAGCAAGCAGTTTGTCTTCAGCCTTGGGGGTTCCAGGAACAGCAGCGGGCTCTCCAACTCCCTCACAATTAGTGGCACATATGTTTATTTTGTAGTCTTGGTTTTCCTTCAAGTTGGTAATAGTGAAGGAAGTGGCTGTCCATCCCTTCTTGGGAGTGTGTATTGTCCACTCATCCTCCTCAGGCAGGCAGGTCTCCACAATGTAACCAGTGATTTCAGAACCACCATCATATACAGGCTTGTTCCAGGCAAGGGTGATGGATGATTTGGTTGTGTCCAGCACTCTTGGGTTCCCTGGAGGTCCAGGCTGGAAAATGGTGTCTTCGGCTTTGTAAAATGGACTGGAGGGACTAGGCTGACTTAGACCAGCATTATTTTCTGCAAAAACTCTGAATTCATATTCATGTCCTGGTGTGAGGCCCGAGGCCTTGAAACGCAGGTCAGTGACAGTCCTCTTGTTACATTTCACCCAGCGCATGCCAGTTTTATCCCTTCTCTCAATAATGTAGGTGTTCAATCTGCTGCCTCCATCGTGTTCAGGGCGTTCCCAGCAGACGACCATGGAGTCCCTTGTAATGGTGGTGACTTCAGGCTGCTGTGGGGGGTCGCTGGGGACATAGGGGTTGGTGCAGATGATAGCTTGAGACTCCAGGGGCTCACCCACGCCATATTTGTTAACAGCCATGACTCTGAAGACATATTCATTGCCCTTCAGAAGCTTAGTGACCTTGAACCTGTTTGCCTGAAGTTCTGTGGCCACATTTGTCCATGCCAACCTACTTGTCTCTCGTCTCTGTATGACAAAGTACTCGATCTTGGCGCCGCCATCATGTGATGGATGCAGCCAGTTAAGGACACATTTCTCAGCAGTGACGTCAGTAACAGTGAGGGAGTCTGGTGGTCCGGGTCTGTCCAGCACCTTGACATTGAAGGTGAACTTGGCAAAGCCCGCGGGATTGCTGGTAGTCAGAATAAAGACACCTCCGTCCTTCCTCAGGGAATCTTTGTTTGTAAGAACTGTGTGGAAATCAGTTGACTTTATCTCCAGCTTGCCTGTATCCAAAAGCTCCTTTCCTTCCTTGGTCCATACCAGAGATGGAAGTGGCCTGCCAGTAACATTGGCCTCCAGCTTGAACAACTCTCCTGCCATAACAACAATAGTGCTGCTATACGATGAGTCAACATCAAGCCTGGGTTCTTCCAGGTCATCTCTGCATGTAATTGCCTCCGATGACTGGGATGGAGCACTAAGAGCACCAGCTGAATTTCTGGCAAACACACGGAACTCATAAGTAGCATCTTCAATCAGACCACTGACAGTGTAGATGGTTTCTAGGATGTTGTTGAAGTTGGCTTTGAGCCAGCGTCCGTTGGGCATCTCTCTCTTCTCTACTGTGTATCCAGTGATGGAGAATCCACCATCTCCCTCCGGTCTGGTCCATGACACAGTCACCTCATGTCTGGTGACATTCAGTGCCACAGGTCTGCCTGGTGGGTCGACTGGGTCCAAAGCATACACAGCTTCACAGGGTTTGCTTGGTTTGCTGAGACCGGCCATGTTTTCAGCAGTAACACGATGTTCATATGCAATTCCATCAACAAGTCCGGTTGATTTGAAGATATTTCCAACAACAGAACCTTTGCTAATCCTCTGCCACAGAATGCTGTTTTTCTCTTTTCTGTCGACATGATAGCCAATGAGGACACTGCCTCCATCAGAGGAAGGCTCATTCCAGCTCAGAGTCATTGCATCCTTGTTGAAAGATGTGACCACAGGAGTGCCTGGCTGGCCTGGCACATCAAATGGATAGGCAGCAACCACTTGCTCAGAGACAATGCATGGTCCAATGCCATATCTGTTCTGGGCCTTGACACGGAACTGATATGTTGTTCCAGTGTTGAGTTTGGCTGCTTTGAATGTGGTGCGGATAACTGTTGCTGCCAGCTCCATCCAGGAAGTACCAGTAGTGTCCCTCATTTCAACAATATAGTTGTTGATAGGAACACCTCCGTCATTCTCTGGTGCCTCCCAGGACATGAGAACATAATCACATGAGACTTCCTCCAGCTTGATGGGTCCAGTGGGAGGACCGGGAATGTCGTGGACCAGGACTGTGATTGTCTCAGTCACTGTACCCAGCATGTTCTTTCCAGTCACGGAATACGGGCCTCCATCGCTCCTCTTGATCTCACCGATGTTCAGGATAGTTAATGTTGGTGTGGTTTCAACGTTGATTCTTTGTGTCTCCTTGAGCGCTATTTCTCCCTTCTTCCAGGAAACCACAGGTCTGGGTTTGCCAAGAACAGGAATCTCCACCTTGAGGCGGTCCCTTGCCTTGGCAATGACCGTCTTCTGGTAGATTCCACGCAGGTCAAAGGAAGGAGCTGAAGTCTGCTCTTTGATAATGGCAGGCCTGCTCTCACGTGGGTCGCTCCTGCCTGATGCATTGACGGCCATAATGCGGAATGTATATTCTGCACCCTCGACCAGATCTGTGACAGTGTAATCCAGAGCCTTGATGGCGGCTGAATGGACCCACTCCCCATCTTTCTTCTGGGATTCAATAACGTATCCAGTGATCAAGCTGCCACCATCGTGCAGGGGTTTGGTCCATGACAGGCTGGCGCTGTCAGCTGTCACATCAGTGACGTACAAGTTCTCTGGTGCAGAGGGGGACTGGGACACCCTGATTGGCTCAGGGGATTCAGCGGGTTCGCCTATGCCCAGGTCATTCTCAGCAGAGATACGGAAGTAGTAGTATGCTCCCTCCTCAAGGTCTGTAAACTTGAAGGAACACTTCTGCCATGTAGTGCTGAGCACTGTGTAGGCCTTCTTGGTGGCCGCTCTCTTTTCAATAACGTATCTATGGATCTTAGAACCACCATCGATAATGGGGATTTCCCACTGGAGGGTGATGCTGTTCTTAGTGATCTCTCTAGGTATGACGTTAACTGGTGGTCCTGGAGTGTCCAAAACCTTCACATTAACAAAGCCTGTCTTCTTTCCGGCAACATTCTCAAGGCAAAGGTTGTACTTTCCAGCATCGTATCTGGTGCACTCAGGAACAACCAGGAGGGTGTAGGACTCTGTGGTGTCGATGTGTGCACGTTGTTTCAGGTTGCTATCATCTTTGCTCCAGGTTACTTCAGGAACGGGACGACCTCTAATTGGTACAAACAACCGGATTGAAGCACGGCATCTGACCACCAGGGTTCTCCTGCATTCAGCATCCAGCTCAAAGTCTGGCAGCGACTCTTGGTCCACCAGTTCAGTCACATTCTCAATCTCTGCAGGCTCACCAACTCCCTCTGAGTTTACAGCGATAATCCTGAAGTAGTATTTCCCTCCTTTCTGAAGTTTGCCAATAACGTATTCTGTAACTTTCACTGGATACGGTGTCTCTACCTCCCAGTCATCATGACCTTCCTTTTTGTACTCAACAGTATATCCATCTACTTCAAGACCGCCATCATAGTGGGGTTTGCCCCAGGCTAAGGAAGCTGTGGTTTTTGTGGTGTCTGTGAGTCTGGCGTTGGATGGAGGTCCAGGGGGATCTAATCAACAAGAAAAAGCAGGAGTTAAAAAAAGGGAAAGTAAGTGCTCAATGATGGGACTTTTCGGCATATGCAACTTTAAATTGAGTTCTGAATTATTTGATGAGTCCAGTTTTACTTACAGACAATGTCTTTGGTCATCACAGATGCCGATGGCTCACTTGGCTCCCCAAATCCAGCCTTGTTCTCTGCAGTCACTCTAAACTCATACTCTACTCCTTCAGTCAGGCCTTGCACCTTAAAACGCAGGTCAGGGACTGTCCTCTTGGAGGCCCTCACCCATCTCATTCCTTTCCTCTCTTTCCTCTCTACACTATATCCTCTAATGTCACTTCCACCGTCTTGTACTGGTCTCCTCCATGAAATGGTGACAGCATTCCTACTGATGTTATCAACCTCTGGGATTGAAGGTGGTCCTGGTGCACCTGGAGACACAAACAAAGAGCATGTGTCAGGTATGCCTTGAATTACTCAATCCTTTAGTTCCATTAATAAAACATCATAGAGATATAAACACAAAAAACATGTAAACTTACGGAAGCTGTCAATCATTTTTACTGGACCAGATTGGTTGACGTCACCAGTGCCAATCTGGTTCACGGCACACACTCTAAAGATGTACTCGTTGCCTTTGATCAGTTTGGCAGCTATATGTCTGCAGTCCATGATGTTTTCTGCTACCTTGGTCCACTGCAGGCGGCTGGTCTCTCTCTTCTCCAGGGTGTAGGACTTGATGGAGAAGCCTCCGTCCTCGTCTGGTGGCAGCCAGGTCAGAGTACACTTCTCAGCGGAAATGTTACTGGCTTCAATGGGGCCTGGAGGTCCGGGCACGTCGAGGACCTTCACCTTCACGCGTTCTTCCTTAATGCCGAAGGGGTTGCTGGCGGTGATGGTGTACTCTCCGGTGTTGTTCCGGCTGGCGTACTTGATTGACAGAGTGGAGGAGGTGGGGGTTGTGGTGATGGAGACGATCTCAGAGCTCTTAAACTCACGGCCTCCCTTGGACCACGCAGAAGTGGGGAGAGGTTTGCCCAAAATCTTGGAGGCTCTGATCACGATGGTGTCCCCTGCCTTCACTGAAACGCCGTCCTTCATGTCCGGGTCAATAGTGATGGTCGGGGGCTCTGCGCAGGGAGGATTGAGTTGAATTTAAATAAAAAAGATTGCACATGTTTTGAACTACCTTACTAAGTTTACTGCTAAGCTTACCGTATTCATCCCTGCAAGCCACGAGCTCAGTGGTCTCTGAAGGAACACTGATAGCTCCAGCAGAGTTCTTGGCCTTGACCAAGAACTGATACTGAGCTCCCTCCGTCAGGTCGGTGACGGTGAAGGCACAGCCCTGGATGTTGACGTGATTGGCCTTCAACCAGGCCTTGCCGCCAGCCTCTAACTTCTCCACCATGTAGCCGATCAACTTGTGGCCGCCATCATATTTGGGAGCGGTCCACATGAGAGTGACCGTGTTCCTGGTGATGCTGATCACTTCAGGCTTACCAGGAGGATCTGACAGGACAAAAAGTAAAGGTGTTAAAAAGTGTTTCAAAGTCTAAGACTGTGGGTTTCCCTAAAGCAGTCTGGAGCCCCCTGAGAAGACGCGAGAACTCCAGAAAAAGGGTAAAAAACAGCATTTTTAGTTTTACCATTCAATATTCAGTATTCTAATCACAAGAAGAATGTTGTTGTCCCTCTAAGAGAGGAAACAAATAAAAGCTGCTAAACTCACCAATAGGATCAAGGGCAACCACAGCCTCTGTGACCCTGCTTGGTCTTCCGAGGCCGGCCATGTTCATGGCCATCACTCTGAACTCGTACTCCAGTCCTTCGATCAGGCCGGTGACTCTGCAGTCCCTCAGTCTCAGAGGAGTCTTCGTCGCTCGCTTCCACATCAGGCTGTTCCTCTCCTTAAACTCCACGTGGAACCCTGCAGAGAACCCACAAGCTCTGATCAGGACAATGCTATTAAACTGATTTATACCACATACATCTGTTATGTTTCCTGTTTAGGCTGTAAAGGGAGACAGTAGAGGCTAAGTTTTACCAGTAATTGGGGATCCACCGGTTTCCTTTGGATCCATCCAGGTCAACATGGCCATCTCATGGCGAATTTCTGCTATTACTGGAGGAGCAGGAGCCTCGGGCACATCTGCAGGGAGCGGAAAAAGAAAGGGAGGTGAAAGAATTAGGAAAGGAATAAGGAATAAACCACAGAGACTCGTTAAAGTCTTGTGCCAGGTTATATTCTTCAGATGTAATGGTAGAAAGACGCCTCAAAACGTTGTTCCTTAAGGGGAGACACTACATACACAAATAGACAAAGTTAGTAGAAGGAACTCCTGAAGGTGGATAATGGATGTTTCCTTTCCACACATCTCAAAAGAAGATGTGTTATGGAGGCACAATAACCCAAAGGACGTGATACTCACTGAAGGGATGCTGTGCGATGACGGGCTCGGACCTCAGGCACTCGCCCACCCCGTACTTGTTCTCTGCGAACACTCTGAAGATGTACTCCGTGCCGTCGTGCAGCCGGATCACCCTCATGCTGGTCTTCTGAATAGCGGATGCAACCGTGGCCCACTTGTTGTCCGTGGTCCTTCTCTTCTCCACGATGTAGTTGGACACCTCCGCGCCACCATCATCTGTGGGCGGGCCCCACTCCAGCGTGATGCCGTCGGCCGTGATCTCGTCGAACTTGATGGGTCCGGTGCAGATGCCGGGTTTGCCCACCACCTTCACGGTGAACTTACACTCCTTGGAGCCGGCGTTGTTGCGGACGTGGATTTTGTAGGTCTCGGCGTCTCCTCTCTGGCAGTCTCTGATCAGCAGCGTGGTGACGCCCGTAGACGACTCCACACACATCCTGCCGGTGTCGCCGATCCCTGTGTCGCCCTTCTTCCAGGTGACGCTGGGGATGGGGGTGCCGATGAGCGGGATGTTGATGCGGGTGGTGCTGCCCTCCTTCACCACGCAGCAGCCGTCATGCAGGGCACTCAGGTTGCAGTCAGGCAGCACTGCGGTACAAAGAGTCAACGTTAGATTAACAGGAAACATCTGCACCTGTAGAACAATCTCTGCGTGACATTTCAATATTGCAGCAGTCTAAAAGTACAATTGGGATTAATCAGCAATTTTGAAAAGAGTTGTACATAGATTATTTGACTGTCAATCAAGAATGCTTTATTTGTCATTTTAATAATGTCTTTTCAGAAAAAGAAATCTGAAATTTGGGTAAAGCCAGGTTTTCCAATTGTGTACGTTTGAATATGTATATATCTTTTAATAATTGCTCATTTACATTCGTTTCCAGTGTCGAAATTCTGGATAATTTAAATATGACATAAAACAAAGATAAGCTGTCCTTTACTTAATTTATTTTTAAACCTTTTATGCTCTTAACCTTTTATTTTTTATATTGCCATATTTGATCCAATGTGCTCCTTTAGATATCTGTTTCCTTATAGCTTTGTGAAGCACCTTGAGAAGACGTGTGTCTTTAAAGTGTGCTATATAAATCAAATGTATTATTATTATTATTATTATTATTATTATAAGCTGCAAATATCCATATTTAAATTAAATCAAATACAAATAATAATAAATAATCAAAATAACATCTTCTGCCAATCAGTCATTCTCCATGTTCCTAAACCCATGTGAGCATCATAGGGACGTTTATTCTCCGTCCTATAATACATTCAATGAAATCGTTGTTTCTTACCGAACTGGTCCTTGGCGATAACGGTGAGCTCGCATGGCGGTCCCTCCCCAGACTGGTTGAGGGCCTTGACCCTGAACAGGTACTCGGTGCCCTCGGTGAGCCCCCCCATGGTGTGGGAGGTGGTCTTGCCCTTCAGGATCTCCGTCCACTTGTCCTCGCCCTCGCTCTGCTCCAGGATGTAAGACGTGACGAAGCTGCCGCCGTCGACCAGCGGTTTCTTCCAGGCCAGCGCGATGCAGTCCTTCGTGGTCTTCGTGGCCTTGAACTCCGCCACGGGGCCCGGTTGCTCTGCAGGGGGGGGGCAGAGGGGTTCAGACTCAACATGACGTTTGTGGTAAACAAGAGGAGTTCATGTCGGTTAAAACACTATCTCTTTACTTTTATCGCACATTTGACTTATATACATATTTATATATATTAAATATATGTACTAAAAAATAGTCCAGATAGTTATTAAACAAAAAAAAGGAAATGAAAATGATTGAAAATACGAATAGAATAATATACATAATAATAATATTAAGGCTGATAATAAAACAAATGAAAATAAGCATATATGTTTCTCCACTGTGAACCCTGGTGTGTTACCTGAGGCCCGCACGCTGCCGGCGCTCTCGCAGCCCTCCCCGATGCCGTACGCGTTCTCGGCCAGCACCCTGAAGCAGTACGCCTGCCCCTCCTCCAGGCCCGTCACCCTGTAGGAGATCTTGTGGCAGGTGGGGGCCACGCAGGTCCAGGCCTTCCTGTCCGCCAGACGCTTCTCCACCACGTAGCTCTTCACCGGGGAGCCGCCGTCCAGCAGGGGGGCGTCCCAGGTGATGGAGACGTGGGTCTTTGAAGTCTCCTTCACTGTCAGGTTCAGGGGGGGGCTGGGGGAATCTGAGGGGGGGGGGGGGGGTATAAAGAATCAGGTTGGAGATGCCCATAACAGAGGGGGAAACATCCTGATTTATATCTCTGTGAAATCACAGTAATCAGATTCTGTTATGAACCATTCAATTATGTTTAGAATTGAGTTATTTATCACACTTTATGAGTATGTTTATGACCCATGTGAGTATGTTTATGACCCATGTGAGTATGTCTATGACCCATGTGAGTATGTTTATGACCCATGTGAGTATGTCTATGACCCATGTGAGTATGTTTATGACCCATGTGAGTATGTTTATGACCCATGTGAGTATGTCTATGACCCATGTGAGTATGTTTATGACCCATGTGAGTATGTTTATGACCCATGTGAGTATGTTTATGACCCATGTGAGTATGTCTATGACCCATGTGAGTATGTTTATGACCCATGTGAGTATGTTTATGACCCATGTGAGTATGTCTATGACCCATGTGAGTATGTCTATGACCCATGTGAGTATGTTTATGACCCATGTGAGTATGTTTATGACCCATGTGAGTATGTTTATGACCCATGTGAGTATGTTTATGACCCATGTGAGTATGTTTATGTATTTCGAGTGAGTTCATGATGCATCTCTAAGCGCGATTACAACCCATGTGTTATGTTTTGAGTGACTGGTGTTTTTAACGCGTTACAGAGATGAGCGGCTCCCTTTAACCCTTTCTATTGACCTCCATTTGAACCCAGTTCCCCCTCCCCTCTAACACCATAACAATGTGCATCTCCTCACCGAGCACTTTGACCACGATGGTGTAGCTCTTGGAGCCGCTGCTGTTCTCCAGAGTCAGGATGTACTTCCCGGCGTCGTATCTGTTCACGTCCTCGATCATCAGCAGCGTGTCCCACTCCGACGTCTTGATCACAACCTGCCGGTCCTTCAGGTTGGCGTCCGCCTTGGACCACGTCACTTTGGGCGCCGGGCGGCCCCTCAGAGGGACGTAGACCCTCATGGTGACCCCCGCCCTCAGGACCAGAGCCTTCCTCAGGTCAGCATCCAGCTCCGCCTCAGGGGCGACTGCAGGGGGGAGGGGGTTAATGCAAGGGTCAAACATCTCTCAAAACTCACTTATTCACTGTAGCTTTCAAACTCTGATCAGCACCCCCCCCACACACACACACTGCACTGTACAAGGACTACTGTTTATGTTTTTTGGTTTCTTTGTACTGTTTCTGACTGTTTGAAAAGCGCTATCAAAATCGAATGCATTATTAATATTATTATTATTATTATTATTATTATTAAAGAGACAGCTACAGCTTCAGAGGTGGGACAAGTACTCAGATCTGGTACTTTAGTCAAAGTAGAAGTACTCAGATCTGGTACTTTAGTCAAAGTAGAAGTACTCAGATCTGGTACTTTAGTCAAAGTAGAAGTACTCAGATCTGGTACTTTCATCAAAGTAGAAGTACTCAGATCTGGTACTTTAGTCAAAGTAGAAGTACTCAGATCTGGTACTTTAGTCAAAGTAGAAGTACTCAGATCTGGTACTTTAATCAAAGTAGAAGTACTCAGATCTGGTACTTTAGTCAAAGTAGAAGTACTCAGATCTGGTACTTTAGTCAAAGTAGAAGTACTCAGATCTGGTACTTTAGTCAAAGTAGAAGTACTCAGATCTGGTACTTTAATCAAAGTAGAAGTACTCAGATCTGGTACTTTAGTCAAAGTAGAAGTACTCAGATCTGGTACTTTAGTCAAAGTAGAATTACTCAGATCTGGTACTTTAATCAAAGTAGAAGTACTCAGATCTGGTACTTTAGTCAAAGTAGAAGTACTCAGATCTGGTACTTTAGTCAAAGTAGAAGTACTCAGATCTGGTACTTTAGTCAAAGTAGAAGTACTCAGATCTGGTACTTTAATCAAAGTAGAAGTACTCAGATCTGGTACTTTAGTCAAAGTAGAAGTACTCAGATCTGGTACTTTAGTCAAAGTAGAATTACTCAGATCTGGTACTTTAATCAAAGTAGAAGTACTCAGATCTGGTACTTTAGTCAAAGTAGAAGTACTCAGATCTGGTACTTTAGTCAAAGTAGAAGTACTCAGATCTGGTACTTTAGTCAAAGTAGAAGTACTCAGATCTGGTACTTTAATCAAAGTAGAAGTACTCAGATCTGGTACTTTAGTCAAAGTAGAAAGTACTCAGATCTGGTACTTTAATCAAAGTAGAAGTACTCAGATCTGGTACTTTAGTCAAAGTAGAAGTACTCAGATCTGGTACTTTAGTCAAAGTAGAAGTACTCAGATCTGGTACTTTAGTCAAAGTAGAAGTACTCAGATCTGGTACTTTAGTCAAAGTAGAAGTACTCAGATCTTGTACCATTTACCTCTGAACTGTAGTGGAGTAGAACTACACAGTAACATAACATTGAAATACTCAGGTAAAGTGCCTCAAAATTGTACTTAAGTACAGTAGTTGAGTAAACGTACTTAGTTACTTCCCACCTCTGTATAGCTTCCAGCGGAGACAGAACATTTATCTGAATATCTAAAACTAACAATGGTGTGAAAACAGTAATGATTTGTAATTACTCAGGATGTCTTTGGGCGTGTGGTTCCCGGGGACCTCGCTGGGCTCGCTGAAGCCGATCTTGTTGACGGCGATGACCCTGAACTGGTACTCTGCGTCGTCCATCAGTCCGGTCGCCAGGAAGCGCGTCTCCTGCAGCTTCTTGGGGATGTTGCACTTGTTCCAGTGTTCTCCGTCCACACGCTTACACTCCACCAGGTAGCCGATGATCTCGCAGCCGCCATCGTACGCCGGCTTGGACCAGCTGAGGCTGACGGAGGAGCGGGTCGAGTCCACCACCTTCGGGAAGGCAGGAGGACCAGGGGGGTCTGCAGGAATAAAGGGTCATATTAGGCATTATTCTCATAGTTCATAGGGAAAGAAATTGCACATTTTAAACGTCAAAGTGGGATTTTAATTTGCTTAAAGGTCGCCTATTATACTATTTTTAGGCATATATTATAGGTCTCAGACATAAAAAACATGTCCCTGAAGGGTTTTGCTCAAAATACCAAACAGATCATGTATTCTAGCCTCATCCCCCTCTCTTTCAGCCTGTTACTAAAGTACTGAAATCATTTTTAAAAAGAGGAGGGGGAGCTAATGCCTGTTCAAAATTCGTTTTTAGAGATTTGGGTATGGAGGAAAAGAGAGAGGGTTGTGTTTTCTGACACTTTGTGAGTCTCCTGACACCGGGGACACATGTTTATATATAAAAGACATCAAAAAGTGCATTTAGCATGATAGGAGACCTTTATAATGAACATGTCCCTCCCTGTAAATTGTAATCCAAGCACATCAGATCATCTCTCTAAAGCGGTAACTCACAGACGGGGTCTACGGCCAGCGCGGCGTTGGAGGCGTCACTGGGTTTCCCCGGCCCCGCCTTGTTGAGCGCGATGACCCTGAACTCGTACTCGGACCCTTCGCTCAGCTGCACCGCCTTGATGGAGCGGTCGATGACGGGTCGTCGGTTGACCTTGGCCCAGGCCAGCTCCGTGGCCTCGCGCCTCTCCACCATGTAGCCCAGGATGGAGGCGCGGCCGTCGTTTGCCGGCGCCTTCCAGCTCACCGTCATGGAGTTCTTGGTGATGTTGGTGATGACGGGCGGCTCGCAGGGCCCAGGGACATCTGAGGGAGGAGATATGATCAATAACAGAGGTTAATACTGACCTAGAATTGGGAGGGATGAAACCCTCTGTAATGGTCACACATGCAGAGCACACAGCACACACAGTGAAACGTGTTCTCTGCATTTAACCCATCCTAGGACCAGGAGTCTAGCACCAGGAGTCTAGCACCAGGAGTCTAGCACTAGGAGTCTAGCACCAGGAGTCTAGCACCAGGAGTCTAGCACTAGGAGTCTAGTACCAGGATTCTAGCACCAGGAGTATAGCACCAGGAGTCTGGCACCAGGAGTCTAGCACCAGGAGTCTAGAACCGGGAGTCTAGCACCAGGAGTCTAGCACCGGGAGTCTAGGACCAGGAGTCTAGTACCGGGAGTCTAGAACCAGGAGTCTAGCACCAGGAGTCTAGTACCAGGAGTCTAGCACCAGGAGTCTAGTACCAGGAGTCTAGTACCAGGAGTCTAGCACCAGGAGTCTAGAACCAGGAGTCTAGCACCAGGAGTCTAGAACCAGGAGTCTAGTACCAGGAGTATGGCACCAGGAGTCTAGCACCAGGAGTCTAGTACCAGGAGTCTAGCACCAGGAGTCTGGCACCAGGAGTCTAGAACCAGGAGTCTAGCACCAGGAGTCTAGAACCAGGAGTCTAGTACCAGGAGTATGGCACCAGGAGTCTAGTACCAGGAGTCTCGCACCAGGAGTCTAGTACCAGGAGTCTGGTACCAGGAGTCTAGAACCAGGAGTCTAGAACCAGGAGTCTAGAACCAGGAGTCTAGCACCAGGAGTCTAGGGCCAGGAGTCTAGCACCAGGAGTCTAGTATCAGGAGTCTAGCACCAGGAGTCTAGCACCAGGAGTCTAGTATCAGGAGTCTAGCACCAGAAGTCTAGTATCAGGAGTCTAGCACCAGGAGGGGGGTGTCCGGTGCCTTGCTCAAGGGCACCGCGGCAGAGCAGGAGGTGAACTGG
This sequence comes from Pogonophryne albipinna, assembly GCA_028583405.1. Classification (NCBI taxonomy): domain Eukaryota; kingdom Metazoa; phylum Chordata; class Actinopteri; order Perciformes; family Artedidraconidae; genus Pogonophryne; species Pogonophryne albipinna. The sequence continues at coordinate 2,112,676 of JAPTMU010000026.1, forward strand.
GACCTCTCCAAGTAGCACTCCACACTCCATATCTAGGTCTGGTCGGGGACTTATAAACTTCATATATTTATATAAACAACAAATATATGATTAAATATGCTCCATAAGGTTAATACTGTCAGTTTGACCCGCACTGCACTCACTGATCTGTTCTACCGTTTAAACAATTCAGACTTTTTCTAAAAGAAATACGTTTTTACTTTTTTGTTTTACTTTCCTCAAAAAATATATTATTTTCTCAAATTCAGACTTTTTTCTCAAATGTCTTTTTTGTTGATAAAAGCACTTATTTCTCTGTTCCCGAAACACTACCATAGGGGTTCTTCACCATGACGGGGGGTTATGAATGACCTAGGGGTTCTTCACCATGACGGGGGGTTATGAATGACCTAGGGGTTCTTCACCATGACGGGGGGTTATGAATGACCTAGGGGTTCTTCACCATGACGGGGGGTTATGAATGACCTAGGGGTTCTTCACCATGACGGGGGGTTATGAATGACCTAGGGGTTCTTCACCATGACGGGGGGTTATGAATGACCTAGGGGTTCTTCACCATGACGGGGGGTTATGAATGACCTAGGGGTTCTTCACCATGACGGGGGGTTATGAATGACCTAGGGGTTCTTCACCATGACGGGGGGTTATGAATGACTTTAACCTGAAATACATTCTGACTTTTCTCAAAATGTTGACTTTTCTCAGATTCTGACTTTTTTCTAAACATTTTTTTTTTACTTTTTCACAAAATTCTGACTTTTTTCTCAATTTTGTTTTTGTTGATAAAAGCACAAATGTCTCTGTTCCTGAAGTAGACCCGGTCCTTACCGTAGGGGTTCTTCACCATGACGGGGTCGGTCATGATGGGGTCTCCCACCCCGTACTGGTTCTCCGCGCTGACCCTGAACTCGTACTCGTGGCCCTCGATGAGTTTCTCCACCAGAGAGTCCGTGTTGTGTCCGTGGATGTTGGAGCTCACCAGAGCCCAGTTGGCTCTGCTGGTCTCTCTCTTCTCGATGATGTAGTTTGTGATCTCTGATCCTCCGTCAGCGATGGGGGGTTCCCAGCGCAGCTTCACACGGTCACAGAACACCTTGGCGATCTTCACCGAGGCGGGGAGGCCGGGTTTATCTGCAGGGGGGGAGGAGCTTTGTTAATCCTTTTTCTCAAAATGTTGACTTCTTTTTCAAAATTTCAAATATTCAGACTTTTTCTAAAAACAAAAAAAAATTCCCAAATAATCGGACTTTTCTCAAATTCTGACTTTTTCTCAAAATTCCGACTTTTTTCTCAATATTTTGTTGTTGTTGAAAAAAGCACACATTTCTCTGTTGCTGAAGTAGACCCGGTGCTCTGACTGTACCGTAGGGATTCTTCACCATGACGGGAGTTATGAATGACTTTAACCTGAAATACATTCTGACTTTTATCAAAATTCTGACTTTTCTCAACGACATGCTGACTGCAGTGGGGTTTAAACCTGTTTGAACCCTGATCTGAACACCAACGCACTACCCACTGCGCCACACGCCTCCAATGGTTAGATGCTAACTGCATTTCGTTGTTTTAGTACTAGCAATGACAAGGAGCTCAAATCTGATCTATTCCACACTTATCCTGCTAAAAGACCCCTCTGAAGACCTCTTGACTCACCGAGCACCTTGACCTTGATGGTGGCGTACTTGGACCCGCTGGTGTTCTCTGCGTGGATGCTGTAGTCACCGGACTCTTTCCTGGTGACGCAGAACAGGTCCAGCATGTAGTGGTGCTTCTTCTGGCTCAGCTTCATGCCCTCCACGTGCACCACAGCGCTGTCCTTCATCCAGGTCACTTTGGGCATTGGTTTGCCGAACACCTCGGCGTCCATGGACACGTTCTCTCCGGCCTTCACCACGATCAGGTTCTTCATATCCAGACCCAGGTCCACGCGGGGGGAGACTGCACCGAGAGAAGGGGGAATGGTTATGTATTAAGTACTCAGACTTTTAACTTAAGCAAAAGTAGCAATAATACATTTAACATACTCTGTTACAAGTAAACGTCCTGCAATCAAAATCTTTCCGAAGTCTGATTTTTCAAAATAAAAGCCCCATAGAGTAACTGTACGGGGAGCACAGGAAGAGTCTGTGTTTTCCTGAAGTAAGATGTGAAGCATGAGGCATTTTAATTCAAATAAAAAACCTAAAAAAATTCACTTTATCCTTACAGGAAGCGAAGGCCAGGCTTGTTTTTCAAAATAAAAGCACCATAGAGTAATTGCATACTTACTAAAAACTTAGGATGAGATTTGTTTTCAAAATAAAACTCCCCATGTAGTAACTTTATGCTTTAAGGAAGCTTATGACGAGAAAGGGGCCGGTCTTTCCATTAAGGAAAACTGTTAATATGATAATAATAATTCATATAATCGAAAACTGAATGCTCAGAGTTCGTACCGTGCTCTGATCAATCAGTTTCCCGTAAGGGGCCGGTCTTCCCTTTGAGGATAAGTGTTGATGAATGATAGTTGGTAGAGTTCGTACCGTGCTCTGATCAATCAGTTTCCCGTAAGGGGCCGGTCTTCCCTTTGAGGATAAGTGTTGATGAATGATAGTTGGTAGAGTTCGTACCGTGCTCTGATCAATCAGTTTCCCGTAAGGGGCCGGTCTTCCCTTTGAGGATAAGTGTTGATGAATGATAGTTGGTAGAGTTCGTACCGTGCTCTGATCAATCAGTTTCCCGTAAGGGGCCGGTCTTCCCTTTGAGGATAAGTGTTGATGAATGATAGTTGGTAGAGTTCGTACCGTGCTCTGATCAATCAGTTTCCCGTAAGGGGCCGGTCTTCCCTTTGAGGATAAGTGTTGATGAATGATAGTTGGTAGAGTTCGTACCGTGCTCTGATCAATCAGTTTCCCGTAAGGGGCCGGTCTTCCCTTTGAGGATAAGTGTTGATGAATGATAGTTGGTAGAGTTCGTACCGTGCACTGATCAATCAGTTTCCCGTAAGGGGCCGGTCTTCCCTTTGAGGATAAGTGTTGATGAATGATAGTTGGTAGAGTTCGTACCGTGCTCTGATCAATCAGTTTCCCGTAAGGGGCCGGTCTTCCCTTTGAGGATAAGTGTTGATGAATGATAGTTGGTAGAGTTCGTACCGTGCTCTGATCAATCAGTTTCCCGTAAGGGGCCGGTCTTCCCTTTGAGGATAAGTGTTGATGAATGATAGTTGGTAGAGTTCGTACCGTGCTCTGATCAATCAGTTTCCCGTAAGGGGCCGGTCTTCCCTTTGAGGATAAGTGTTGATGAATGATAGTTGGTAGGGTTCGTACCGTGCTCTGATCAATCAGTTTCCCGTAAGGGGCCGGTCTTCCCCTTGAGGATAAGTGTTGATGAATGATAGTTGGTAGGGTTCGTACCGTGCTCTGATCAATCAGTTTCCCGTAAGGGGCCGGTCTTCCCCTTGAGGATAAGTGTTGATGAATGATAGTTGGTAGGGTTCGTACCGTGCTCTGATCAATCAGTTTCCCGTAAGGGGCCGGTCTTCCCCTTGAGGATAAGTGTTGATGAATGATAGTTGGTAGAGTTCGTACCGTGCTCTGATCAATCAGTTTCCCGTAAGGGGCCGGTCTTCCCTTTGAGGATAAGTGTTGATGAATGATAGTTGGTAGAGTTCGTACCGTGCTCTGATCAATCAGTTTCCCGTAAGGGGCCGGTCTTCCCTTTGAGGATAAGTGTTGATGAATGATAGTTGGTAGAGTTCGTACCGTGCTCTGATCAATCAGTTTCCCGTAAGGGGCCGGTCTTCCCTTTGAGGATAAGTGTTGATGAATGATAGTTGGTAGAGTTCGTACCGTGCTCTGATCAATCAGTTTCCCGTAAGGGGCCGGTCTTCCCCTTGAGGATAAGTGTTGATGAATGATAGTTGGTAGAGTTCGTACCGTGCTCTGATCAATCAGTTTCCCGTAAGGGGCCGGTCTTCCCCTTGAGGATAAGTGTTGATGAATGATAGTTGGTAGAGTTCGTACCGTGCTCTGATCAATCAGTTTCCCGTAAGGGGCCGGTCTTCCCCTTGAGGATAAGTGTTGATGAATGATAGTTGGTAGGGTTCGTACCGTGCTCTGATCAATCAGTTTCCCGTAAGGGGCCGGTCTTCCCCTTGAGGATAAGTGTTGATGAATGATAGTTGGTAGAGTTCGTACCGTGCTCTGATCAATCAGTTTCCCGTAAGGGGCCGGTCTTCCCTTTGAGGATAAGTGTTGATGAATGATAGTTGGTAGAGTTCGTACCGTGCTCTGATCAATCAGTTTCCCGTAAGGGGCCGGTCTTCCCCTTGAGGATAAGTGTTGATGAATGATAGTTGGTAGAGTTCGTACCGTGCTCTGATCAATCAGTTTCCCGTAAGGGGTCGGTCTTCCCTTTGAGGATAAGTGTTGATGAATGATAGTTGGTAGAGTTCGTACCGTGCTCTGCGATGACGGGGATCTTGTCCGACAGCTCGGAGGGCAGGCTGGTGTTGATGGCGGTCCTGGCAATGACCCTGAACTGGTACTGCTGGCCCTCGTCCAGCCCGCTCACCGTGTAGCTCTCTGATTGGATGTTCATGCAGTTGGCGTTGCAGCGCGTCCACTTCTCCTCCGGCAGCTTCATGTACTCCATGTAGTATCCGATCAGCTTGCTGCCGCCGTCGTTCGTCGGGCGGCTCCACACCAGAGACACCGAGTGCTTCGTCACGTCCATCACCTCGGGCTTACCGGGGGGGTCTGTGTGGGGGGGGGGACACTCGGTTAGTTAGTCCGAACAGTGAAGAAAAACTGGCCTTTCAATAGTGTTTTATTTTATTACTCCTTCCACTGACACAGAAACCCCAACTCTAGTCTCCACATTTGAATGTGTGGAAATGTCTCTGGCCCAGAGATTCTACCTGGTACTGCTCTCTTAAGGAAGTGGTAGAGAAAAATAACTAAACCAAACAAGTAGTGTCTCAAAAATATGACATGTTGTTTTACTTTCTTCAAATAAGCGTCTTTTTTCCCAGCATTGAAACAATGCCGGTGAATGCTCCTCTGGTTCTCTAACTTGAAAGAAAGATGAAGTGTGAGTGTCTCGTACCGATGGCGGTCCTGGCGATGATGATGTCGGTCTGCTTGCAGGGTTTCCCCTGTCCGGCCAAGTTGAGCGCGGCCACCCTGAAGATGTACTCCACGCCCTCCATCAGCCCGGTGCACGTGTACTGCGTGGCCTTCACCAACGACTCGTTGGCCCTCATCCACAGCAGGCTGTTACGCTCCTTCTTCTCGATGACGAACCCTGTCAGAGGGGAGCCTCCATCGCTGCTGGGGCGCTCCCAGGACAGGATGACGTAGTCCTTGTTGATCCTGTTGATCTGCAGATTCAGGGGCTCGCTGGGGGGGTCTGTAGGGGGGGGGGGGGTAAACAGTTAGAGCTGTAAAACTGCAGATTTTAAATTCATTCGGACTCACTTCTGAGTTTCAGGACATAAATGCTGACTCATTTAAGTCATCAGTTTGTTAAGCCTCATAATGCAGACTTATTTCAAGGCTTTAAGACTCGTAATGCTGACTCATTATCCGCCAGCTCAGACTTCTTTCACTCTTATTTTCAGAATGTTCATTTTTTAAGCATGTGATGTTCCCGCTTTCCCTTTGATACACTGCGTTATTCCTAAATACAGTTAGAGCTGTAAAACTGCAGATTTTAAATTCATTCGGACTCATTTCTGAGTTTCAGGACATAAATGCTGACGTCACAGTTTTACAGTTCATAATGCAGACTGGGTTTTAGGACTGATAATGCTGAAATAGGTTTTGCTTTAAAACTCGTAATGCTGACTCGTTATTCCTGCAGTTCCCTACAAAGCTTTATAAACATTGTCCCGGACTCACCGAACGGACACCTGGCGATCATCTTCTCGGAGTAGATGGGCGCTGAGACGCCGAACCTGTTCTCTGCGCGGACCCTGAAGCCGTACTCTTTGCCCAGACACAGCTTGGGCACCTTGAAGCTGGTCTTGGTGCAGGAGGAGGTGAGCATGGTCCAGTCTCCCTGGCTCACGTCACACTTCTCCACGATGTAGTTGGTGATGTTGCTGCCTCCGTCCTCCTGGGGCGACCCCCAAAGCAGGGTGCATCCGTCCACATCCACCTCCGTCACCTCCAGGGGGGCCTCGGGGGGCCCGGGGATATCTGCAGGGACAGAGAGAAGCGGTAATGTACGAGTTATGAATGACTTTAACCTGAAATACATTCTCACTTTTTGCCGATTTCTTTAATCGTCGCCAACTTTTCCTCAATAATCTCAAAATGTTTACGTTTTTTCTAAGAATTATTATTTATTTTTTTTCTATGTTGAAGTTTCTTAAAACTGACTTTTTATTTTTCTCATACATTTTACTTTTTTCTCAATATTTAGATTTTTCTCGAAATTATGTATTTTTTCTGTTTTTTCCAAAAATTCTGACTTTTCCCAAATTACTTTTTATAAACATTTAGACTTTTTCAAAAATATTGACTTTTTTCTCAATATTCTCAAAATGTTGAGTTTTAACTTTTTCTCCAAATTCAGATTTTTTTTCAAAATTTCTGACTTTTTCAACAATTTCTTTTGACTTTTTATAAAAAGAAATGGACTTATTTTTTGTACTTTTTCTCAACATTTAAATTTTTTGAAAAATCCGACTTTTTTCATTATTTTGTTCTGAATGTTCTCAAATATACCTCCTTTTTGAAGCAGTCCTGCTTTCCCTTTGATACAGAGTGTTATTCCTGAATATTCCCAGTGATATTCCCATATTAGGACTAGTGTTACTGACCCATGACGGTGACCTTGATGATCTGGTTGACCCTTCCGCTGCTGTTCTCTGCGGACAGGCTGTAGTAGCCGCTGTCCTCCCGCTTCACGTTCTTGGTGATGAGGGTGCAGCTGGTGAGCGTCTTCACCACGGACAGGCGGTCGGAGGTCAGCACGTCCTCGTTGCCCTGCTTCCACTTACAGAAGGGAGCGGGCTTCCCGGCCACGATGGCCTCCAGAACCATCTTAGATCCGGCTCGCACCGACACGATGTCCGGAGTCATCACCTTCGGAGCCACTGCAGGGAGAGGAAGGACAACAGTTACTCAAAGGTCCCTCGAGAAAACTAAATATATGACTGAATATGTTCAATAGGAAGCTTTATTTTCATCAGCATATGAGACAATGAGAGAAGAGGGAACAGGAAGTGCTAAAATGCTAACTCTTGTATTAAGTATTAGGACTCACACTGCCGACTCATGTCAGGGTTTGAGGACTCTTATTGCTGACTCATTTCGAGGTTTCAGGACAAAAAATACCCACTTATTTCACGGTTTTAAGATGCTGTTGATTCATTTAAGGGTTTTAGGACTCATATTGCTGACTCATCTCGGGGTCTTTAAGACTCACACTGCCGACTCATGTCAGGGTTTGAGGACTCATATTGCTGACTCATCTCGGGGTCTTTAAGACTCACACTGCCGACTCATGTCAGGGTTTGAGGACTCATATTGCTGACTCATCTCGGGGTCTTTAAGACTCACACTGCCGACTCATGTCAGGGTTTGAGGACTCATATTGCTGACTCATCTCGGGGTCTGTAAGACTCATAAAGCTAACGTATTTCAGGCTTCTGGACTTATAATGCTGTCTCATATCCAGGTTTCTCTACAGTCTGAGGTGTGTGTTGTACTCACTGAGCTGCTCTTTGACCTCGAAGATCCCTTCGGCCTCGCGGGCCAGACTGACCCCCACTGAGTTCCTGGCAGCGACCCTGAACTTGTACTTGGTGTTCTCCTTCAGGCCCACCACCACGATGCTCATGTCTTTCACCACGGAGTACGGCGTCCACTTGTCCTCTGCGGCGCCCTCCTCCTGGTAGTCCACCACGTAGCCGTTGATCTTGGCCCCACCGTCTCTGAGCGGCTTCAGCCAGCCCAGCGTGGCGCTGTTCTTCGTGATGTCCAACACGTCCATCTTCTTCGGGGGGTCTGGCTCACCTGGGGGGGAGGGCAGTGCGGAGGTTAGGTAAGATAAAGGAAAGAACACAGAGGGAGAGGAACACAGCAGCTTTTACGTTTACCTGGGGGCAAACATTTAAAAATAAACTAGAAAACGTTCACTATATGTACGACGTATATACATATCTACACATTAGTTTAAAGTCTTCTCTTTCACAGAAAGAATTATGATAATTGAAGTCTTATTTTCCGGTACATGTCTCAGAAAGGTTTTCTACTCACTGATGGGGTCGACGGCCAGGTAGGATTTGGGCGAGTCCTGCGGGACTCCGATGCCGTACTGGTTGCAGGCGGTGACTCTGAAGTAGTACTCGATGCCGGGCGTCATGTTGGACACCTTGAAGCTGGTCTTCCTCAGGTCCTCGATGCACTTGTTCCACGTCTTCCGGTCCACCTCGCGCTTCTCCACGATGTAGTTCAGGATCTGGCTTCCGCCGTCGTTATCGGGCGGCAGCCATGACAGCTGCGCGCTTGTCTTGGTGATGTTCGTTGCCTCCAGGCCGCCAACAGGGCCGGGGGTGTCTGCGAGGGGGGATTGAAATATGCTTTGATCAGACAGATTTTCTTTTAAAGGGATGTAAAAAAATCTCATTATGTAATAACACAGCCTTTAAAAGTTCCCGCATTTGTATATTCCTAAAAATAAGTTGAAGATGAAGACGTCCATTTTCCTTGGTGTTTACTAAATGCATATACTATAAAATATTAGAACATTTAAGGGACAGTTTCATAAATACAGCAATCAAACTAAATATGGGTGTTATAGCATGATAAAGTAAAATGTTGGTTGTGGATGTTGTTATGTTTCTCACCGAGGACTTTGACGCGGACGTACACGGCCTTCTCTCCGGCCGAGTTGGACAGAGTCAGCGAGTATCTCCCAGAATCCTCTCTGGTGCTTTCGGGGATGACGAGGAAGGACATGCTGTCCACCTGGTCCACGTGTCCACGGCGGATCACGTTGTCCACGCCGAGGCGTTTCCACGTGACCTTAGGCGAGGGTCGTCCTCTGACGACGGCGAAGAGCCTGATGGGGCAGCCGGCCCTCACAGACAGACCCTTCCTCAGACTGGCATCCAGGTCGATCTCTGGAGCCTCTGCAGCAGGAAACACAGGAGAGAGGTTACCAGGATGTGAGATCATAAACAGACAGTGTTTCCCTTAATGTCTACCCCTGAAACATCAAAGTGCTCTATGCTGAAGTTGCAAAAACACCATGCTTTGTTTCCCAGTTTCACTGAGAATGCCCAAATAAGGCTATCTGCAGTGATACAGTTAACTATATTGAGATAAATCGACCAAAAAATCATCAACATCAGCACACAGAGAGTACAAATATGGCCACTTTCTGGTTAAAACTGCCATTTCTGATGCTGAACATTTCAGAAATTGATTCAGCGTCCTCAATAACCCCAGAAACAACTCAAAGCTGGCCAAACCGGAGTTAACCCTTAACTATTGTCTGCATATGCTAATGAATGTGAATTATGCAAATTACCCAACATGCAGTTTCTATGTGCTGGGGACCCTACTATTAATTTCGACAATTTGGGGTCCTCAACATTTCCCGGTTCACAACAGGACTCTATGAGCTGGAAACAGACTTTTATCGTATTGAATGTCAGTTCTTACCAATGATCTCCTTGGGGGACACGGATTCCTTAAGGTAGGCGTGGCGTCCCCAGCCCATCTGGTTCTGGGCGGACACCTTGAAGTCGTACTCTAGCTTCTCGTCCAGCTGTCCGATGGTGAACTCTGTGAGCACCAGCGGGCCGTTGGTGTCGATCCTCTTCCAGCCCACCGAGGGGTTCTCGGGGTCCACATCGGTCTTCAGCCTGAGGTCCAGGCTGTAGTTGATGATGGGAGCACCACCGTCGTACACTGGTTTGGACCAGGTCAGGGTGATGGAGTTCTTTGTGCTGTCACCCACCTTCAGGAAAGCAGGGGGACCAGGGGGCTCTGCAGGAAAACACAGAAACACAGATTTGCATAGCTATATCTACACTATAGCTACGATGCATATGATGATAAAGCCTTTGAGTCTTTGATTCATCTAAAAAAAACACAGACTTACCGATGGGATCTTTGGCTCCGACGGGTCTGCAGGCCTTGCTGGGTTCTCCCAGGCCCACCTCGTTCTCGGCCTTCACCCTGAACTGGTACTCGTGGTTGGGGATCAGGTTGGTGACCTTCATGCGTCTCTCAGAGATGGGGCTCTTGGTGCACGGCACCCAGCGGACGGCTCTCTTCTCCTTCCTCTCCAGGATGTAGCCGGTGATGGACTTTCCTCCGTCGTTCTCGGGGGGAGCCCAGACAACGGTCATCTCTTCTTTACTGACCTGGATCACGGAGGTGTGGAGAGTGTGAGTAACAGCAGTACAAATAGTTAGCTAAAGTAATGAAAACGCTGTCCAAATAGTTATCTTAAAGTTATAGAATAATAATAACTGGCGTCCACCTAATGCTGTGGAAGCAGAAACCAGGATAAAATGTAGCTAATTATAGAAAAAGGTACAGCACAGGAAGTGTTTGCGTACCTTGGTGACGTCGGGGGCTTCTGGGGGCCCAGGTTTGTTGAACTGAGTCTTGACGGTGACAGGCTTGCTCTCCATGGCGGGGCCAGTGCCCATCTTGTTCTCTGCCTTCACTCTAAAGATGTACTCGTTACCCTCCACCAGACGGATCACGTTGCAGTATGGTGTGACCACCGAGGCGGAGTACGTGGACCAAACCATCCTCCTGGTCTCGCATTTCTCCAGGATATAGCTGTCCACCTCGCAGCCTCCCTCGTCCTCCGGAGGGTCCCACACCACTCTGCACTTGTCGGCCCCGATGCCGGTGACCCTGAGGTTCCTCACTGGGCCCGGGACGTCCAGGACGTTGATGTTAGCGTACGCCGTGAAGGTGCCGGCCACGTTGGTGGCGGTGATGATGAACTTTCCGGTGTCCGTGCGTCTGGACTTGGTGAGAAGGAACTTGGAATAGTCAGGTCCGGTCTCGTAGCTGATTCTGGGGTTGTCCCCGACGGCCTTTTCTTTGATCCATTGGACCTCCGGCGCAGGTTTTCCTCTCAGGCCGGCCTCTATCCTCACAGAATCTCCGACCTTCACCGTCAGAACTCCAGCCAACTTCAGGTCGATGACGGGCTTCAGGATCTCCTCCTTTACCAGAATATCAGCGAGTTTCACCCAAGCACTTTCACCTCCTTCATTGATGGTCTGCACCCTGAGAGACAAATGATAAGAATTATTAGTAAGTAATGTTCACTAGGTAGGGTAACAGACTTTTCACAGCCATCCTGCAAAACCTACAGTCTGTTCTTTCAACCCTCCTGTCGTGTTCGGGTCAAATCTGACTGATTTACTGCCTTATGATATCCTCCACAGTAAGAATGCAGTAAGTAACCTACCTGAAGGTGTAGGTCTGGTTCTCTTTGCACGTGTCAGCCAGGAAGAAGGTGTCAGTGAGGGTGGTGGTGTTGAGTTTCTCCCAGTTCTCAGCATCCTTGGATTTGCACTCCAGGTTGTAGGAAATGTTGGGGCTTCCGCCATCAAAGTCGGGCTTCCTCCATCTCAGATAGACGTAGTTCTTACCGATGTCCGTGGCTCTGAAGTTCTCAGGCTCTCCGGGATTCTCGATAGGGTCGATGGCCAGCAGAGGGGTCTTGGTCTCCGTGGTGGGACCGGCGCCCATCTTGTTCACGGCGCTGACGCGGAACAGGTACTCTTTGCCGTCCATCAGCTTGACCTTGATCTTGCGGTTGGTGCAGAGGGATGTGATCATGGACCACATGCTGGTGCTGGGCTCACGGCACTCCACCACATAGCTGGTGATTTCAGATCCACCGTTGTCTTCAGGCGTCTCCCAGTTCAGCATGCAGGAATCCTTGGTGGCGTAGGTCACGTGCAGGTTCTGGCAGTGGCTGGGTCTGTCCAGCACATTGACTGTGATGGTGCAGGAAGCCTCGCCTCCTTCATTGGAAGCCTTTAGGACGTATTTGCCATGGTCTGCTCTTGTGGCCTCCTTGATCTTCAGGTGGACCAGAGGGAAGTTCTGAGTGATGGTGACCCGTTTGCTGTTCTCCAGAACCACCTCCTCCTTCGACCAAAGCACCTCAGCCTCAGGGCGGGCCTTGATGTAGCCCATCATGTTGATGTTGTGTCCGACGCGCACAGTGAGGCGCTCGCGGCAGGAGACGTCCATCTCGATCTCTGGAGGGATCAGGATGTCCTGAGCGGTGACGGACTTCTGGATCTCTTTGGGCTCGCCATCGCCGATCATGTTGGAGGCGAAGATCCTGAAGTTGTACGTCGCTCCCTCCTCCAGACCCTTCACAGTGTAAGCGGAATGCTTGATGAAGTCGTCCAGGTTCACCTTTTGCCAATCCTCAGTTTCAGCCTTCTTCATTTCCACGGTGTAGCCCATGATGGGACTGCCTCCGTCTTTGTTGGGTTTGGTCCACACCAGGTAGGCAGTGTCCTTACTGTAGTCTTTAACTTTGGGGTTGACAGGGGGGCCGGGGGCCGTGATGGGTCTGCAGGGCTTGCAGAGTTCAGAGGTGGGAGAGGGGCTGCTGTAGCCTGCGATATTCTCAGCAAACACTCTGAACTCATACTCGTTGCCTTCAAACAGACCAAGGACTGTGTACTTCATGTCTTTGCAGGGAGTCCTGTTCACACGGATCCACTTTCCTCCCTTGTGTCTGCGCTCGATCAGGTATCCGGAGATCGGGCTGCCTCCGTCGGACAGGGGCATGGTCCAGCCCACTGTGACAGAGTCCTCTGCGACATCAGTGGCATGTGGTGTACCTGGCGGGCTGGGAGGAAGGAAGGTGTGCTCGGCCACAGTGGGCTTGCTCTCCAGAGCAGCACCGACGCCCATCTTGTTCTGGGCACTAATGCGGACCACGTACTCCACTCCCTTCTGGAGGCGGATGATGTTGACTTTGGTAGAGAGGCTGCCGGAGCTCACCCCTCCCCAGGTCTCCTTGTTGGACTCCCTCTTCTCCACGATGTAGTTGGTGACAGCACTGCCGCCGTCATCCTTGGGAGGACGCCATTCAATCATCATAGACTCTGGAGTGACCTCCAGGATGTTGACGGGTCCGATGGGAGCGGCGGGAACATCCAGCACCGTGACGCTCAGGGCGGCGGACTTGGTTCCGGCTGGGTTGCTCACGGAGAGCAGGTAGGAGCCGGTGTGGCTCCTGGTGCATTCGTTGATGCTGAGCACGGTGGAGAAGTTGTCGGTATCGATCTTGACGTTGCCCTCGGTGGTGATCTCCTCTCCCTCCACCATCCACTTGGCAATGGGGACAGGAATTCCTCTCATGATGGCGGGCAGCCTGATGGTGGTGCCGGCCTTCACGATGATGCCGTCAGTGAGCTTAACGTCAACCTCCAGGATGGGAGCAACTGTGGACAAACAGACAGAGGAGGTTACCCAATATGTTAACACTCGATGGAAAAACACTGAGTATCCCTGTTGACGGGCCTACAGTGGAATAAATAGATGTGAAACAATGACATTTCTTCGAGCCCCATTATTAAAGGAATACTTCACCCCTAAAATTACCAATTGCGTTTAGGTAACTTAAACCGGGACAAACTAACTTTTGCTCAAGTAAACGGAGGTTTTCGTTAAAGAATGCTCGTTTAGACATGATAGAGTGCTGGACTCACCCAGTTTCTCCTGGCACAGGATGGGCAAGGTGGTGTCTGGTCTGCTGAGTCCGATGGCGTTCTCGGCCCGGACTCTGAAGCGGTAGGTCTTGCCCTCCTCCAGGCCGGTCACATGACTCTCTGGGATGCTCACCGTCTTCCACTCGTCCCACTCCCTCTCTCCCTCCTCCTGGTACTCTACCAGGAAGCCGGTGATGTCACTTCCTCCGTTGCGGTCAGGCCAGTTCCAGACCAACCACACCTCTGTCTTGTCCACGTCGTCGTGGTGCAGGTCTTTGGGAGGACCGGGGGGGACTGGAGGGAAAGACATTCAGGTTTAGACTGGTGAGTTTTAGCAACAGTGTTCATTTTATATACCAAAACTACAACTACATATGTCAATTATTTTTGTTTTTACTAATTCAAGACAGTGTGAGGATATCTAATTAGCATTTTCCATTTTAGGAGTATGAATCTAAATCTATACAAAAAGTATATCTAAATGTAAAAAACATATATCTTAATAAATATAAAAATCTTTCTGCCGTTACTCACAGAGCGGGTTCATGGCCTTGACGGCCTTACTGGTCTCCGTGTATTCGCTTCGGCCGTACTGGTTCTCGGCTGCCACGCGGAAGTTGTAGGAGGTTCGCTCCATCAGGTGCTTCAGCATCATGCTGCGCTTCTTGGAGGTGGAGCACAGCGGGACCCACTGGGTGGCCGCCGCGTCCTTCTTCTCCACCACGAAGTTAGTGATGCGGACGCCGCCGTTATCCTCGGGGTCTTTCCAGGACAGGTAGGCCGAGTCGCTGCGCACGTCCGACACCCGAAGGTGTTGGATGGGACCGGGTTTATCTGGAAACACGAGCAGCGGCAGAATCATGTTAGGGTTCATTAGAGGGTAGAGTTTTACAGGGAAATGTTTAGGATGTAGAGAAACGCTTCAAGAGTATAGGTCTTACATTTAAAGTTACAGCTTAAAGCATACAAGGTAAAAGCTTTAAAGGTAAAGAATTCAGTGTTAGATTGAAAATGGTTAGAGTTTTTCCAGGGAAATGTTTTTATGTCTAAAATGTTTAGGTAAATGCTTCAAGGGTAAAAGTTCTCTGGCTCTCTCGTGTTAAATCTGAAGTGTGTTTCCTCACCGAACACGAGCACGGTGCAGGTGACGGTCTTGGACCCGGCCGTGTTCTCCACGGTCAGCGTGTAGTCGCCGCAGTCTCCGCGGTGACAGAACCTCATCTCCAGCTTGGTGCCGGTCTGGTTGGTGTCGATGTCGATGCGGGTTGGCACCTCACCCTCGTTCTTCTGCCAGGTGACGGAGGGGAAGGGGACGCCCGTAATGGTCGCCATCAGAACGATGCGGGTGCCGGCGAGAGCCTTCACCTCGCGGGTCATGGCGGCGTCCAGGATGAGCTCTGGGGCCTCTGTGGGGGGAGGGGGATTACAGGTTTAATGTTCATGCTCTTTAAGTAAGGAACAGTTCTTTATTTAACAGCTCAGACACAATACACACAAAGCATCTTAAAGTCCTGAAGTCGCAGTATTATTTATACAAATAAGCAGTATTTTATTCCACAGTATCTCATTTCAAAGTATGTTATTTTTAATTAAAAGTTCTTATTCTATTAAACATTAAAAAAGTAATATATAATAATTTTTTGATATCACAACATATATCGCAGAATTAAGGATGTATTTCTCCACTCTCTAATTTCCGTTAACTCTCACTGATGCATTTATCCACCCTCAACGATGTGTTTCAGTTGCTGGTAACCAGTCCTCACCCAGTCTGTCCTGCACTTGGATCGGTTCGTCCAGATCGGCGGGGTCTGACTCTCCGGCGGCGTTCACTGCCATCGCCCTGAAGAAGTACCGAACGCCGTCCTCCAGATCGATCACCTTGAAGCGCGTCTCCTGACACGAGTCTGGGGTCTGGTTCACCTGTGGAAGTCAAAACAGCATTTCATTCATTCAACAGAGACCATTCATTTAACCCTTTTAAGGTGTTTTCACAATAAAAGCCATACATACATACACACAGGAGTTTTTCACAATAAAAGCCATACATACATACACACAGGAGTCTTTCACAATAAAAGCCATACATACATACACACAGGAGTCTTTCACAATAAAAGCCATACATACATACACACAGGAGTTTTTCACAATAAAAGCCATACATACATACACACAGGAGTTTTTCACAATAAAAGCCATACATACATACACACAGGAGTTTTTCACAATAAAAGCCATACATACATACACACAGGAGTTTTTCACAATAAAAGCCTACACACAGGAGTCTTTCACAATAAAAGCCATACATACATACACACAGGAGTTTTTCACAATAAAAGCCATACATACACACACACAGGAGTTTTTCACAATAAAAGCCATACATACATACACACAGGAGTTTTTCACAATAAAAGCCATACATACACACACACAGGAGTTTTTCACAATAAAAGCCATACATACACACACACAGGAGTTTTTCACAATAAAAGCCATACATACATACACACAGGAGTTTTTCACAATAAAAGCGGCCTCACCTTGCTCCACTCGTTGTCGGTGGTCTTCTGGAACTCCAGCAGGTATCCGAGGATCTTCCCGCGGCCGCAGTCTGCGGGGGCTTTCCAGCTCAGAGTGACGGACTCTTTGGTGAAGTCGATGACCTCCAGTTTCTGCGGGGGGCTGGGCTTCACTGCAGGGGGGCAGGAGGAGGGGGGTTATTGAGAGTAAACATTATAAAACACCATGCTGCAGCAGGGAGTCGGGAAGGGGGGGCTTACCGATGGGGTTTATAGCGAACACGGGTTTGGTGGCGGGGCTTGGGTCTCCGGCTCCCACCACGTTCTCGGCGCTGACCCTGAACTCGTACTCGCAGCCCTTCAGCAGCTCCGTCACGCAGTACTCCACCTTCGGGAAGATGTGCTCAGTGTTGCAGCGCACCCACCTGCAGACAGACAGCAGGTGTAGTTGGAGGCTTCATGCGGTTTGATATCAATGTTATACTGAGTGTGTATAACTCTTGATTGAACTATTCACATCTTAGACTGCACTGTAACTTTTATCCATGTATTTTTTCTTTTAATGTTTATTATCTTTGCTTTTTAATAATTTGAAATGCCATTTTCTGAATGTCTTTCATTTTTGTAAAGCACTTTGAATTGCCTTGTGTTGAAAGGTGCTATATACATAAACTCAAAATGTTCAAATTCAAGGTTTTATTGTCAAATATAATTATATATATGAAATTATTCTGATCTGAGCTCCAACGATGCAACATCTATCATAAAAAACTAAACTACAAGTAAAAAATGGTGCAAGAAGTCTATGTAAATAGAATATATGTGTATGTGTGTGTGTGTGAGTGTGTGTGAGTGTGTGTGTGTGTGTGTGTGTGTGTGTGTGTGTGTGTGTGTGTGTGTGTGTGTGTGTGTGTGTGTGTGTGTGTGTGTGTGTGTGTGTGTGTGTGTGTGTGTGTACCTGTTGGCCTTGGTCTCCTTCCTCTCCACGATGTACCCTGAGATGGGCTTCCCTCCGTCAGCCGGAGGCTCCCAGCTGATCAGGGCGGAGTCCTGGAAAACTTCCTTGATGGCCGGCTGTTTGGGAGCGTCAGGAACCTCTGTGGAGAAAACACACGCACCCCATCAGACTGTGTGTGTGTGTGTGTGTGTGAGTGTGAGTGTGAGTGTGAGTGTGAGTGTGAGTGTGTGTGAGTGTGAGTGTGTGTGTGTGTGTGTGTGTGTGTGTGTGTGTGTGTGTGTGTGTGTGTGTGTGTGTGTGTGTGTGTGTGAGTGTGTGTGAGAGTGTGTGTGAGTGTGAGTGTGAGTGTGTGTGTGTGTGTGTGTGTGTGTGTGGTGTGAGTGTGAGTGTGAGTGAGTGTGAGTGTGAGTGTGTGTGTGTGTGTGTGTGTGTGTGTGTGTGTGTGTGTGTGTGTGTGTGTGTGTGAGTGTGTGTGAGAGTGTGTGTGTGAGTGTGTGTGTGTGTGTGTGTGTGTGTGTGTGTGTGTGTGTGTGTGTGTGTCTTACTGAAGATGTCTCTAGCTCTGCACTCTGCAGACAGCAGAGGTTCACTGACTCCGTACATGTTCTGAGCCATGATCCTCACAATGTAGTCACGACCCTCAATCAGCTTCGGCA
>JAPTMU010000026.1:2133022-2223022 GCA_028583405.1 Pogonophryne albipinna
GACATGTCTCTGAAGTGTCCTGCTCCAAACCCCAAACAGATCCTTGTAGCCCCCCCCCTCCTCTCTTCCAGCTGTTACTAAGGACATGTCTCTGAAGTGTCCTGCTCCAAACCCCAAACAGATCCTTGTAGCCCCCCCCCCTCTCGTCCAGCTGTTACTAAGGACATGTCTCTGAAGTGTCCTGCTCCAAACCCTAAACAGATCCTTGTAGCCCCCCCCCCTCTCTTCCAGCTGTTACTAAAGAGATGATTCTGGGTCAGTAGCTTTAAATTAAAAAACTGGGCTCAATGACGTCACGGACTGATACGGAAGTTGTAGTACCGGCGTTTGTCCACTAGGATTATTTTCCTCAGAGTCCGGAGCACTTCCTGGGGGCTTGGTTGAAACCCTGAATCTGTCCCAGTTCTTCAATGTGTGATCACATAATTGACTCACCGACCACAGTGATGTCGCAGAGGCCCTTGCGGACCCCTGCGGCGTTCTCCACGCTGACGCAGAAGGCTCCGGTGTGTTCTCTTCGGGCCGAGCTGATGCTGAGGCTCAGGTGTCGGCCCGTGCTGTGCAGGAAGATCTCGTCCTGAGACTTCAGCTCCTCCTCGTTCTTCGTCCAGGAGATAGTCGGGGCCGGTTTGCCGCTGAAGCGACCGGACAGGGTGCAGCTGTCGCCCACCTTCACCATCATCTTCTCCCGGAAGTCCAGGTCCAGGATGGGGGGCTCTGAGGGGGGGAACAGGGTTAATGCGATCAGATCAATACAAATATTTGCATTTTCTAGCTATTAATGTGCACAATTATTAGGTTCTGCAAGTGGTCCAAACATCGTTTGCATTTCAACATCAAGTACAATGGATAGTTTGAATTTGTACAAAAATATTATCAGAAATTAAACTGACAATAATCTAAAAATAACAAAACTATTGTTTAATTTTATTCTGAAAAAAACACCAAAAATAAACAAGTTATTAACTTAATAAATAAAATTACCAAAACATTTAGGATATTATCAGAACATGAAACCTGTATTAACATCCCATAGACGACCATTGAAACAGTACATTAATCTACCCCTCTCCGTCTATAATGGTTCTGGTTGACCCCTCTCCGTCTATAATGGTTCTGGTTGACCCCTCTCCGTCTATAATGGTTCTGGTTGACCCCTCTCAGTGTATAATGGTTCTGGTTGACCCCTCTCCGTCTATAATGGTTCTGGTTGACCCCTCTCCGTCTATAATGGTTCTGGTTGACCCCTCTCCGTCTATAATGGTTCTGGTTGACCCCTCTCAGTGTATAATGGTTCTGGTTGACCCCTCTCCGTCTATAATGGTTCTGGTTGACCCCTCTCCGTCTATAATGGTTCTGGTTGACCCCTCTCCGTCTATAATGGTTCTGGTTGACCCCTCTCCGTCTATAATGGTTCTGGTTGACCCCTCTCAGTGTATAATGGTTCTGGTTGACCCCTCTCCGTCTATAATGGTTCTGGTTGACCCCTCTCCGTCTATAATGGTTCTGGTTGACCCCTCTCAGTGTATAATGGTTCTGGTTGACCCCTCTCCGTCTATAATGGTTCTGGTTGACCCCTCTCCGTCTATAATGGTTCCGATTGACCCCTCTCCGTCTATAATGGTTCTGATTGACCCCTCTCCGTCTATAATGGTTCTGGTTGACCCCTCTCAGTGTATAATGGTTCTGGTTGACCCCTCTCCGTCTATAATGGTTCTGGTTGACCCCTCTCCGTCTATAATGGTTCTGGTTGACCCCTCTCCGTCTATAATGGTTCTGGTTGACCCCTCTCAGTGTATAATGGTTCTGGTTGACCCCTCTCCGTCTATAATGGTTCTGGTTGACCCCTCTCAGTCTATAATGGTTCTGGTTGACCCCTCTCAGTGTATAATGGTTCTGGTTGACCCCTCTCCGTCTATAATGGTTCTGGTTGACCCCTCTCCGTCTATAATGGTTCTGGTTGACCCCTCTCCGTCTATAATGGTTCTGGTTGACCCCTCTCAGTGTATAATGGTTCTGGTTGACCCCTCTCCGTCTATAATGGTTCTGGTTGACCCCTCTCCGTCTATAATGGTTCTGGTTGACCCCTCTCCGTCTATAATGGTTCTGGTTGACCCCTCTCAGTGTATAATGGTTCTGATTGACCCCTCTCAGTCTATAATGGTTCTGGTTGACCCCTCTCAGTGTATAATGGTTCTGGTTGACCCCTCTCAGTCTATAATGGTTCTGGTTGACCCCTCTCAGTGTATAAAGGTTCTGGTTGACCCCTCTCCGTCTATAATGGTTCTGATTGACCCCTCTCCGTCTATAATGGTTCTGGTTGACCCCTCTCCGTCTATAATGGTTCTGGTTGACCCCTCTCAGTGTATAATGGTTCTGATTGACCCCTCTCAGTCTATAATGGTTCTGGTTGACCCCTCTCCGTCTATAATGGTTCTGATTGACCCCTCTCCGTCTATAATGGTTCCGATTGACCCCTCTCCGTCTATAATGGTTCTGATTGACCCCTCTCCGTCTATAATGGTTCTGGTTGACCCCTCTCCGTCTATAATGGTTCTGGTTGACCCCTCTCCGTCTATAATGGTTCTGGTTGACCCCTCTCAGTGTATAATGGTTCTGATTGACCCCTCTCAGTCTATAATGGTTCTGGTTGACCCCTCTCAGTGTATAATGGTTCTGGTTGACCCCTCTCAGTCTATAATGGTTCTGGTTGACCCCTCTCAGTGTATAAAGGTTCTGGTTGACCCCTCTCCGTCTATAATGGTTCTGATTGACCCCTCTCCGTCTATAATGGTTCTGGTTGACCCCTCTCCGTCTATAATGGTTCTGGTTGACCCCTCTCAGTGTATAATGGTTCTGATTGACCCCTCTCAGTCTATAATGGTTCTGGTTGACCCCTCTCAGTGTATAATGGTTCTGGTTGACCCCTCTCAGTCTATAATGGTTCTGGTTGACCCCTCTCAGTGTATAAAGGTTCTGGTTGACCCCTCTCCGTGTATAATGGTTCTGGTTGACCCCTCTCCGTCTATAATGGTTCTGGTTGACCCCTCTCAGTCTACAAAGGTTCTGGTTGACCCCTCTCAGTGTATAATGGTTCTGGTTGACCCCTCTCAGTGTATAAAGGTTCTGGTTGACCCCTCTCCGTGTATAATGGTTCTGGTTGACCCCTCTCCGTCTATAATGGTTCTGGTTGACCCCTCTCAGTCTATAATGGTTCTGGTTGACCCCTCTCGGTGTATAATGGTTCTGGTTGACCCCTCTCAGTCTACAAAGGTTCTGGTTGACCCCTCTCAGTGTATAATGGTTCTGGTTGACCCCTCTCAGTCTATAAAGGTTCTGGTTGACCCCTCTCAGTCTATAATGGTTCTGGTTGACCCCTCTCAGTCTATAATGGTTCTGGTTGACCCCTCTCAGTCTATAATGGTTCTGGTTGACCCCTCTCAGTCTATAATGGTTCTGGTTGACCCCTCTCAGTCTATAATGGTTCTGGTTGACCCCTCTCAGTCTATAAAGGTTCTGGTTGACCCCTCTCCATCTATAATGGTTCTGGTTGACCCCTCTCCGTCTATAATGGTTCTGGTTGACCCCTCTCCGTCTATAATGGTTCTGGTTGACCCCTCTCCGTCTATAATGGTTCTGGTTGACCCCTCTCAGTGTATAATGGTTCTGATTGACCCCTCTCAGTCTATAATGGTTCTGGTTGACCCCTCTCAGTGTATAATGGTTCTGGTTGACCCCTCTCAGTCTATAATGGTTCTGGTTGACCCCTCTCAGTGTATAAAGGTTCTGGTTGACCCCTCTCCGTCTATAATGGTTCTGATTGACCCCTCTCCGTCTATAATGGTTCTGGTTGACCCCTCTCCGTCTATAATGGTTCTGGTTGACCCCTCTCAGTGTATAATGGTTCTGATTGACCCCTCTCAGTCTATAATGGTTCTGGTTGACCCCTCTCAGTGTATAATGGTTCTGGTTGACCCCTCTCAGTCTATAATGGTTCTGGTTGACCCCTCTCAGTGTATAAAGGTTCTGGTTGACCCCTCTCCGTGTATAATGGTTCTGGTTGACCCCTCTCCGTCTATAATGGTTCTGGTTGACCCCTCTCAGTCTACAAAGGTTCTGGTTGACCCCTCTCAGTGTATAATGGTTCTGGTTGACCCCTCTCAGTGTATAAAGGTTCTGGTTGACCCCTCTCCGTGTATAATGGTTCTGGTTGACCCCTCTCCGTCTATAATGGTTCTGGTTGACCCCTCTCAGTCTACAAAGGTTCTGGTTGACCCCTCTCAGTGTATAATGGTTCTGGTTGACCCCTCTCCGTCTATAATGGTTCTGGTTGACCCCTCTCCGTCTATAATGGTTCTGGTTGACCCCTCTCAGTCTATAATGGTTCTGGTTGACCCCTCTCAGTCTATAATGGTTCTGGTTGACCCCTCTCAGTGTATAATGGTTCTGGTTGACCCCTCTCGGTGTATAATGGTTCTGGTTGACCCCTCTCAGTCTACAAAGGTTCTGGTTGATCCCTCTCAGTGTATAATGGTTCTGGTTGACCCCTCTCAGTCTATAAAGGTTCTGGTTGACCCCTCTCAGTCTATAATGGTTCTGGTTGACCCCTCTCAGTCTATAATGGTTCTGGTTGACCCCTCTCAGTCTATAATGGTTCTGGTTGACCCCTCTCAGTCTATAATGGTTCTGGTTGACCCCTCTCAGTCTATAATGGTTCTGGTTGACCCCTCTCAGTCTATAAAGGTTCTGGTTGACCCCTCTCCATCTATAATGGTTCTGGTTGACCCCTCTCAGTCTATAATGGTTCTGGTTGACCCCTCTTAGTCTATAAAGGTTCTGGTTGACCCCTCTCAGTGTATAATGCTTCTGGTTGACCCCTCTCAGTGTATAATGGTTCTGGTTGACCCCTCTCAGTGTATAATGGTTCTGGTTGACCCCTCTCAGTGTATAATGGTTCTGGTTGACCCCTCTCCGTCTATAATGGTTCTGGTTGACCCCTCTCAGTGTATAATGGTTCTGGTTGACCCCTCTCAGTGTATAATGGTTCTGGTTGACCCCTCTCAGTGTATAATGGTTCTGATTGACCCCTCTCAGTCTATAATGGTTCTGGTTGACCCCTCTCAGTGTATAATGGTTCTGGTTGACCCCTCTCAGTCTATAATGGTTCTGGTTGACCCCTCTCAGTGTATAAAGGTTCTGGTTGACCCCTCTCCGTCTATAATGGTTCTGATTGACCCCTCTCCGTCTATAATGGTTCTGGTTGACCCCTCTCCGTCTATAATGGTTCTGGTTGACCCCTCTCAGTGTATAATGGTTCTGATTGACCCCTCTCAGTCTATAATGGTTCTGGTTGACCCCTCTCAGTGTATAATGGTTCTGGTTGACCCCTCTCAGTCTATAATGGTTCTGGTTGACCCCTCTCAGTGTATAAAGGTTCTGGTTGACCCCTCTCCGTGTATAATGGTTCTGGTTGACCCCTCTCCGTCTATAATGGTTCTGGTTGACCCCTCTCAGTCTACAAAGGTTCTGGTTGACCCCCTCTCAGTGTATAATGGTTCTGGTTGACCCCTCTCAGTGTATAAAGGTTCTGGTTGACCCCTCTCCGTGTATAATGGTTCTGGTTGACCCCTCTCCGTCTATAATGGTTCTGGTTGACCCCTCTCAGTCTACAAAGGTTCTGGTTGACCCTCTCAGTGTATAATGGTTCTGGTTGACCCCTCTCCGTCTATAATGGTTCTGGTTGACCCCTCTCCATCTATAATGGTTCTGGTTGACCCCTCTCAGTCTATAATGGTTCTGGTTGACCCCTCTCAGTCTATAATGGTTCTGGTTGACCCCTCTCAGTGTATAATGGTTCTGGTTGACCCCTCTCGGTGTATAATGGTTCTGGTTGACCCCTCTCAGTCTACAAAGGTTCTGGTTGACCCCTCTCAGTGTATAATGGTTCTGGTTGACCCCTCTCAGTCTATAAAGGTTCTGGTTGACCCCTCTCAGTCTATAATGGTTCTGGTTGACCCCTCTCAGTCTATAATGGTTCTGGTTGACCCCTCTCAGTCTATAATGGTTCTGGTTGACCCCTCTCAGTCTATAATGGTTCTGGTTGACCCCTCTCAGTCTATAATGGTTCTGGTTGACCCCTCTCCATCTATAATGGTTCTGGTTGACCCCTCTCCGTCTATAATGGTTCTGGTTGACCCCTCTCCGTCTATAATGGTTCTGGTTGACCCCTCTCCGTCTATAATGGTTCTGGTTGACCCCTCTCAGTGTATAATGGTTCTGATTGACCCCTCTCCGTCTATAATGGTTCTGGTTGACCCCTCTCAGTGTATAATGGTTCTGGTTGACCCCTCTCAGTCTATAATGGTTCTGGTTGACCCCTCTCAGTGTATAATGGTTCTGGTTGACCCCTCTCAGTCTATAATGGTTCTGGTTGACCCCTCTCCGTCTATAATGGTTCTGGTTGACCCCTCTCCGTCTATAATGGTTCTGGTTGACCCCTCTCAGTGTATAATGGTTCTGATTGACCCCTCTCAGTCTATAATGGTTCTGGTTGACCCCTCTCAGTGTATAATGGTTCTGGTTGACCCCTCTCAGTCTATAATGGTTCTGGTTGACCCCTCTCAGTGTATAAAGGTTCTGGTTGACCCCTCTCCGTGTATAATGGTTCTGGTTGACCCCTCTCCGTCTATAATGGTTCTGGTTGACCCCTCTCAGTCTACAAAGGTTCTGGTTGACCCCTCTCAGTGTATAATGGTTCTGGTTGACCCCTCTCAGTGTATAAAGGTTCTGGTTGACCCCTCTCCGTGTATAATGGTTCTGGTTGACCCCTCTCCGTCTATAATGGTTCTGGTTGACCCCTCTCAGTCTACAAAGGTTCTGGTTGACCCCTCTCAGTGTATAATGGTTCTGGTTGACCCCTCTCCGTCTATAATGGTTCTGGTTGACCCCTCTCCGTCTATAATGGTTCTGGTTGACCCCTCTCAGTCTATAATGGTTCTGGTTGACCCCTCTCAGTCTATAATGGTTCTGGTTGACCCCTCTCAGTGTATAATGGTTCTGGTTGACCCCTCTCGGTGTATAATGGTTCTGGTTGACCCCTCTCAGTGTATAATGGTTCTGGTTGACCCCTCTCAGTGTATAATGGTTCTGGTTGACCCCTCTCAGTCTATAATGGTTCTGGTTGACCCCTCTCAGTCTATAATGGTTCTGGTTGACCCCTCTCAGTCTATAATGGTTCTGGTTTGACTCACCGATCTCGTCCTTGCACTGCACAGGTTTGGTGGCGAAGGAGGTCTTCCCGCGGCCCACCTTGTTGACGGCAGCGACCCTGAACTCATGGCTGCTGCCGTCCTTCAGTCCGCTCAGAGTGAACTTCCTGTCCAGCAGCTTGGTGTCGGCGCCGACCCGCACGAAGCTGTCGCGGCCGACCATCCGAGACTCCAGAACGTATTCTGTCACCTCGGAGCCGCCGTCGTACTTCGGGGCGCGCCAGGACACGGAGAGAGAATCCTTAGAGACGCCCGTGATCTGGAGATCCTCGGGGCGCTCAGGGACCGCTGGGGGGGGGGAGGGGTATTCAATATATATCATAATAATAAGGCAGGAAATACGATTACAAATAAATCCCAAAAATAAAAAACAGATTCTGGAATATATGGTGTTGTGCTACGTACAGATGGGGTCCTTGATGAGCACCATCTGCTCCGTCGCCGTGAAGGGTCCCATCCCGATGATGTTCTCGGCTGCGATCCTGAAGAAGTACCCCTTCCCGTCCAGAAGGCCCTGAACCACGGCGTTGTTCCGGGTCACGGTGTACGACACCGAGGTCCAGCCCATCCGGTCCGACTCTCTCTTCTCGATGATGTAGTTCGTGACGGCCGAGCCGCCGTCGTCCTCCGGGGAATACCAGGTGAGTTTACACGAGTCGTTGGTCAGGTTCTCTCCGGCGAACGGGAGACCCACCGGACCGGGGACGTCTGGGGGGGGGGATTACATTTGTTACATACTATTTGTTACTCCATTAACCCTATGACCTGACTGTGCCCTGTACCGGTCCTTCATCAGATTCATGTTTGCATTAATAACAATGGGTTCCTGACGTACCGAGGACCTCCACGATGACGGCCTTCTTCCTCTCTCCGCCCTCGTTCTTGGCGCTCAGCGTGTAGATTCCCTGGTGCTGCCGCCTGCAGTCTTTGATCACCAGAGAGTTGGAGATGCCGGTCTTTTCCACCGCCGCCTCCTTGGGAACCTCTGCGTCATCGCGGCACCACGAGATCTCCGGCGCCGGCTTCCCCGACACGTAGGCGATGATCCGGATGGTGGCGCCGGCGTGGACCACGATCTTCTCTTTGACCGAGGCGTCCAGGTCCATCTCAGGGGGGACTGGAGGGGGGAAGGGGGGGGATTTAGACATGAGATGCTGACACAGTTTTAATTCTGTTATGATAAAAAAACAAAGATAAAAACATACAAATATTAATAATAATCATTCAAATAAATAAAAACAAATAAGAATAATAATTAAAATTAACAATAAAAGTATATAATAATAAGAAATAATACTCCAAATATAGTAATGTAAATGTTTAAAAATAAGTCAATTTAAATGAAGAATATTAATAATAATGATTAAAAGAAAAATGTAGTTAAATAAGTAAAATAAATACGATAACAAAAATAATGATACTTATGAAAATTGTGAAATATAAAAATGAGTAATAATTAAAATATAAGCTCGGTGTGACGAGAGTTCTGGTATCTAGTGGATCTTACTGGTTCTGTCTCTGAGCTCGATGAGCTCCGTCACCAGGCCCGGTTCTCCAGGCCCTGCGGGGTTCACGGCGCTGACCCTAAATCTGTAGAGCCCGCCCTCCGTCAGCCCGGCCACCACGAACTTAGTGCCTCGGACCTCCGTGTCCTTCGCCTGCAGACAGGAACATCATGTATCCACTGATGCACACATGTACTAATAGTTTAAAACACATATTTAAAACAAATCTAGAATCTATGATTTTAAATAATTTTCCATTTCCCAAAAGGTTCCGCCTGCTATCTGATTGGCTCCTGGACATCATAACTCCTGCAGGTGAGTCCAGGTGTTGCAGGTCAAACATGAAATGAACCAGATATTATATATGTATGTCTCTTCCTCACCTTCTGCCAGCCTTCGTCCTCCGGCTCCTTCTCCTCTTCGTCGCTGCTCAGCATCAGCAGCTTCCTCTGTGCCTTCTTCTCCTCTTCCTCCTTGTTCACCTCCTTGAACTCCAGGATGTATCCGGTGACCTTCGACCCTCCGTCCAGCAGCGGCGGGATCCACTCCAGCTCCACCGAAGACTTGGTCCAGTCGATCACCTTCGGGGTGGGGGGTCCGGGGGGCACTGAGCAGAGAGAGTGTGATGAGCTCAGCTGTCCTGACCGACCTCAGCATCACCCGTTAAATAAACCATCCATTCCTTTGGGTTCAATTCCTCGAGTGTCACTGTCGTCAATTAGCACGTTTCATTTGAGACCACAAATCAATTAGTACGTTTCATTTGAGACCACAAATCAATTAGTACGTTTCATTTGAGACCACAAATCAATTAGTACGTTTCATTTGAGACCACAAATCAATTAGCACGTTTCATTTGAGACCACAAATCAATTAGCACGTTTCATTTGAGACCACAAATCAATTAGTACGTTTCATTTGAGACCACAAATCAATTAGTACGTTTCATTTGAGACCACAAATCAATTAGCACGTTTCATTTGAGACCACAAATCAATTAGCACGTTTCATTTGAGACCACAAATCAATTAGCACGTTTCATTTGAGACCACAAATCAATTAGTACGTTTCATTTGAGACCACAAATCAATTAGCACGTTTCTTTTGAGACCACAAATCAATTAGTACGTTTCATTTGAGACCACAAATCAATTAGCACGTTTCATTTGAGACCACAAATCAATTAGTACATTTCATTTGAGACCACAAATCAATTAGTACGTTTCATTTGAGACCACAAATCAATTAGTACGTTTCATTTGAGACCACAAATCAATTAGTACGTTTCATTTGAGACCACAAATCAATTAGTACGTTTCATTTGAGACCACAAATCAATTAGTACGTTTCATTTGAGACCACAAATCAATTAGTACGTTTCATTTGAGACCACAAATCAATTAGTACGTTTCATTTGAGACCACAAATCAATTAGTACGTTTCATTTGAGACCACAAATCAATTAGCAAACGTGTGAGTTTAGTTTGAAAGAGTCTGACAAATATTGTTATTGTGTGTAATTCGTACATTGAATTAGATTAATAGCACTTTTCTATCTCTGACATTATTACGACTCTGGTTTCCTGCGGGGTCTTTTATTCGTTACTGCAGGGTCTCAGGGTTTCAGGGTCTCAGGGTCTCAGGGTCTCAGGGTCTCAAGGTCTCAGGGTCTCAGGGTCTCAGGGTCTCAGGGTCTCAGGGCGGGTTCATTATATATATTAGACTGAATAAATAACTGGATTTGATTGGTTTGATCGATACATTACGTTTCCAGGTACAGAGGGTCTCTTACAGATGGGGTCTCGGCACAGCGAGGGGTCAGAGGGCATTATGATGTTATAGAGGGTCTCTTACAGATGGGGTCTCGGCACAGCGAGGGGTCAGAGGGCATTATGATGTTATAGAGGGTCTCTTACAGATGGGGTCTCGGCACAGCGAGGGGTCAGAGGGCATTATGATGTTATGGAGGGTCTCTTACAGATGGGGTCTCGGCACAGCGAGGGGTCAGAGGGCATTATGATGTTATAGAGGGTCTCTTACAGATGGGGTCTCGGCACAGCGAGGGGTCAGAGGGCATTATGATGTTATATAGTTATAGAGGGTCTCTTACAGATGGGGTCTCGGCACAGCGCGGGGTCAGAGGGCATTATGATGTTACAGAGGGTCTCTTACAGATGGGGTCTCGGCACAGCGAGGGGTCAGAGGGCATTATGATGTTATAGAGGGTCTCTTACAGATGGGGTCTCGGCACAGCGCGGGGTCAGAGGGCATTATGATGTTATATGTTACAGAGGGTCTCTTACAGATGGAGTCTCGGCACAGCGCGGGGTCAGAGGGCATTATGATGTTATGGAGGGTCTCTTACAGATGGGGTCTCGGCACAGCGAGGGGTCAGAGGGCATTATGATGTTATAGAGGGTCTCTTACAGATGGGGTCTCGGCACAGCGCGGGGTCAGAGGGCATTATGATGTTATAGAGGGTCTCTTACAGATGGGGTCTCGGCACAGCGCGGGGTCAGAGGGCATTATGATGTTATATGTTACAGAGGGTCTCTTACAGATGGGGTCTCGGCACAGCGCGGGGTCAGAGGGCATTATGATGTTATATGTTACAGAGGGTCTCTTACAGATGGGGTCTCGGCACAGCGAGGGGTCAGAGGGCATTGTGATGTTATATGTTATAGAGGGTCTCTTACAGATGGGGTCTCGGCACAGCGCGGGGTCAGAGGGCACGCTGGGCAGGCCGCAGCCGGCAGCGTTCACAGCGATGACTCTGAACTGGTAGAAGCAGCCTCCCTGGACGCTCAGCACCTCGAAGTTGTTCCCGAGCGGCAGAGCGCGGATGGTTTCTCTGTTGGCTCTCGCCCAGCGCTTCCCAGACGCCTCCTTCTTCTCCACGATGTACGTCAGCACCGAGGAGCCGCCGTCGTACTTCGGCTCATCCCAGTTCACCGTCATGGAGTCCAGAGAGACGTCCGAGATGGTGGGCTTCTCACACTGACCCGGCACCGCTGTGGGGGGTTGGAGAGAGAGCTTTACAAAACACACTGGATAACTGTTACAAAGTCTAAGAAATGGGATAAAAACAAGGTCACATTTTTAAATAATACTTACAAAACTGGATAAATAAATAATTATAATCAAATTCAATAATATAAAAATAATTAGACTTAAAAAAGAGAGGTATTTTGTACCGTTGCAATTCCACAACCTACTCAAAATATATATTATATCAAATAATATATTAAAAAAGAATTAGATTAAAAACCAGCTATATTGTAGAGCACTGCCAATGCTGAAAATGTACTTAAAATACATTCAAAATGTATCAAACATATCAGCCGCTCGTCGCTGTAAAGGAAGGGAGCGCTTGATTTAATCACCAAGAGAAAAGGACTATAAAGAAGTGGAAGATAAACCTGATCTGAAGTTTAGATATTTCAGCGTTAACTCACTGAAGAGGTTCCTGGCCTTCTCGGCCTTGCTGACCAGCGGGGGTCCGACCCCGAACTTGTTCTGGGCCATGACCCTGAACTCGTACTCGTGGGCCTCGGTCAGGCGGGTCACCACGTAGGCGCAGTCCTTGGGGTCGTTGGAGACGTGGACCCAGGACTTCCTGCTCTCCTCGCGCTTCTCCACCACGTAGTTCGTGATCTTCGAGCCGCCGTCGTCTTTCGGAGCCGCCCAGGCGAGCCCGATGCGCTCAGCGAACACCTCGGTGAAGGTGAAGGGACCCTCGGGGGGGCCGGGGGGGCCTGGGGAGAGGGGGGAGGCAAATATTAGATTTATTAAGATATAGTTATAAGACTGGATAAGCAAGCACCAAATAAGTAGCTACCTCAGAAGGTAATAAAATGAGTATTAATCATTTAAATTATTATTATTTACAAAACATTTTTTGAAATAATAATAGATATTTTTATCAATTTGAAGGGTTTAGCTAAAACTACATTTGATCTCAGCCTGATGTTAACACATGCTACTGCTATATGCTACTGCTACATGCTACTGCTACATGCTATCGGTACATGCAACCGCTACATGCTACCGCTATATATGCTACCGCTACATGCTACTGCTACATGCTACCGCTACATGCTACGTGCTGCTCACCGAACACGGAGAGCTTGAGGTCCTTGGAGGTGGCTCCCAGAGCGTTGGTGGCGGTCAGGCTGTAGAGGGCGCTGTCGTGCCGGCTGGCCTGCGTGATGAGCAGCGTGCACTTGTCCTGAGTCACCAGCTTGTTCATGTGCTGGTCGTACGTCACCGCCGCCTTCTCCTCCGGCTTCGCCACGCTGGCTTTGCTCCAGGCGAGCGAGGGGAACGGGCAGCCGCTCACCTTCGCCACGATGCTGATGTCACAGTCCTCCTCGCCTTCCAACGCCTCGCGCATCTCGATGGTGGGGGCGACTGCAGGGATACAGGGCGGGAAGGACATTTAGGTACGGTACTTAGATCAGAATCATTACAATTACAGTATAAAGCCTCATTTAAAACCGGAGGTCTGGTATCTGGAAGACTGCCTGGTGATTACGGTGCTGTTCTGTATGAATGCACTTTACATGAAATGGTCAACATAACACAGGTGGCATTCCCCCGAGCAACAAATCAAGCAGAGATTCAGATGATTCCTTATTCAACTTGAATTACATTAGCATTAGCATATTCTGCTATTCCTAAGACTGAGAACATTTCTACATCGCCGTGTAAATGTTGTTTCACATTCCTGCCCTGACGTTGCTGTCCTGTATGAATGTTTTCAAATCAACAGCATAAAGCATCCTGCAGCAACCAACCACAAAGTGAGGGTTGAATGCAACATCCTGAAAGCTCACAGACAATATTTAATGTACTAGAAATTAAACACAGAAAACCGAGTGCTGTGATTGGCTGAAGCAGCTGTCACTCACATGTCTGGTCCTTGATGACCAGGGGTCCGGCGGTGGCCGAGGCTCTGCTGGGTCCGGCTGCGTTCACGGCTTTAACCCTGAACTCGTACTCTATTCCCTGAACAACAACAACAACAACAACAACAACAACACAGTCAACAGTGAGACTCAGGGAAGCGTCATCATGTATAAATCACAGTACTTCACTTAGTTCATCAATGAAAGGTGGAGCGATACCCCAGACCAGGAGTTCTGTATCAGAGTTGGATTGGTCTTTTTGAAGCAGGAGGAATTGATGTCTTTTTGTCATTGGGTGTTTTTGTTTGTCAGAAGGTTTACAGAAAAGCTCCTGAGTCAAAGCGACATCCTTCCACTGAATTTCAGGCATTTGCGTAATGCTTCTGACCAACGGACAAACCGAACCATACAAAAAGAACCTTAGTTTGTTGGGGCTAATATATGAATATAGAATGCATGTGATAAATGAATTGTTACAATTGAATAATAATGGATAATGAATAATGAATTGTCGACATTAAACTACACTAGAATGTAATTTAAGAGAAATAAACGGAGCCTGGAAGAAGAGGAACCCATCAGGAAACTGGGCTGTGATGTTGAGTGGATCAGGAACATGGTGCTATGCTTCAGTGTTATTGAGCTATAATGAAGGCAGGAAGCAGTAAAGGATCACATGACGCACCTCCTTCAGGTCCTCCACCACGAAGGTGAGCTCCTCCACGTCCCTCTTGTTGCACTGCTTCCACGTCTCCTTCTCCTTGCCGCTGGTGTCCCAGCTCAGACGCTCGATCACGTAGTGCTTCACCGGAGAGCCGCCATTGTTCTTGGGAGCCTCCCAGGTCAGGGTGACGGTGCTCTTCGTCACCAGGTTCACCTTCACCTTGGTGGGGGGGTCGGGGGGGTCTAATGAGGAGGAGGAGGGTGATTATTGTCGTGTCAAATGATCATAGAGTCATTTAAACATACAGTCTTCTACTCTGATTGCCTTCTACTCTGTTACAGTGTGTTGTTAGTCTTGTGTGTGTTGAACAGAGACAGATGTTAGGGTTTACCTTTCAGGAGGCAAAGGAAGTAGAAGGTGGATTTACAGATGGTTAAGGACTGGAGGGTTAATGGTTTGATGATGGGATGGAGGAGCAGCTGTTTCCTCTCATGAACACAGAGAGACTGAGAGCAGAGCTTCTCTCTCCTCTGAGGAGGAAGCTGCTCTGCTCCTGCACTTCAGATCCATCTCACTTTATATTGACTTTCTTTATTACTTTATTAAATAGAACAAAAGACAGACTTTGTCCATGAATCATCTCTCAGTGTCTCTGAAGAGTTTCCTCCACACTTATCACTACATGTGTAAATATGTGACTGTATCTTTAGTATGAATAGCAGTGTTTGCTCACAGATGGGGTCACTGGCCCGCGCGGGGTCGGCGGTGATGGTGAACGGGCCGAAGCCCAGTCTGTTCTCGGCGCAGACCCTGAACAGGTAGTCCTGCCCCTCCAGCAGCCCCGGGACCACGAAGGCCTGGCTGGCACAGGCGGTGTTCACCTGGGAGACAAACCAGACCGTCCATCAGTAACTAAATCCCAGAGCAGGGACTAAAAGGACTCCTGATTCAACTTCAATACATTAGCATTAGCATATTCCTAATACTGACAATGTTTCTACATCTCTTTATATTTTTGCACATTCCAGTCATGGTATTTATTTTTACAACAAATAAACTACATATTTCTCAATAGAAAATAAAAATACAATTCAGGACAGCGACGTTTATGAGAATACAATATTTCCCTTAGACATAGTCCTGTTTTTATGTAGCTAGGTTAGCTTTTTCACATCCTTCCAGTTTGTATTTGTGCTAAGCTAGGCTAATCATATCCAAAATTCTAAAATTCCCAGAGGAGTTGATAATTAAATGTTTTTGCTTAAAGTTAACTATAAAGTCACTGTTTTATGAAAAAGAACGGAAAGTCAAATGAAATGTTAAAACTAAATGGACTGAGTAGCTCACCTTGGTCCAGGCCTTGTCGGCGGTAGACTTCTTCTCGATGAAGTAGCTCTTGATCCTCTCTCCTCCATCGCTGTCGGGCAGTTTCCAGATCAGCCTCATGGTGGACCGGGTGATGTCGGTAACCCTCAGATCCTTAGGAGCTCCGGGGACGTCTGCAGCGGGAAAACACAGTCAGAGCTCCAAGCAACGAAACAAAGACTCAAACACACCGACACTCTAATACTCAGGAAACGGAGACCTACCGAGCACATTGACCCTGACGTTGACGTGTTTCTGTCCAGACTTGTTCTTGGCGGTGATGGTGTAACGTCCAGAGTGTGTCCTCAGACTGACGGGGACGGTCACAATGGACGTGGTGTCTGTTGACTCAACCTGCATACACAAAATGTTTGACATTAGGCGGAAACCCATAAAACACGACCACAAATGACGGGTGTAGCCTGAATAGGAGATTGTGTTGAGGAAGCCTTTGGAGGTCTCACCTCGGAGTCGACAGGCAGCGTGTGCAGTTTGTTCTTCTTGTGGGACTTGGCTTTGCCGGTGAACTCCCAGGTGACCTTGGGAGTAGGGCGGCCCTTAATGGTGGCGGGGATCTTGAATGCATCTCCAGCACGGACGTACAGCAGGTCATCCACCATCATGTCGATGTTGATGGCAGGAATCACTGTGGAATACACAAAATAACATCAGTGACGGATAGAGACACACAAAGATAAAGGATGGTAATTATTGGATGGGGAGTTAGGACTTACGTTGGACGTCTTGAACCAGAACCTCGGTGGTGCGGGGGCTGGGGTCGGACTCGCCAATGTCGTTGACAGCAATGACCCTGAAGTAGTAGCGCTTCAGCTCGCGGAGGCTGGGCATGGTGAACTCGGTGGTCGGGACCAGTGAGTCCACGTCATTGACCCTCTGCCATCTGGAGGATCCCTCATCCTGGATCTCGATGATGTAGCCCTTGATGGGACTTCCTCCATCCTTCTCTGGTGGCGTCCAGGCAAGTGTGACACTGTACTTCGTCTTATCAACGACTTCAGGTGCAGCAGGCATGCTTGGAGGAGCTGGAGTGGAGAGCAGCCGTTAGTAAAAACAGAATCTTCCAAAATACAGTGGAACCGTTTAGCTCAAGAACACTGATCTGGTCGAAGGACTTCAATTAGGAACCGAAGTTCAGTTCGATATGTCGGATATGTAAAATCAATGTTCTTTTTTACTCACTGATTGGATCGACAGCAAAGGCAGAGTCAGACGGTGCGCTGAATGGTCCAGTTCCTGCAGAATTGCTGGCAGCAACCCTGAACTCGTACTCTGTTCCTTCGATCAGACGAACCACCTGGGGGACGCAGAAAGTTAAAGGGGTTTTATAGACTCATATGGCTAGCAGGACAAAGCATCAACAGATACTCTGTGGACCTGAACCAACCAGAAATCGGTTCGGAAACAGAACAAAATCATCATCAACTCACCTGGTATTCCCAGCCTTTCATGCCCCTCTTGGTGACGGGCATCTTGTTGATTTTGGCCCAGTAGTCAGAGCCCTTCTCTCTTTTCTCCAGCCAGTAGCCAACAATCATGGAGCCACCGGTGTCTCTGGGAGGCTCCCATGACAGGGTCATTGTAGTCTTGGAGTATTCTTCAATGGTTGGTTTCTCTGGAGGGCCAGGGAGGCCGAATGGGTCGGTGATCATGACTTCCTCTGTTGTACAGGGGTCAGAAATACCGTAACGATTCTGGGCTTTGACCCGGAACAAGTATGACTTGTTGGTCTCCAGGTTCCACACCTGCAAGTGAAAAAGGTGGTGTTAGATGACTTTGACAACCCTATTATAGCTATTATTAGTAGTAATGTCACTATCAGGACATACCCCAAACTTCCTATCGATGACGCTGCTGTTAACCTCCACCCACTGGGGCTCAGGTGGTGCTTCCTGTCCCTCTTCCAGCTCCGGTTGATCAGTCATCACGTCTCTCTTCTCAACAATGTAGTTGGTCAGCTCGCTGCCACCATTATCCAGGGGTGCGTCCCAGTGCAAGTAGCAGGACTCAGCCCTGATGTTGGACACTGTTAAATTCCTGGGTGGAACTGGTCGGTCTGAGAGAAGAGCAATATCATGTTAGGACATCCATTATTACTTTTCTACCTTAGATAGAGTCTTCATCGGCATGTTTTAACTCACCCAGCACCATGACGGAGATGGTGTGATGGGCTGACCCCATGTTGTTTGAGGCGGTCACAGTGAAGCAGCCGCGATCCCTCCTGTTGGCTGCTGGGATGGACAGCTTGGTCCTGGCGTTGAGTCTGCCAGTGACCTCTGTCTCTATCACCTGAGCCTCAGTGGATTCAGCGATCAGCACGTCATCCTTGGTCCACTCGATGGTAGGGATGGGGAGACCAATGATATTAGCGGGTATCTCGATGGACTCGCCCTTCTTCACGATGATGGAGTCTCCCTTGAAGTGCTTCAGCATGTGGACCTCAGGAGACACTAGACGGAAACAAACCATGTTAGCAAAACACTCGTGTGCACCATTAACAATACACCTCAATAATATATAAGGTAGGGTTGAGGGCAGTGGCGAGCCGTCAGGGCCCTCTAGGCCTAAGATATTCTACACAAAAAAAAAAAATGTATATATATATTTTTTCAATATATTTTTTGTTATATTTTTAATTAGTTTTACCAAAAATAACTTGATTTAATTGTATTTAAAATAACATTTCCAAATAAATAAATCCTTCGAATCTGCCTATTCAGTTTCTGTTTGAATGTGAAGGGTTAAATGAAAGAAGCTCCTTTAGCCGTCTCTGCGAGATGAGGGCAGGAGCTGATTGGTGGTCCTGCTGTCCATTCACAGAGGGTCGCTATAGTAACTGAACGAGAGAGTAATGTCAAAAGACAGTACAATTGACCAATCATATCTTCCCTCTAAATGGGTGGGTTTTATTATCGCAAACTTTATGACAAGTTCCGCCCGCTGTGAAGCTTTTCTTGTTTCCATAGCAACAACAACTTCCTGTCAACAGCGTAAACTCGCCTTCAAAATAAAAGCATGCCAAATTACACTTAAGACACACAACTGCAACGAAAGTAACAAACACAATGCAATATCCTTTTCGATTTCAAAGAACACACATTGGGTTATTTACAGGTGTTGTTTTGTGTGTCATTGATGCGTTTTGCACCCCGGGCCGTTGTTTTTCCGCTCAAGTATACACTGTGACGTAATAACTCGAGGGAAGGGGCGGAGGTCAGAGGGCCTAGGTATAAAAGTCACGGCTCGCCACTGGTTGAGGGTTTTAAAGAACCATCAAAACATTAAACCTCACCTTCATCGTCTTGGATGACCACATTCAAAGGAATGGATGGCTCGCTCTCTCCCATTAGGTTGGCACACTTGATCCTGAACTCATAAGGCCAGTCCTCTTCCAGGCCCTCCACAGTCATGGTCATGCTGGGGCAAATCTCTTTATTGTGGAGAACAAAGGCTGGCTCGTCCTGCCTCTTCTTCTCAATGAAGTAGCCAATGACTGGGCTGCCGCCATCATTACGAGGTGGTTTCCAGGTAAATGTGACGGAGTTCTTGGTGCGCTCGGTGTAGTGGAACTTCTCAGGGTATGAAGGTGGACCTGCAGAACCGACAATGCACAATTAGTTTTAAGAAAGGTCGACACATCAACCAATAAGAGTTGGTCTGCTCATATGATCAAATGGGCAATGATTTCTAAATCAAACGGTTTAAAGGTTTGTGATTCCCACAAAGTGATTAAGATCTACAAAGGACTATCCTTGAGGTATCTGTTGGACCATTCTTAAAGTCTACAAAGGGCATTCCTAGAGGTTTTTGATGGACGAATCTTGAATTCTGTAAGAAACATTTTTGAAGGTTTGTGATAGACCTTCCAAAGAATCTTCAACTGACTATCATTCGGGGTTTTGTTACACTATTCTGAAGTTCTCTAATATACCTTTTTAAAGGTTTGTGATGGACATTCCAAAATGGCTTGAATGAGCAAGATCTTAAGGTCTACAAAGGACTATTCTTAGGGTTTGTGTGGACCAGTCTTAGGGACGACAAACAACTAGTCTCAAGATTTTAATTGGGCCATTTTTAAGTGATCTAAAATACATTTTTAAGGGTTTGTGATGAACCTTTCCAAATGTCTTGAATCCATCAAGAGCCAAACATTCACAAAGGACCATCTTTAGGGTATTGTCGGAGCTTTCTTAAGGTCTGAATCAAAGGAGCAAAGGGTCTACAGATTCTGAGAACTCACCCTGTGGGTCAACAGCCTTGATGGGTTCCAGCTCTACGGGCGGGCCCAGGCCGAACTTGTTCTTGGCGATGACGCGGAACACGTACTCCTGTCCCTCCATGATGCCCATGCACTCGCACTTAGACGAGACGGTTTCAACGGGCTGCCTCCATGTGTGCATCTTGATGTCTCTTCTCTCCACGATGAAGCCAATCAGGTCGCTGCCTCCGTCGTCGTCTGGGTCGTCCCAGTTCAGGAAGATCATCGTGCGATTGACTACAACTGGCTTCAGGTCGGTGACGGGTCCGGGGACATCTAAGGATAAAACAATATTAGTCTTCTGTGTTCATTTCAAAGCATCAATTAGCGAATATAGTCTTCTTGGAATTCCACTCACCCATGACCTCCACTCTGGTCGAAGCATTCTTGATGCCGCTAGGGTTGCAAACGGAGATGTGGTATTTGCCGCTGTCCTTCCTCTGGACGTTCTTGATTGAAACGATGCTGTCGTTTCCTTCAGTGAGGATCTCCACGCGGTCTTTGTCGGGTTTGGAGTCTTCGATGGTCCATTCGATGGACGGGTAAGGTTTACCAGTGACTGTAGCAGGTAGACGGAGGTTCTCTCCGGCCCTGATAAACACGCCAGCCTTGATGGCCAGTTCCATTACAATCGCCGGCTTCTCTGCAGGGTTCCTGACAAACACGGCCTCTGTGAAACCTGGTGCTCCCTCTCCAGCGGCGTTGCAGGCGATGACCTTGACCTGGTATTTGGCGCCCTCACGGACTCCAAACACAGTGAAGGCCCGGGATTTCCACAGGCGCTCTGTGGACCTGGACCAGTCCTTAGAACCAACCATGGCCTGAAACGCACCACAGAAACAACCAAGTGAGAAACGTTGGTTTACCAAATATGAACGTGCAGGGCAGTCAGTGAAAACATTAGCTGACCTTGTCCACTTGGTATCCCATAATCTCTCCACCGCCGTTATCGGCAGGTGGGTCCCACTCCACGTCGATGGAGTGGTCGGTGGTATTTGCCACTCGGCAAGTAGGAGGTCCAGGAGGTACTATAGCGTCAAAGATACAACACAGATGTTACCTCTGAGATCAGCTATATTTACCTGGACAGAAGAAACATTGATTCTGTCCGATCTGAGGGTTTCAGGACAGTTTACTTACGGATGGGAGCCTGGGCTGTCTTGGGTTCGGAGGGCAGGCTGAACTTCCCGGGGCCGGCCTGGTTTTCGGCCGCCACCCTGAAGATGTATGTCATTCCTTCGATGAGACCTTCAACGTTCAGCTCAGTGTCGGCAACGATTTCCCTGAGGACCGGAGGAGAAGGGAGCATTAAGAAAGTGATAAATCTATATATTTTAATATTTCCCCGAAACATCAATTGATGTCTGTACATGTGTGTGCAAATAAATCGTAATACATTTGACATTTTAACAGATCTGCCTCATTGAAATAGGTGCATCTCTTTGGTTCCTCACCTGTTGACACGTGCCCAGTGCGAGCTGTTGATCTCGCGGCGCTCCACCCAGTATCCGAGGATGGGGCTGCCGTTGTCGTTGGGCGGGGTCCAGATGACCAGCATGCTATGAGCTGTGATGTCATCGATCTCAGGCTTCTCCGGAGTCTCGGGAGGTTCTGGAAAGGACACAAGATTACATAAATAACATGCATCAAGAGAACTGAAAATGACATTTCAAAATACAGTGTCTGATAAAAACCTATTTGTTCGGTTTCAGTCAAAAGGTATTAAAAAAAATAATAATAAAAAAAATACAATTTAAATTAAAATAAATACAATTTCTTTTATAATGAACAAAAAATGATAGAAAATGAAAAAGGAAATAAATAAAATAATGATCTTTTTTGTTTTTATCTCACCAAAGGGGTTCTTGGCGATGAGCGGTTTGGACACGCAGTGCGGCCCCGCTCCGAACTTGTTCTCGGCCACGACCCTGAACAGGTACTCCTTCTTCTCGATGAGTTTGGGCACCAGGTAGCGGCAGCCTCTCAGAGTGGAGGTGACCACGCTCCAGCCGATCTCCAGCTTGGAGTTGTCCTTCTTCTCCAGGGTGTAGTTCAGGATCTCGCTGCCTCCGTCGTCCAGAGGAGCATCCCACTTACACACCACCGAATTCTTCCTCACCTCCTCGAACCGGAAGTTCACCGAAGGCCCGGGAGTGTCTATCAGGGATTTAATCAGGGAACCAAGTCAATGTTTCTGTGTTTATATGTGGAAAAACGTTCATTAACACTCAAAGAAAAGCCCTTATATGAATCCATTCATGAGAAACTAACTTCCTTTTTGGCCCATGTCCCTAAAGGAGCTCCGTCCAATGTAATACAGCTCTTTCCACACATTTCTAACTCGCTGTAAACCTTTAAATGTCTTTTTCCAACTACTTTTGGAGAGTGTTTTTCCAACATAATGAAGCCTCGCTGCATGAAGTCAAACAAGATGATTCCTCACCGAGCACGTTGACCTCACAGGTGGCCGAGGCTTTGCCGTGGTCGTTCACCACCTTCACCATGTAGACGCCGTGGTCTGCGCGCACAGAGTCCCTGATGGTGATGGAGGAAACCCCGCGGTGACGGTTATCCACGGACAGACGCTCGTTTATGGTCGGGTAGTCGCTCTCCTCCACCTCCTCCTCCTCCTTCACCTCTTCCTCCTTCTTCTTCTCCTCTCCCTCTTTCTTCTCAGGCTCTCCTTCCTTCTTCTCCTCTCCTTCCTTCTTCTCCTCTCCTTCCTTCTTCACGGCCTCTCCCTCCTTCTTTTCCTCCTTCAAGAGTCAAGGTTCAAAAATGAAATGCTGTTTATTGTAGTAATAGATAAATATGTGAGGTGCAAACAGATGAATGCATCTTTACTCACCTTCTTCTCCTCCTCCTTCTTCTCCTCCTCCTTCTTCTCCACGTTCTTCTTCAGTGGTTTGTCGGGTCTCTTGCGCAGCGCCTCGGGTCGGATCACCTGGTTGTTCCAGTACCAGGTGATCTCGGGGTACGGGGATCCGGAGATGTTGGCGTTCAGGCAGATCTCTCCGCCGCGCTTCACACTGAGGCCGGACTGCAGGCTGCCGCTCAGGAACACCTTCGGGGCGTCTGAGGGGGGAAAGTGCAATATTTATATGTATTTTAGCACTTTTATTTATGGAGCAATCCTTACATTTAATTCCTGAAGTTATTGCATTTTTTCCCAGTGCAAAAATCATATTTATTCTATTCAAAAAAATGAAATGTATTCTGGAAAACGATTGGTTTGTGCTTGAGGAGCCTGTGACTTGAAACTGTCTGCAAAGCATCTGTCCTCATGTGTGAATGCTAACGTTAGCATTTGTACTGTTTGAGCACTAGCAAAAGCGCTATAAAAATGTAATGTATTGCTATCAGTAAACTGCATTTCTAATGACGCGTCGTTCTTACCGACGGCGTCTGAGATCTTGACGTGCAGCGACGCTCTGGACGGCTCGCTGACCCCCGCTGGGTTCTCTGCTCGGACCCTGAAGGCGTAGCTCTTGCCCTCCGTCAGCCCCCGCACGGTGTAGGACAGCACGGGCACCAGGAAGTCGTTGCAGCGCCCCCAGGCCTCCTCGCCCTTCAGCTGCTTCTCCAGCACGTAGCCCATGATCTTGGCGCCGCCGTCGTACATCGGGGGCTTCCAGGTCAGCGTGATGGTGCTGGAGGTCGGGTTGTGGGTCTCCACGTCCACCGGGGGGTCCGGGGCGTCTGGACGGAGGACAGAGTTCAGAGTTACAATTACCTCATTTAAGATTGACTTGGTACATTTACAAAACAATAACTAGAGTGATAATTCATAGCTTTCAAGATCCCATAAATGTACAACCTGGAGGGAGGACAGAGTTACAATTACCCCACTAAGGATTCACATCTCAAAACATTCTCTTGTACTATTTTATCTGTTTTATTTGTTCTCTGACCTATATTCATGTTGCTCTGCACTGAAGCTGCTGTGCAAATTATAATAAAGCCTTGAAACTTGAAAAGTGGTACATTTACTAGAAAATAACTACAGTGATACATTCACAGGTTTCAAGATTTGAAGATCCCATATATCTACAACTTGCATTTTGAGGTTTTTCAAAAGTCATTGTTCTGTATTTATTTGTTGTATCCTACATTGGCTGTTGTATTGAAGTGTCCCTTTATATAATAAGGAACGGTAAAGGTATTTTCTCTCACGTTTCTGATCCTCAGCGATGACGGGGTTACGCAGCTCGATGAACTCTCCGCCCCCGATCTTGTTGACGGCCTGAACCCGGAAGTAGTATTCTCCGTTGGGGATCAGGTCTTTGACGTTCCAGCACACCTTGTTCTCTCCGGACATCATGTTCACGTACGTCCTGCGGCCGGCCTCACGCCTCTGCACACACAATACCACGTATTAACACCACTTTAAGGCTATAAACGTCACCACCGCTAAGCTAAAGGAGGCTAATGCTGGGCTATAGAGGAACTACAGCACGGCCACATGACTTCACGTCACCACCGCTAAGCTAAAGGAGGCTAATGTTGGGCTATTAAGGAACTACAGCACGGTCACATGACTTCACGTCACCACCGCTAAGCTAAAGGAGGCTAATGTTGGGCTATTAAGGAACTACAGCACGGTCACATGACTTCACGTCACCACCGCTAAGCTAAAGGTGGCTAATGTTGGGCTATAAAGGAACTACAGCACGGTCACATGACTTCACGTCACCACCGCTAAGCTAAAGGAGGCTAATGTTGGGCTATAAAGGAACTACAGCACGGTCACATGACTTCACGTCACCACCGCTAAGCTAAAGGTGGCTAATGTTGGGCTATTAAGGAACTACAGCGCGGTCACATGACTTCACGTCACCACCGCTAAGCTAAAGGTGTCTAATGTTGGGCTATTAAGGAACTACAGCGCGGTCACATGACTTCACGTCACCACCGCTAAGCTAAAGGTGGCTAATGTTGGGCTATAAAGGAACTACAGCACGGTCACATGACTTCACG
The DNA here is from genome assembly GCA_028583405.1 of Pogonophryne albipinna. Taxonomy (NCBI): domain Eukaryota; kingdom Metazoa; phylum Chordata; class Actinopteri; order Perciformes; family Artedidraconidae; genus Pogonophryne; species Pogonophryne albipinna. The sequence goes on from JAPTMU010000026.1 coordinate 2,157,985, forward strand.
TCACCACCACTAAGCTAAAGGTGTCTAATGTTGGGCTATTAAGGAACTACAGCGCGGTCACATGACTTCACGTCACCATCGCTAAGCTAAAGGTGGCTAATGTTGGGCTATAAAGGAACTACAGCACGGTCACATGACTTCACGTCACCACCGCTAAGCTAAAGGTGGCTAATGTTAGGCTATAAAGGAACTACAGCACGGTCACATGACTTCACTAATTAAAATACTAATAATAATAAATATATATAAATAAAGTTTGTTCTGTGTCTGACCTGCATGACGTAGTGGATGATGGGGCTGCCTCCGTCGTAGTTTGGAGGATCCCAGGACACTTTGCAGGAGTTCTTTGTGATTTCAGAAGCAATGATCTCCTTACACTGCCCGGGGAGACCTGAGGACACACAGACAGAGGTGTGTTAGAGAGTGTGTGATCTGTGTGAGTGTGTGAGGGTGTGTGTGAGGGTGTGTTGGCGTACCGATGACTTTGACGTTGATGGCGGCGCTGGCGGCTCCCATCTTGTTCTCCAGAGTCACTTTGTACTGTCCTGCGTCAGAGTGCAGACTGCTGTCGACCTCCAGGTGACAGGAGACATACTCCTTCCTGTTGAACACACACACACTCTCCCATCAGCCACTGCTGCACACACACCTCCACCTCAAACTGTTTACTACTTAACACATAAAAATACGTAAATATAACCTGAGAACAAAGTGGTACATTTAGAAGAAACCTCAGATGTTCTCCTATTTAAAAAAGAGGTGATTCTGATGCCCAGTGTAAACGGATGTAGATTTGAGCGCAGACCTGAATCCCAGGCGCTCGTCGGCCTTCAGCTCCTTGCCGTCTTTGTGCCAGGTGATCCTGGGCGAGGGCACGGCTCTGAAGGGAACGGGGATGTGAAGCTTCTCCGTCTCCACGACAACCAGGTCCAGAGTCTGGAACTCCAGCTGGGGGTTACCTGCACAAACATACCATAATATAATATAATCTATAAAGTGTTGAATCAGACTTTAGTTCCACCTGGAGTAAATCCACCAGCTACCCTGCAGTCTACAAAGCCATTCAGACTAGCTGCACCTTCACCAGCTACCCTGCAGTCTACAAAGCCATTCAGACTAGCTGCACCTTCACCAGCTACCCTGCAGTCTACAAAGCCATTCAGACTAGATGCACCTTCACCAGCTACCCTGCAGTCTACAAAGCCATTCAGACTAGCTGCACCTTCACCAGCTACCCTGCAGTCTACAAAGCCATTCAGACTAGCTGCTCCTTCACCAGCTACCCTGCAGTCTACAAAGCCATTCAAACTAGCTGCACCTTCACCAGCTTTGAGAACACTTTCATGATCAATCATTATAAAACATATCATATATATTATTCTGAAATGGACCAATCTGCACAACGACTACTTTCACTGTCTTTCACTATATTTTGATGAGAATACTTTTCTACTTTCACTTGAGGAACATTTTGAATGCAGGACTTTTACTGTAACAGAGTATTCCTACACTCTGGTACTTCTACTTTGACTCAAGTAAAAGATCTGAGTACTTCTACTTTTACTCAAGTACAAGATCGGAGTACTTCTACTTTCACTCAAGAACAAGATCTGAGTACTTCTACTTTTACTCAAGTACAAGATCTGAGTACTTCTACTTTTACTCAAGTACAAGATCTGAGTACTTCTACTTTTACTCAAGTACAAGATCTGAGTACTTCTACTTTTACTCAAGTACAAGATCTGAGTACTTCTACTTTTACTCAAGTACAAGATCTGAGTACTTCTACTTTCACTCAAGTACAAGATCTGAGTACTTCTACTTTTACTCAAGTACAAGATCTGAGTACTTCTACTTTTACTCAAGTACAAGATCTGAGTACTTCTACTTTCACTCAAGTACAAGATCTGAGTACTTCTACTTTTACTCAAGTACAAGATCTGAGTACTTCTACTTTTACTCAAGTACAAGATCTGAGTACTTCTACCTTTACTCAAGTACAAGATCTGAGTACTTCTACTTTTACTCAAGTACAAGACCTGAGTACTTCTACTTTTACTCAAGTACCAGATCTGAGTACTTCTACTTTTACTACAAGACCGGTGTACTTCTACTTTTACTCAAGTACCAGATCTGAGTACTTCTACTTTTACTCAAGTACCAGATCTGAGTACTTGTACTTTAACTTAAGGTCTGTGTACTTGTATGCGCTTTGAGAGACGTCCCTGGTATGCGTACAAGTAGAACACAAATGATAATCTGGTGCGTTGGCGCTGCTTACAGTCGGACTCTTTGGCGAACACGTTCTCGGAGAGGTCGGAGGGCTCGCTGACGCCCACAGAGTTGATGGCTCGGACCCTCAGGATGTACTCCTTCTCGGGAACGACGCCCTCCTCCGCCGTCAGGTGGAACTTCAGCTCCTTCACGGGACGGGAGTTGACTCTCATCCACTTCTCTGTGCCGGCAGCACACATCTCCACGTGGTACCCTCTGATGGGGCAGCCGCCGTCCCTCTGGGGGGGCTTCCAGGCGATGGACAGGAAGTCACGGCTGGCTCCGGTGACATGGAGCTCCACGGGGGGGGAGGGGATGCCTGGGGGGGGACAGGGCAATTTGATTCATTATTATTATCGATCCAGGGCGGAGCTGCGGTTGGCTAGAATTGCTCCATAATAAATAACTCTAATAATAAATAAAAGATAAAAAAATATGATACAAATATTTGTACAAACAAAATAAGTTAATTGTTGCAATAAAATAAAAGAAAGATATTTATAAAAAGAAAGGATGTTAAAGTAAAACTGTTCAATAAAAGTTTAAATAAACATAAAATAGAATACAAATATTTATATAAATATTAGGAGTTAAATAAAGAAGTTCTCTCTCCACCCGGCTCTTAATGTAAATAATAATATGTCAGTCCTCAGAGGTGAAGCACTGACCGGTGGGGTCCTCCATGGTCAGGATCTCAGTGGGCTCGCTGGGGTGTCCGGTGCCCGCCTCGTTCTCCGCGCTGACCTGGAACTGGACCTCAGTTCCCTCGATGACGTCCGTGACCCGGTACTTACAGTCCGGACCCGACGTCTTCCCGCACTTCACCCAACGAGTGCCCAGCTTCTCCTTCTTCTCCAACGAGTATCTGCAGGAAGAGGACACAGTCCTTACTGCTGGCTTTTCAAGGTTTCAAATGTGGAAGTTCAAACATGTTAAAGGAATCGTACTTGAGGATTGGTCTTCCTCCGTCGTTCTTGGGCGCCTCCCACTGCAGGTCCACGTATCTCTTGGAGATGCCGAAGACGCTGAGAGCGTAGGGTGGGCCGGGAGCAGCTGCAGAACAATTATAAAATAAAGATTATTATTATCATCTCCGTCCTGAACAGGAGACCTGCTCCAAACTCTCTCTGTGACTCACAGAAGTTGTCCTTGGCCATGACGGAGTCTTTGAGCTCGCAGAACTCTCCAACTCCGACGCTGTTCTCTGCAGCGACGCGGAACACGTAGAGCGAGCCCTCGTTGAGCGGAGACACGGTGTACTTCAGCTCCTTCACCGTGGTGTCCACCACCTGCCAGCCTTTACGCCTGGCGTCCCTCTTCTCCACCACGTAGTTAGTGATGGGGGCGCCGCCAGTCCTCTCCGGCAGAGACCACTTCAGATCAGCGCTGCTGCGGGTGACGCTCATCACATCCAGCCAGCGGGGTGCCGAGGGGGGGTCTGAGGAGGAGCGGGGGGGAGTTTAATGTGTGCATTTAATTTAATTTGAGTTAAGTTTAACTTAAACCTGACTTTAGAGTCTCTTACTGAGTCTCTCCTTGCAGAGTTAAACCTGACTTTAGTGTCTCTTACTGAGTCTCTCCTTGCAGAGTTGAACCTGACTTTAGTGTCTCTTACTGAGTCTCTCCTTGCAGAGTTGAACCTGACTTTAGTGTCTCTTACTGAGTCTCTCCTTGCAGAGTTGAACCTGACTTTAGTGTCTCTTACTGAGTCTCTCCTTGCTGAGTTAAACCTGACTTTAGTGTCTCTTACTGAGTCTCTCCTTGCAGAGTTAAACCTGACTTTAGTGTCTCTTACTGAGTCTCTCCTTGCAGAGTTTAACCTGACTTTAGTGTCTCTTACTGAGTCTCTCCTTGCAGAGTTAAACCTGACTTCAGTGTCTCTTACTGAGTCTCTCCTTGCAGAGTTAAACCTGACTTTAGTGTCTCTTACTGAGTCTCTCCTTGCTGAGTTAAACCTGACTTTAGTGTCTCTTACTGAGTCTCTCCTTGCAGAGTTAAACCTGACTTTAGTGTCTCTTACTGAGTCTCTCCTTGCTGAGTTAAATCTGACTTTAGTGTCTCTTACTGAGTCTCTCCTTGCAGAGTTAAACCTGACTTTAGTGTCTCTTACTGAGTCTCTCCTTGCAGAGTTAAACCTGACTTTAGTGTCTCTTACTGAGTCTCTCCTTGCAGAGTTGAACCTGACTTTAGTGTCTCTTACTGAGTCTCTCCTTGCAGAGTTGAACCTGACTTCAGTGTCTCTTACTGAGTCTCTCCTTGCAGAGTTGAACCTGACTTTAGTGTCTCTTACTGAGTCTCTCCTTGCAGAGTTGAACCTGACTTTAGTGTCTCTTACTGAGTCTCTCCTTGCAGAGTTGAACCTGACTTTAGTGTCTCTTACTGAGTCTCTCCTTGCAGAGTTGAACCTGACTTTAGTGTCTCTTACTGAGTCTCTCCTTGCTGAGTTAAACCTGACTTTAGTGTCTCTTACTGAGTCTCTCCTTGCAGAGTTAAACCTGACTTTAGTGTCTCTTACTGAGTCTCTCCTTGCAGAGTTAAACCTGACTTTAGTGTCTCTTACTGAGTCTCTCCTTGCAGAGTTTAACCTGACTTTAGTGTCTCTTACTGAGTCTCTCCTTGCAGAGTTAAACCTGACTTCAGTGTCTCTTACTGAGTCTCTCCTTGCAGAGTTAAACCTGACTTTAGTGTCTCTTACTGAGTCTCTCCTTGCTGAGTTAAACCTGACTTTAGTGTCTCTTACTGAGTCTCTCCTTGCAGAGTTAAACCTGACTTTAGTGTCTCTTACTGAGTCTCTCCTTGCTGAGTTAAATCTGACTTTAGTGTCTCTTACTGAGTCTCTCCTTGCAGAGTTAAACCTGACTTTAGTGTCTCTTACTGAGTCTCTCCTTGCAGAGTTGAACCTGACTTTAGTGTCTCTTACTGAGTCTCTCCTTGCAGAGTTGAACCTGACTTTAGTGTCTCTTACTGAGTCTCTCCTTGCAGAGTTGAACCTGACTTTAGTGTCTCTTACTGAGTCTCTCCTTGCAGAGTTGAACCTGACTTTAGTGTCTCTTACTGAGTCTCTCCTTGCAGAGTTGAACCTGACTTTAGTGTCTCTTACTGAGTCTCTCCTTGCTGAGTTAAACCTGACTTTAGTGTGTCTTACTGAGTCTCTCCTTGCAGAGTTAAACCTGACTTTAGTGTCTCTTACTGAGTCTCTCCTTGCAGAGTTAAACCTGACTTTAGTGTCTCTTACTGAGTCTCTCCTTGCAGAGTTGAACCTGACTTTAGTGTCTCTTACTGAGTCTCTCCTTGCAGAGTTGAACCTGACTTCAGTGTCTCTTACTGAGTCTCTCCTTGCAGAGTTTAACCTGACTTTAGTGTCTCTTACTGAGTCTCTCCTTGCAGAGTTAAACCTGACTTTAGTGTTTCTTACTGAGTCTCTCCTTGCAGAGTTGAACCTGACTTCAGTGTCTCTTACTGAGTCTCTCCTTGCTGAGTTAAACCTGACTTTAGTGTCTCTTACTGAGTCTCTCCTTGCAGAGTTAAACCTGACTTTAGTGTCTCTTACTGAGTCTCTCCTTGCAGAGTTGAACCTGACTTTAGTGTCTCTTACTGAGTCTCTCCTTGCAGAGTTGAACCTGACTTCAGTGTCTCTTACTGAGTCTCTCCTTGCAGAGTTAAACCTGACTTTAGTGTCTCTTACTGAGTCTCTCCTTGCTGAGTTAAACCTGACTTTAGTGTCTCTTACTGAGTCTCTCCTTGCAGAGTTAAACCTGACTTTAGTGTCTCTTACTGAGTCTCTCCTTGCAGAGTTAAACCTGACTTTAGTGTCTCTTACTGAGTCTCTCCTTGCAGAGTTAAACCTGACTTTAGTGTCTCTTACTGAGTCTCTCCTTGCAGAGTTAAACCTGACTTTAGTGTCTCTTACTGAGTCTCTCCTTGCAGAGTTGATCCTGACTTTAGTGTCTCTTACTGAGTCTCTCCTTGCAGAGTTGAACCTGACTTTAGTGTCTCTTACTGAGTCTCTCCTTGCAGAGTTAAACCTGACTTTAGTGTCTCTTACTGAGTCTCTCCTTGCAGAGTTGATCCTGACTTTAGTGTCTCTTACTGAGTCTCTCCTTGCAGAGTTAAACCTGACTTTAGTGTCTCTTACTGAGTCTCTCCTTGCAGAGTTAAACCTGACTTTAGTGTCTCTTACTGAGTCTCTCCTTGCAGAGTTGATCCTGACTTTAGTGTCTCTTACTGAGTCTCTCCTTGCAGAGTTGAACCTGACTTTAGTGTCTCTTACTGAGTCTCTCCTTGCAGAGTTGAACCTGACTTTAGTGTCTCTTACTGAGTCTCTCCTTGCAGAGTTAAACCTGACTTTAGTGTCTCTTACTGAGTCTCTCCTTGCAGAGTTAAACCTGACTTTAGTGTCTCTTACTGAGTCTCTCCTTGCAGAGTTAAACCTGACTTTAGTGTCTCTTACTGAGTCTCTCCTTGCAGAGTTAAACCTGACTTCAGTGTCTCTTACTGAGTCTCTCCTTGCAGAGTTGATCCTGACTTTAGTGTCTCTTACTGAGTCTCTCCTTGCAGAGTTAAACCTGACTTCAGTGTCTCTTACTGAGTCTCTCCTTGCAGAGTTGAACCTGACTTTAGTGTCTCTTACTGAGTCTCTCCTTGCAGAGTTAAACCTGACTTTAGTGTCTCTTACTGAGTCTCTCCTTGCAGAGTTGATCCTGACTTTAGTGTCTCTTACTGAGTCTCTCCTTGCAGAGTTAAACCTGACTTCAGTGTCTCTTACTGAGTCTCTCCTTGCAGAGTTAAACCTGACTTTAGTGTCTCTTACTGAGTCTCTCCTTGCAGAGCACGGGCTCGCTGGGCTCGCTGGGTTCACTCTCTCCGGCCACGTTGACGGCTCGGACCCTGAAGGAGTACTCCTGCTTCTCCATCAGGTCCTTCAGGGAGTGCTCCAGCAGGTTGATGTTCTCGGCCACCCTGATCCAGTCCGTGGTGCCGCTCTTCAGCATCTCGATCACGTAGCCCTCGATCTTCGCTCCACCGTCGTGCTCCGGCTTGGTCCACATGAGGAAGCAGGAAGTCTTCGCCACGTCCTTCACTGTGGGCTTACCTGGAGCCCAGGGGGGGTCTGGAGGAGACAGAGAACAGTGTTTATTAAAAAGGTGAGACAATCAGGAGTTTATTTCAATAACTGTGTCTGAGTTGCAATCTACTAATAGTTATCCTCGCAATAAACCGTATTTAATTTGGTCTTAATGTACATTATTTAATTTCATATTGTGTTCTTGTACATATCATATTGACTTCTTGCACTATTTATTATTTGTATATTTGTATTTTATTATACATGTTGTATTGTTGGAGGAGCTCAGGTCAGAAGAATTCCATCTCTACCCTGAAGCTGCTGAGCATCTGACGATAACACCTTTGGATTTGAAGTGTGTCAAATGTTAGCATTAGCATCATTAGCATATACAACAAATTCAGTAAACTTGTAATATAAAAAATAATTGTGTTGACGTCAGTTTCATGGTGATATCTGTTCGTGTGAGTTTTTACCCTATCCCGTGTAGTGTGTTTATCTGTTCTGAGTGAAGGTGTGTTTCCTACCGATGGGGTCTTTGATCAGGATCTGGTCCGTCTCCGCGCTGGGTTTTCCGGTTCCTGAGAGATTTTCCGCCAGGACTCTGAACTTGTACTTCTTCCTGGTGGGAAGACCTTTGACTCTGCAGAGGGGATAACAACAATGAAGAGCATGTTATTAAAAGATTGGAAACCAACGAAGAAGAGAGAGCTTTCGGGCTCACGTTGGAATCTCTTCAGCTGTAAATCAGGATAACAACCAAAAACACATTCAGAACACCATTGACCTTCCATATAGTTTACAATGTCTAACAAGCCTTTATGTAATTGTTGTGTCTGATCACCCTCTGTGTACACATCTGTATATTCCTTCTTCTGTTGTGTTGTCTTTGAACGTTTCTTTATACAAGTTATTTACTTTTGGTATTTATTTACTTTTTTATTATGATTTGACCTCATTTATTTGTATTATGTTATTGCATGTGTGGAGAATGTGTTCTGTGTTTGGGACACGTGGACAAAAGGGGGGACATGTTGGTAAAGGGGGGACACGTGGACAAAAGGGGGTACATGTTGGTAAAGGGGGTACATGTTGGTAAAGGGGGGACACGTGGACAAAAGGGGGTACATGTTGGTAAAGGGGGGACACGTGGACAAAAGGGGGTACATGTTGGTAAAGGGGGGACACAGTGGACAAAAGGGGGGACACGTGGACAAAAGGGGGTACATGTTGGTAAAGGGGGGACACGTGGACAAAAGGGGGTACATGTTGGTGTCATGCTCCTTCTTGATTGTGTTGTGAAAATTCAATAAATATATCTGTTTTTTAAAGAACACTATTGACCTCCAGACCAGGGGACAGGAGGTCTTCCTCTCTCTCCAGGGGGGGTCTCACCTGTAGTTGGTGTCCTTGATGGGCAGCTTGTTGCAGCGGATCCACTTGTCGAGGTCGGCCTCGTAGCGCTCCACCCAGTACCCGGTGATCGGGCTGCCTCCGTCCTCGTCCGGCTCGTACCAGGCCAGCGTCACCGAGTCCTTGGCGATGTCCGACGCCTCCAGCTTGTAGGGAGCGCCGGGGGTGTCTGAGGACGGGAGGGGGGGGTTAGACGGGGGGGGGGTTAGACACAGTGGAGGTACTGGTACACGATGACCAGAAACACACACATTTCCCCTGTGCTGCACTGGTTACCGGTTCCCTTCAGAATACATCTGAAAGTGCTTTAATGATTTACAAGGCCTTGCCCCAACATATGTAAGTGACTGTCTCTCATTTGATCAACCAGCAAGGACACTTAGATCCTGAGCTAAACGCCAGAGCTCTGTAAAGAGCCCGATAAACATTCATCTGTTTGTCATCTTGCAATCTACTTATTTATATAAATAGTTATCACCGCAATCAAAGCGTATTTAATTCTGTCTTAATGTACATTCTTTTATTTCACAGATCATAGTCTATTGTATTCTACACGTTGCATCGTAGGAGGAGCTCCTGTCAGAAGAGTTTCATCTCCATTTTGAATGTGTCGTACCGAAGGGGTATCTGGCGATGATGGGAAAGTGATCCGCGGGGGGTCCCACTCCGAACTGGTTCTCGGCGAAGACCCTGAAGAGGTACTCCTTGAACTTGGTGAGGCCCACAGCCTTGTAGGTGGTCTGCTTGATGGTGGAGGACAGGCGGTGCCAGATCTCGCTATCCACGTTTCTGCGCTCCACGATGTAGTTGGTGACCCTCGATCCTCCGTCGTCTCGGGGCGGGTTCCAGGCCAGGAAGCACGTCTCGTTGGTGATCTCCGAGATATCGAAGGCCGCGGGGGGGCCGGGCTTATCTGAGGGGGGGGGGCAGGGTGATTATTATCCAGGACATAAGAGAGTAGGGATTTTTTAAGGCTTCCTACATATTTGTAAATGTGTAACCTTCAGATTGTCCACATTTGACATTCAAGTACAAATGTCTCAATGTTTTATAATTAAAATAAATGTTTTTAAATCAAACTCACTGACGGACTGCTTCAATTATTATCCAGGAATTAAGAAACAAACGATGTCATAGTTCCCACACATTTCCATCATTCTGTATCTTTTACTAAATAAAATACATTGATATTTGGTCAAACACAGTTTAGCAGTATGTTATAAAACACACAACATTATTCTTTTTGGAAGTTTAACCTTTAACTTTCTATTTAATCCATTTGGAGATTTTCAAAGTAAAAGCCTCTAGAAGTGAACAATCCCTCTCAGTGAAACCTAGCTAAACCATCAGGGACAGTGTTGAGGAGCAGCCTTATCAAAATAAAGGCTCCAGGTGAAGTCTCTCACCCAGGATGTTGACGTCCACGGTGGCGGTGGCGCGCCCGCTGCTGTTGGTGGCCTCGATGATGTAGGTGGAGCTGTCGTCTCTCTGGGTCTTGGCGATGGTGACGGTAGAGTGTCCGGTGGTGGTGTCGATGGAGACCCGGTCCTCCGCCTTCAGAACCAGGTCTGCTTTGGTCCACTTCACGCGGGGCTCGGGTTTCCCCTTCACCTCGGCCGGCAGCTCGATCTTACTGCCCGCCTTCGCCGTGAGGCCGGCCAGCAGCTTGGCGTCCAGCTGGATCTCTGGAGCCTCTGCAGGGGGAGAAGAATGTAATGAGGAGCTGTGGCACTTTATCTAAAACAATTATTTAGAAACCAAACCCTGAATGCTTCTGAGCACGACCTCTGAACTCATGCTTGATATTTCTTTTCGTTGTAAAAGTTATTTGTTTTTGGTTGTTTTGCACAAATAAATGATTTGTTTAAAACAATGAATCTTATACTGTGTATTGGGATCAAGAAAGTACATCTTATCTTATCTTATAAATAACTTGAGAGGTTTCTGGTCCTGTCTATGTTTAAAATAACCCCTGATGGACGTGGGTACCTAACTTGAGAGGTTTCTGGTCCTGTCTATGTTCAAAATAACCCCTGATGGACGTGGGTACCTAACTTGAGAGGTTTCTGGTCCTGTCTATGTTCAAAATAACCCCTGATGGACGTGGGTACCTAACTTGAGAGGTTTCTGGTCCTGTCTATGTTCAAAATAACCCCTGATGGACGTGGGTACCTAACTTGAGAGGTTTCTGGTCCTGTCTATGTTCAAAATAACCCCTGATGGACGTGGGTACCTAACTTGAGAGGTTTCTGGTCCTGTCTATGTTCAAAATAACCCCTGATGGACGTGGGTACCTAACTTGAGAGGTTTCTGGTCCTGTCTATGTTCAAAATAACCCCTGATGGACGTGGGTACCTAACTTGAGAGGTTTCTGGTCCTGTCTATGTTCAAAATAACCCCTGATGGACGTGGGTACCTAACTTGAGAGGTTTCTGGTCCTGTCTATGTTCAAAATAACCCCTGATGGACGTGGGTACCTAACTTGAGAGGTTTCTGGTCCTGTCTATGTTCAAAATAACCCCTGATGGACGTGGGTACCTAACTTGAGAGGTTTCTGGTCCTGTCTATGTTTAAAATAACCCCTGATGGACGTGGGTACCTAACTTGAGAGGTTTCTGGTCCTGTCTATGTTCAAAATAACCCCTGATGGACGTGGGTACCTAACTTGAGAGGTTTCTGGTCCTGTCTATGTTCAAAATAACCCCTGATGGACGTGGGTACCTAACTTGAGAGGTTTCTGGTCCTGTCTATGTTTAAAATAACCCCTGATGGACGTGGGTACCTAACTTGAGAGGTTTCTGGTCCTGTCTATGTTCAAAATAACCCCTGATGGACGTGGGTACCTAACTTGAGAGGTTTCTGGTCCTGTCTATGTTCAAAATAACCCCTGATGGACGTGGGTACCTAACTTGAGAGGTTTCTGGTCCTGTCTATGTTCAAAATAACCCCTGATGGACGTGGGTACCTAACTTGAGAGGTTTCTGGTCCTGTCTATGTTTAAAATAACCCCTGCTGGACGTGGGTACCTAACTTGAGGTTTCTGGTCCTGTCTATGTTTAAAATAACCCCTGATGGACGTGGGTACCTAACTTGAGGTTTCTGGTCCTGTCTATGTTTGTATTTATTATTGTTATGTTTAAAATAACCCCTGATGGTACCTTTGGGGTCCACGGCCTGGATCTCGTCGGTGGCCTTGCAGGGTCTGCTGGCCCCCAGCTTGTTGAGGGCCCGGACCCTGTAGGCGTACCACTGGCCCTCGGTGAGGCCGGTCACCTGCACCTTCAGCTCGGGGACCATGTCTCCGCAGGGCTCCCACTTGTCGGTGCCTCTCTGCAGGCGGTCCACGTTGTAGCCGCGGATCCCGGCGCCGCCGTCGTACTTCGGAGGCTCCCAGGTCAGGAAGATGCCGCTCGCCGACTTGTCTCTCCAGCGCAGGTTCTCGGGGGGGTCGGGGATCGCTGGGGGGAGAGAGGGGGAGAGAGGGGGAGAGAAAGGGGGAGAGAGGGGGAGAGAAAGGGGGGTTAGGAAGAAACTCTGGACTATAATAATATATAATAACGTTTTATCTGTAACATAGACGACGGAGGAAGACCCTAACCCTCAAGTACGCTCCCTTTACTATGTTTGAACATGCCGATAGCAACTCTGTGCAATACTGGACATTCTGACTGAGAGGGGATGATCGGGTGCATGGATATAATAAATGAGCCATTGAAACCTCTTACCTAACGGAGCCTACATGTGAAATGTGAAGGCTGCGTGTCAAAACATTATTTATCTATTTTGTGATCAAATGTGAAAAAATGTGAGACGAACATTTGAACTTTTCTTGGAAAAAATGTTTGGAAAAAAATGTACAAATAATATTTGTACGAAAAAGTGGCTTCAAAATGTGTAAAATGTTGAACGAGTTGTAGATTTAAAAAATGCAAACATTGCGTATCCCAGGTCCGAACAGGCTCCACGTTGGTGAACACCTCGGAACTCTTTGAGACTCATTTATGTGAGATATATGTTTCCAACGCCTCAGCGACTCACTGGCGGGCGAGGACACGTTGACGGGCTCGTCGATGTACGCCGGCTCTCCCGGTCCACACTTGTTGCAGGCGGTGACTCTGAACAGGTACTCCTTCCCCTCCACCACGTCGGTCACCGTCAGCTCCTGGTCCTGGATCCCAGCGGTCACCTGAGGGGGGGGGGGACAGTTTCATAAATATCATGATCAATCTGTGATACTGAGTATTATTATAGTTTAGAATCATTTTGGAACTTCATATAATCTACTTATTTATATAAGTAGTTCTGTTCTTGTACATATCATATTCTTGCACTATTCTTTATTTGTATTTCTGTATTTTATTAAATATGTTGCATTTCATTGCCATGTAGCTGCTGAGCATCTGAGGATAACGCCTTTGAATCTTAAACTGAATAATCATTTAGGATAGACAGTGTTACCTTGACCCAGGTCTTGCGGGACAGGTCTCTCTTCTCCACCTGGTAGCCAATCAGAGGGCTTCCTCCGTCGTGCTCCGGCGCCTCCCAGCTCAGGTGCACGTGCTGCCGGGTCACCTCCAGAACCTTGAAGTCCTTCGGGGCGCTGGGCGCCGCTGCAGAGAGCACAAACACATTAACACACACATCAACCGGACTACCCTGAAACTAAGGCTGATCTCAGAACAGTCAAATGTGGCAGATATATGTTAAAACTATTTTTATAAATTGTTTAATTTAATAATAAAATATGGTAAAAAAATTATAAAATCTCTGTAAAAAATGAAAGGATTATGTTAAGAAAAAAAGTGTCCAAAAAATAAAAAACAGACCTACGTGAAACTTAACATGGCTACATAAATGAACTCCAAGCTGTGAATGCATACAAATAAATACTGTAAATGGTAAAAAAGTGTGATAGAAAAAGAGAATGGAAAATGGCAAAACAATGTAGAAAATACATGAAAAATGTGTCAATATGTAAAAAAAGAAATGTGAAAAAGTATCATTTCTATTGAAAAAGTGTAAATCTTTGTGAAATCGTACCGATGACGTTGACCTCGATGTCTCCGCTGATGGAGGTCACGTCGTTCTCCAGCGTCAGGGTGTAGGTTCCCTTATCGGGGCGGACGCTCGGCATCACGATGAGCTCCGTGAACGAGGACTTGGTCGTCATGGAGACGCGCTCCTCGTTGGTGCTCAGCTGTTTCTCTCTGAACGTCCACTTAGCGACGGGCGTGGGGTACCCGGTGATCGGGATCCTGATGGTGAGGGGCTCTGGCACGATCACCTCCAGACCGTCTTTGAACGCACTCAGGTCGAAGGAAGGAGCGACTGCAGGGGGGAGAGAGGTGCATGATGGGAACTGGACCTTTTACTGTATTTATATTTGATCATTTTTAGAGTCAGTGATAATTAAAACACTCACAGTGTGTGTCGTCGGCCAGCAGGGGGCCGATGGTGTTGGACGGGTCGGACAGTCCGGCGGCGTTCTCAGCGAACACTTTGTAGTTGTACTTCTTCCCGTATTTCAGACCAGACACCTGAAGGTAACACGTACAGGAACAGTGTCAAAATAAAATAAAATGAAAATGCTGGAGGGCTTTTACTTTGAAGGAGCAGGAGGGCTTTTACTTTGAAGGAGCAGGAGGGCTTTTACTTTGAAGGAGCAGGAGGGCTTTTACTTTGAAGGAGCAGGAGGGCTTTTACTTTGAAGGAGCAAGAGGGCTTTTACTTTAAAGGAGCGGGAGGGCTTTTACTTTGAAGGAGCAGGAGGGCTTTTACTTTGAAGGAGCAGGAGGGCTTTTACTTTGAAGGAGCAGGAGGGCTTTTACTTTGAAGGAGCAGGAGGGCTTTTACTTTGAAGGAGCAGGAGGGCTTTTACTTTGAAACCACTGCTGGAGGACTTTTAATGGGGAGAAGCTGCAAAAGACTTGTGTAAAGGGCTTAAAGACACCGTGAAGGCCACATGCTTTTAGAATACTTTTACTTTGAAGGATCCACTGGAGGGCTTTTATTTTGAAGCAGCCAATAGAAGCAAATAACTGTGAAATGATTTTGCAGCTGCACAAAAAAGAGTGTTTAAATAGCCTGACATTTTGGCACTTTTTACTGAAATGATCAGCTTCAAACTTCACAGTAACTAAAGTCCCGTATCAGACGTTACTTAAGATGTATCTGAGGTGTTTTCCACACTAACTCAAGTCCCGTTTCAGACGTTACTTAAGATGTATCTGAGGTGTTTTCAGACGTTACTTAAGATGTATCTGAGGTGTTTTCCACACTAACTAAAGTCCCGTATCAGACGTTACTTAAGATGTATCTGAGGTGTTTTCCACACTAACTCAAGTCCCGTTTCAGACGTTACTTAAGATGTATCTGAGGTGTTTTCAGACGTTACTTAAGATGTATCTGAGGTGTTTTCCACACTAACTAAAGTCCCGTATCAGACGTTACTTAAGATGTATCTGAGGTGTTTTCCACACTAACTAAAGTCCCGTATCAGACGTTACTTAAGATGTATCTGAGGTGTTTTCCACACTAACTCAAGTCCCGTTTCAGACGTTACTTAAGATGTATCTGAGGTGTTTTCAGACGTTACTTAAGATGTATCTGAGGTGTTTTCCACACTAACTAAAGTCCCGTATCAGACGTTACTTAAGATGTATCTGAGGTGTTTTCCACACTAACTCAAGTCCCGTATCAGATGTTACTTAAGATGTATCTGAGGTGTTTTCCACACTAACTAAAGTCCCGTATCAGACGTTACTTAAGATGTATCTGAGGTGTTTTCCACACTAACTCAAGTCCCGTTTCAGACGTTACTTAAGATGTATCTGAGGTGTTTTCAGACGTTACTTAAGATGTTTCTGAGGTGTTTTCCACACTAACTAAAGTCCCGTATCAGACGTTACTTAAGATGTATCTGAGGTGTTTTCCACACTAACTCAAGTCCCGTATCAGACGTTACTTAAGATGTATCTGAGGTGTTTTCCACACTAACTAAAGTCCCGTATCAGACGTTACTTAAGATGTATCTGAGGTGTTTTCCACACTAACTCAAGTCCCGTTTCAGACGTTACTTAAGATGTATCTGAGGTGTTTTCCACACTAACTAAAGTCCCGTATCAGACGTTACTTAAGATGTATCTGAGGTGTTTTCCACACTAACTAAAGTCCCGTATCAGACGTTACTTAAGATGTATCTGAGGTGTTTTCCACACTAACTCAAGTCCCGTATCAGACGTTACTTAAGATGTATCTGAGGTGTTTTCCACACTAACTAAAGTCCCGTATCAGACGTTACTTAAGATGTATCTGAGGTGTTTTCCACACTAACTCAAGTCCCGTTTCAGACGTTACTTAAGATGTATCTGAGGTGTTTTCAGACGTTGCTTAAGATGTATCTGAGGTGTTTTTTCCGTACGTTGAAGCAGAGGTCTGGGCAGAGGCGGGTGTTGCACCGCATCCACTTGTCGGTTCCCTCCTCGCAGCGCTGGATGATGTATCCGGTGATCGTGCTGCCTCCGTTCCTCAGCGGCGTCTCCCAGCTCAGCTGCACGGAGTTCTTGTTCTGGTCCTGCGAGACCAGGTTCAGGGGCGCACTGGGCCTCTCTGCAGGGGGGGATCAGAACATACATATCACTACATGCACTTCAGGGGTTATACCGTTTAGGCCTTGTTCTAACATGCTGCTGTGACGGAGAGATTAAGTAGATCTGATCCCATACTGTCGCAGTGTTTTAGGCCGGGCAAAGTGGATTTCATAACAGCAGCAGAAAGAACTTAAATAAACAGTGGTGTCAGCATTGCAGAGATGTATACATTTAATGTGTTGCTTTATGCAAAGTTGTGTTAAAGTCTGTGTGAGTTTGAGAGACTGTGAGGCTTTAAATGTCCGCTAGGGGTCCATAAAGTGAATTTGAAGCTAATGCTAGCTTACCGATGGGGTCCATGATCTTAACGGGGAGCGAGGCGGCGCTGGGCTTCCCCTCGCCGGCCTTGTTCTGCGCCTTCACTCTGAAGATGTACTCCTTGTTCTCGATGACGTCGTTGACGATGGCGCTCAGCTCGTCGGCCTTCGTGATCTGAACGGGCGTCCACTTCACGGACGTGCGGTCGCGCAGCTCGATGATGAAGGAGGTGATGGGCGAGCCGCCGTCAGACTCCGGAGGATCCCAGGAGACGGTGCAGCCGAACTTCGTCACGTTTCCAACGATGACGTTCAGAGGAGCCTCGGGAACGTCTGGAAGTCATCGGACACAGAAAACAAGTCAGGAAGCTGAGCACTCATTTTATATATAACCTCATTTATGAGATGCGTTGCCCTTTCTAAGGGAATATGGATCATTTTTAGGCCATTCCCGTTTCTTGCTCATTTCTTAAACACATGTAAAAACTTGGAAAACATATGATCACTTTAGGCCCATTTGAAATGCATCATTAGGTCAAAACTGTTTCTCATCACCTGCTCGAATCAAATTGGTGTACCAATGTACTTAGACAACTTCCATTCCTTCATTTCGGTATTTCAATCCTCTTTTTATCAAGATGTACAAAACTTGACTATCTGTCTATAAAATATGCTCTAAACACAAAAAAAAACTGCATTAAAGAAAACAAATGGATGCCTTTGTAACGGCATTTGTTCTCCCAGTGTAGTTGATGTGTGCTCGTGTCAACCCAATAATACACCTTGAATCTATCACTTCAAATTGAAACCCAGTCTTACCAAACTTGTTCTTGGCCTGTACGGGTTTGTCGGTGTCCACGTTGGGTCCGCTGCCGACCCGGTTTCTGGCGCAGACTCTGAACAGATACATGGAGTCCTTCTGGAGTCCGGTCACTGTGTACTCCGGACTCTCGGAGTGATCCGTGGCCAGAGTCCACGTCTTACGCTTCACGTCGCGTCTCTCAACAACGTAGGCAATGACCTTAGCGCCGCCATCGCTCTCAGGCTCCTCCCACGCCAGACTCACCTCGCCGTCGGCGGTGTCGACAACCTGGAAGTTCTTCACGGGTCCAGGGACGTCTGGAGAAACAAGAGGAGGGTCAAGTTAAACAGTGGTGCATCAGCATCTTCCTGGTCCAATGGGATTTCTCCATGTGATTTGGGATTAAAAATCTAAATGAAAGGCAGCTAATGTTGGGCTATAAAGGAACTATAGCACGGTCACACGACTCCTAATGTAAGATAAAGTAATGAAGTGTGTTTTGTCCCAACATTTTCCTTGTTTTTCTGTATAAACCCCTGTGTTCAGACTCACCGATGACCTCCAGGTTGATGAAGGCCTCCCCCTGCCCGTGCTTGTTCTTGATGGTGATCTTGTAGCGGCCCTGGTCGGACTTCAGCGGGTCCTTCAGCCTGAGCTCTGTGCGGTCGGCTGAGGTGTGGATGTTGTCCTTGGGCAGACTCAGGTTGTTGTACATCCAGTCGGCCTCGGCCTGAGGATAGGCGCTGTACGGGACGGCCATGACGATGGGCTTCCTGGCGTCAGTGACGTAGCTCTGGTCTGTTGTCTTGATCTGAGGCACCGCTGCAAGAGGAGGAGGAAACAGGGTCAGAAAGACAACAACACTGGACACACTGTGCTCATTTATGGGAATCAGGTTCCCTCTTTATTCATCGTTAACATCTTCCGATCCTGGAGTATCAATGTATTATCCTTTAATGACTGAGTTTCTGGTGTTTGCTGCACCTCAGGGACAGTGTTTGGTGTTTGCTGCACTTCAGGGACAGTGTCTGGTGTTTGCTGCACCTCAGGGACAGTGTTTGGTGTTTGCTGCACCTCAGGGACAGTGTCTGGTGTTTGCTGCACCTCAGGGACAGTGTTTGGTGTTTGCTGCACCTCAGTGACAGTGTTTGGTGTTTGCTGCACCTCAGGGACAGTGTTTGGTGTTTGCTGCACCTCAGGGACCGTGTCTGGTGTTTGCTGCACCTCAGGGACAGTGTTTGGTGTTTGCTGCACCTCAGGGACAGTGTCTGGTGTTTGCTGCACCTCAGGGACAGTGTATGGTGTTTGCTGCACCTCAGGGACAGTGTTTGGTGTTTGCTGCACCTCAGGGACAGTGTTTGGTGTTTGCTGCACCTCAGGGACAGTGTCTGGTGTTTGCTGCACCTCAGGGACAGTGTTTGGTGTTTGCTGCACCTCAGGGACAATGTTTGGTGTGTCTCTTACCTGCGAGCTCCAGTTTGGCCTTGGCGTCTTTGTCCTTGACGACGAGTCTGTACTCGCCCTGGTCTCTGGGCCGGATCTCGCAGACCTGCAGCCGGTGGATCTTGCCCTCGCTCATCATCTGGTACTTGTCTCCCTGCACGACTGTCATGTTGTTCCTCAGCCACTTCACCTCCACGCGGTCCTTGTTCAGCTCCACCTCGAACACTACGTCCGAGCCGGGGGCCTGGAACGCGTCCTGGGGGGGTCTGATGATCTCCACTGGGGTCTCTGCAGAACGGGAAGGGATTATGAGCAGGGACTACTTTATCACAAAAACATCCTTTGTATTAAAGAGTGAATCCTCACCGTCGATGAAGAGCCGGGCTCTGGATCTCTTGTCGTCGACTCCGCAGGCATACTCACACTCATCCTCGGGTCTGCACTCCTTAATGCGCAGCGTGCACATCTTCCCTTCTCTCACAAATGTATATCTGGGGAAACAGAAAAAGCACGTTATGAGTCAGTCAGTTGAATTTCTGTTTAACAGAAGAAACAAAAAAACCTTATTTCTAATTAAATCTAAGTATGAACTGAATATGTGCCTAAAAAGACAAAAAGATTCTAAGCAACTTATGTTTAAAGCAAATAAAAGAGGTCCCAGGGGTTGCAGTACCTTTACTTCAAGTACTTAGCTTTAAATCTGATCATTTATTTTTCTCAAATCAATTAATATGTAAATATAAATCCCTGAACTCACGTCCGTTTGCAAACAATCTATGTCAATTGTTAAAAAAAACAAAGGGGCCCACGTTCGAACCTTGTGGTACCCCTTAAGGACTTGATGAATGCCGTACCTGGGTCCTTCTCTGATCTCCTGTCCAGTTTTTGAACTATTTATGTATATAGCAAATAAAAGAGGGCCCAGGATCGAACCCTGTGGTGCCCCTTCAAACCTGATTATCTACAAAAACCTTTGTAATGTTGGTTTTTGAGAAAGAGCTCTATAGATATATTGATAGGAGCCGTACCTGGGTCCTTCTCTGATCTCACGTCCGTTCCTGTACCACTTGGGGTCTGCCTTGTCTTTGGTGAGTTTGCAGGTGAACTCTGCGTCCTCGAACTCTGTGATGGTCTGGTCCTTCAGCTGTATGCTGAAGTCGGTGGGCGCCTCGCTGATGATCAGCTCCGCCGTGCACTTGCTGTCTCCAGCCATGGCGGTGTACTCGCCCTCGTCGGCAAGCGTACAGTCCTTGATGGTGAGCGTGTGCTTCTCTTTGTCCGCCCGGTATACGATGCGTTTACTGAAGGCGATCTCCTGGCCCGCCTTCATCCACTTCAGCGTGGCGTTGGGCCGGTTCACCTTGCAGGAGAAGACGATTGTGTTCTTCTCCTGAGTGTCGATATCCTCCAGAGGAACCACGAACCTCATGCTCTCCTCTGAAACACACAAAGAACACCGTCAGGTCATGTGATCAACTCTGGCACCAATTAAAGAGTGATATACATATGTATTCTACTTCACCACTCTCACCGTGTCACCAGACAACACCTAAACATACCTTTGTAGATTTACACAGTTTTTTATGTATTTTCTACATTATATTATTTATCAACATCTAAAATGAGTCCTCTCTAATTGGCCGGGTTGATGTTTAAGTATACCTTTTATATTCTAATCATATATTATTCCCTTATGAAATATAATTACCTTTAACCAAAGATGAATAAATGTTGTATTATATGTTATTACCTTTGACGGAGAGGTTGCAGGCGCTCTTGGCCTGCTCTCCTCTCTGATTGGTCAGGTTGATGCTGTACTCGGACTCGTCTCCCTTCTGGGCGTCTTTGATCCTCAGCGAGAACACGTTGTCTCTCTGCACCATCACGTACTTGCTGCTCTCGAACACCGTCTCCTCCTTCTTCAGCCACTTGGCCTTCGCTCCCTCTGTGTTCACCTCGCAGTTCAGAACCACTTCCTGTCCCTCCTTGGCCTCCGTGTCCTTCAGCGCCGTGATGATCCTCAGCTTCTCTGCAGGGCGAAACGGATCCATGTTAGTGTTAAAAACTCAACGTAAGCTGGAGTATGACATTTAAAAGTCTGTAGGTAATAAGGTTGGTTTTCATTCCAAAAATGTAAAATACTGTTAGAATATAAACTAAGATAAGATAAGAAGTACTTTATTGATCCCAATGTGGGAAATGTTTGCGTTGCAGCAGCATAAAAAGACAAGGCGTTGCACATTAGAGAAATGAATAGACTAGAAATAAACAATTCAAAAAGTAAACGTCTCAAATAGAAATAGCAAAGCAGCAAAGCAGCAGATAAAGCAGATAAAGCAGGATCTTATAAAAACACAGGTGTGTGAGGAATGGAATCTGAAATCTGAAAGTGAAGATAAATGTCAAATGTAGAGTGTGAATGTTATCCAGTTGTCCAAGAGGAGCTATGGAGCAGAGAGTTCTCTTCCAGCCGGAGGAGATTTGTTATAAAGACGTAGGCAGGAATGGAACAGGGTTCACTTGAGAAAAACAAACACTTTGTTTTCTTTGTGCTGTTTCTGTTTCGGATTTTGTGTAAAGCGTCTTTGAGCACTGGGAAAAGCTCTATATATATGACGATGACCTCAGTGGGCGGGGCTTACCGAGCACGGTGAGGTCTGCGCTGGCGCGCGTCGCTCCGATCATCACCACGTAGGCGCCCTCGTCCTTGGGCTCGCTGTCCTTGATGACCAGCGAGCGTCTCTTCCCGTCGCTCAGCATGCTGAACTTGTCTCCGGCCTGCAGCTCCGAGCCGTCCTTCAGCCACTTCACCTCGAACGTGTCTTTGGAGACGGAGCAGCTGAACTCCGCCTTCTCGCCCTCCACCACCTCCACGCTGTGCGGCCGCGAGATGAACTCTGCAGCCAGCTCTGAGAGGAGGAAGCAGCAGGGGTCAGAGGTCACACACGCATCAAGGTGAACACAGGTTACTTCCCTTTCTGTGTTGCAGAGTTCCTATTTAGTTTGTATTCTTTCTCCTTCTTATGACATCATACAAGGACCATTGTAGGTGTAAATCTACATATGTCTCCTTATGATAAAAAGATATTTCAAGTCATACAAGTACAGAAAAGGTTGAGTTCCAAGTAAAAAACTCCCAATTTGACTATTGAAGAACCCTTAAAAAAGTAATGAATAAGCCTTTTTCTATTAACCTACAATGACCCTTATATGCCGGCTTATTTTCCCTGGTTGCAACATCATTTTTGTAACTTGAGCGGTCCTAGAGAGATACACTTATTATAAAAACATCTTATAGTCCTTATACTAATCTCTAAAGTTATCATGAGAATATTCCTCCGTACCGTTAATCTTGTCCTAGAAAGATTAAGTAATTCGAAGATCTCTCCGCACGGTTGATCTGGTCTAATAATAATTACATTATTATTAAGTGTTCTCTCCCTGTACCGTTGATAATACAGTTATGATGAAATAGATCTCTCTCCTCACCGTTGATCTTGAGGGTCCCGGAGGTCTTGATGCTGGCGCTCAGCCTGCAGGTGTACTCCGCGGCGTCGACCATCTTCAGGTCCTGGATCAGCAGGATCCTCCTCTTCCCGTCCACGATGTGCTCGTAGCGGCCGCCCTCCGGCAGCTCCTCGTCTCCTCTGAACCAGCGCACCTCGGCCGAGGGTTTGGACACCTCGCAGATCAGCTTCACGCTGTCCGTCTCCGTGCCCTCCACGCTGGACAGGTTCTTACTGAAGCGCGCCTCCTCCTCTGTGGACACAACGCCCCGTCAGAATAAGGCTCTCAGACACTTTCACATACTTCATATAATGGGTAAATAGAAAATAAAAAACAATAGATTTGCGTACGTTTTTACTGCATTGATAAAGACTAAATATTATTTATCGTTTTCTTCATTTGTATCAAAACGATCTTACAAAGCAAGTCAATCAGAACATATTGAGGTTAATTATGAATTAGCTGAAGGTTAGTATCTTAGTTGCACTGCATGCTGAGCTGAACCCAAGTTGTTCCCGTATGGAAACCTTGCTCTGGATCTGTGATATTTATATATATGAAATATTCCTTACCGACGACGGTGAGCATGCCGGAGGACTTGATGGTTTTGGCGTCGCACTCGTACTCCGCCTCGTCGTCGAACACAGACTTGTGGACGATGAGGACGTGCTGCCGGCCCTGAGACACCATCTCGTACTTCTTCCCTTTCCTGATTTCACTTCCGTCTTTGAACCAGCGGACCTGAGAGAGAGGAGGAGGAGCGTGAGACACATCGTCTTTAAATCAAACCTTTATTGATCTGTTTATCCGTGGACGGACACTCACCTTGACGTCCTCTCTGGACACTTCACACTCAAACCTGGCAGATTCCTTCTCTTTCACTTCCACGTCGTGCAGCGGCTTCGAAAACTCGATGTGTGGAGCTGAGGACGCACAAATAGAATTAAACACTTTAAATGATTCCTCATCAGGGTCTATGAGGGTCCCCACGTCTAATGGGACACTTGATAGGAACTTCTAAAAGTCTTTAAGGGTCTTTTCAAGGGTTTTCATGAGGGTTCCTTCACTTCTTCATGGGTCATTAACCTCTTACAA
Organism: Pogonophryne albipinna; assembly: GCA_028583405.1. Taxonomy (NCBI): domain Eukaryota; kingdom Metazoa; phylum Chordata; class Actinopteri; order Perciformes; family Artedidraconidae; genus Pogonophryne; species Pogonophryne albipinna. The sequence continues at coordinate 2,181,490 of JAPTMU010000026.1, forward strand.
GAGATTTCTTAACTTTTATAAGGGTTTCTTTACACTTTTGATTGGCTATTTAAGTAATATGAAGGGTTGTTTAACGATTAAAGAGCTGATGAGTGTTTAATTGACTCTTAGAGGGGGGTAGGGTCTAGCATCTTGCTTCTATCATGGTCCGTTAACTCTTTACAAAGGGTTTCCCGGACTAAGTGATTCAGATTCGTCCTTAACTCTCATTTCAATTTCATTTTTCAGGAGGTAAAACTTAAAACCTCCTGAAGACGGTTCCTTAGCTAGAACTCTAAGGTAGTTCCTTTATTAGTCTTCAAAGGGTCTCTAGACTTCCCTGGAAGCTCCTTAAGCTTTTTCTAGGCTTTTCAGAGAGGTCTGTCTACTGTAACGACATCCCTCTCGATATCTAAAGAGTAACCGTTCTCTTCTATGAACGCGTTTGGTTTCCCTGCTGAACCATTTTCAGGAGGTAACACTTATTTTGAAGGATCTTAAAACCTTCTGAAGACGGTTCCTTAACTAGAACTCTAAGGTAGTTTCTGTGTTAGTCTTCAAAAAGGGTCTCTAAAGTTCCCCAGAAGCTCCTTAAGCTTTTTTCAGAGAGGTCTGTCTACTGCAAGACACCTCTCTTGATATCTATAGAGTGACCGTTCCCTGCTGGACTCACGCTCCACGTTGAGGAAGCAGGAGGTCTTGAACTGCTTGGCGTCGCAGGCGTACGTCCTGGAGTCGTCCAGCGTGCAGTCGTGGATGATCAGCGCCCTCTTGTGGCCGTCCACGATCATCTCGTACTTCTTTGTCTTCCTGATCTCCGTGCCGTCCTTGAACCATCTCACCTCGGCCTTCTCCCGGGACACTTCACACTCCAGTGTGGCGGTGGCCTCCTCCTCCACCGTCTGGTCCTGCAGAGGCTTCGAGAACTCCACCGCCGGCTCTGAACCCCCAAACAGAAACACATGTTATTGAGCTTTACCTATGGAAACCTCCAGTGGGGAATCAGCAGTTTCTCAGAGTGCCTCGGCAGACCTTTGACGATGAGGTTGGCGTCCGTCTGGAAGTCCTTGGCGGTGAGTTTGATCTGTCCGGCTTCATTGAGCTTGACGTCCCTCAGAGTCAGGCTGTGGACTTTAGCTTCCGACTTCAACACCACCTGTTCAACACACCAGGTATTAGGAGGGTTTGCACCGCCCTGCGCATCGACTGCCAGGCTCTACAGAGTCATGCAGCCTTCAGACCGGACGCAGGGTATTTAAAATCCAACCAGCGTGCTAATCAAGAGCGCTAGCTAGCTGTGTGGCGCTCAGCAGAGAACCCTATAATACTTCATATCTTAGCTTCATCATACCCTCCATATTCCCTCTGTATATAATACCTATGCATATCAGACTACCCTGCACTCCACCCTTCCTTGCGCTGCTGCTCAGATGCTAACCACATATTGTTGTCGATGTGCAATGACAATAAAGATCTGATTGAATCCAATCTGATCGCCATGCATTGTTAAAACACAGCTGCGATTTCAACTTGGTTGGGAAACGCTTTTTTGCATCATGTGATTAAACTTGGTGTCATGTATTTGGCGTGGCTATGGCTTAGTGTGCTTATCTGTATATGGGGGGGTTGCTGGTTCAATCCCCCCACCTGCAGTCAGCACGTCAAAGTTTCCTCGAGTAAGATGCTGAACGCCGTATTGCTCCCGTTGGCGTTGTCTAAATACCATGTCATGTAATGTATATATACTGTAGGTATTTCTAAATCTATTTTCCATTTACGACTTCTGTAACTGCCTCGATCCTATTGGCTGCTTTGGACATTCGTCACAGTGTTAAAAAGTGAACCCGTGTTCAACTCTGGGCTTTCTGAAGGAAACCATTGCCTGGTTTACGACTTTATATTGAGATTCATAGAACTTTATTCATAATGTGTTGGAGCGCTAGCCAATAGGAGCGCTAGCCAATAAGAGCGCTAGCCATTAGGAGCGCTAGCCAATAGGAGCGCCCTCCATTGTTCTGTTCTCTAACATAATACTATTTTTTCTATTATTTAATAGCATTGCGTTTCATATGGAGGTAATCCAAAAGAAAGTAATCTGGATACTTTTAAAGTTTGATAACCAGATGTATTTTTACAGGTAACTCGTTTTTGTAACGGATTATATTTTTAAACTGCGACTCCCTGCATACCATATACATGTATGCATATGTGTGTGTGTGTGTGTGTGTGTGTGTGTGTGTGTGTGTGTGTGTGTGTGTGTGTGTGTGTGTGTGTGTGTGTGTGTGCAGGGTCAGCCTTTAGCCTGACAGCTAAATGAATGCAGGCAGCTGCTCCTCCCCCGATTTAAACTGCGAGGCCCCCTGACGCCCCCCCCCCTCAGGCTGGATTTCACTTACCTAACACATGCAATGCACTGCATCATATAATCTCTTGTTCTCAATATTTGTTGGTTAATAAATATTTCTGCTACATTTAGTTTCCTTGTATGTTTATATTTATCTCACAGGAAGAAATCCTTTCAAAATAAAACTCTTCAATGACGATCAATTAAAATATCTTCACTTTTCGCTTGTTTTAACAATAACAAATATGAATATTAAATTAAGAGTATCTATGTTTCTTTGACATGAGGACATATATGTTGTTTGTATAGTTCCCTTGTGTGTTTATATTCATCTCACAGGGACAGAGTGTGAAACTCTTCAATGAGGATACATCGTAGGAAGATGTGTTTTAAAGTCACTGGCTGTTCCATAAATCACAAAGCAGCTATGGTAAAGGATGCTTTTGGGTTTTAACTCTACAGAATCACCTTTATTATATTTAAGGTGGTTACTAAGGGTCAAATATTTCTTGTCAGTTTCTATCAAGAGTGTAAAAAGCAAACTGTGATCCAAACGTTAGAAATTAATGACTTTTCTTTTTTTTTGAAACCTTCAACAAATACTTTGTGTTTTGTATTTGTATGTATGGTGTGTGTTGGGGGGGTGTGAGGAGTTTCATTGTTGTCTTGTTCAGCTGGAGGTGTGTGTGCTGCTTAGTGTCGTAAGGAAACATCTTAATGTCGTAAGGAAACATCTTAATGTGGTAAGGAAACATCTTAATGTGGTAAGGAAACATCTTAATGTTGTAAGGAAACATCTTAATGTGGTAAGGAAACATCTTAATGTGGTAAGGAAACATCTTAATGTTGTAAGGAAACATCTTAATGTGGTAAGGAAACATCTTAATGTGGTAAGGAAACATCTTAATGTGGTAAGGAAACATCTTAATGTGGTAAGGAAACATCTTAATGTGGTAAGGAAACATCTTAATGTGGTAAGGAAACATCTTGATGTGGTAAGGAAACATCTTGATGTGGTAAGGAAACATCTTAATGTGGTAAGGAAACATCTTAATGTGGTAAGGAAACATCTTAATGTGGTAAGGAAACATCTTAATGTCGAAAGGAAGCATCTTAATGTCGTAAGGAAACATCTTAATGTGGTAAGGAAACATCTTAATGTCGTAAGGAAACATCTTAATGTCGTAAGGAAACATCTTAATGTGGTAAAGAAACATCATGATGTCGTAATGTGGTAAGGAAACATCTTAATGTGGTAAGGAAACATCTTAATGTCGTAAGGAAACATCTTAATGTGGTAAGGAAACATCATGATGTCGTAATGTGGTAAGGAAACATCTTAATGTCGTAAGGAAACATCTTAATGTCGTAAGGAAACATCTTAATGTGGTAAGGAAACATCATGATGTCGTAATGTGGTAAGGAAACATCTTAATGTGGTAAGGAAACATCTTAATGTCGTAAGGAAACATCTTAATGTGGTAAGGAAACATCATGATGTCGTAATGTGGTAAGGAAACATCATGATGTCGTAATGTGGTAAGGAAACATCTTAATGTCGTAAGGAAACATCTTAATGTGGTAAGGAAACATCTTAATGTCGTAATGTGGTAAGGAAACATCTTGACGTCGTAAGGAAACATCTTGATGTGGTAAGGAAACATCTTGATGTCGTAAGGAAACATCTTGATGTGGTAAGGAAACATCTTGATGTCGTAATGTGGTAAGGAAACATCTTGACGTCGTAAGGAAACATCTTGATGTGGTAAGGAAACATCTTGACGTCGTAATGTGGGAAGGAAACATCTTGACGTCGTAAGGAAACATCTTGATGTGGTAAGGAAACATCTTGACGTCGTAAGGAAACATCTTGATGTGATAAGGAAACATCTTGATGTCGTAATGTGGTAAGGAAACATCTTGACGTCGTAAGGAAACATCTTGACGTCGTAAGGAAACATCTTGATGTCGTAAGGAAACATCTTGACGTGGTAAGGAAACATCTTGATGTCGTAAGGAAACATCTTGACGTCGTAAGGAAACATCTTGATGTGGTAAGGAAACATCTTGATGTGGTAAGGAAACATCTTGATGTCGTAAGGAAACATCTTGACGTCGTAAGGAAACATCTTGACGTCGTAAGGAAACATCTTGATGTGGTAAGGAAACATCTTGATGTCGTAAGGAAACATCTTGATGTCGTAAGGAAACATCTTGACGTGGTAAGGAAACATCTTGATGTCGTAAGGAAACATCTTGATGTGGTAAGGAAACATCTTGACGTCGTAATGTGGTAAGGAAACATCTTGACGTCGTAAGGAAACATCTTGATGTGGTAAGGAAACATCTTGACGTCGTAAGGAAACATCTTGATGTGATAAGGAAACATCTTGATGTCGTAATGTGGTAAGGAAACATCTTGACGTCGTAAGGAAACATCTTGACGTCGTAAGGAAACATCTTGATGTCGTAAGGAAACATCTTGACGTGGTAAGGAAACATCTTGATGTCGTAAGGAAACATCTTGACGTCGTAAGGAAACATCTTGATGTGGTAAGGAAACATCTTGATGTGGTAAGGAAACATCTTGATGTCGTAAGGAAACATCTTGACGTCGTAAGGAAACATCTTGACGTCGTAAGGAAACATCTTGATGTGGTAAGGAAACATCTTGATGTCGTAAGGAAACATCTTGACGTCGTAAGGAAACATCTTGACGTGGTAAGGAAACATCTTGATGTCGTAAGGAAACATCTTGACGTCGTAAGGAAACATCTTGATGTGGTAAGGAAACATCTTGACGTCGTAAGGAACATTTTGACGTCGTAAGGAAACATCTTAACGTGTGAAAGTGAATCTGAGGCTCAGCGATCAGCTGTTATCCAACAGGACGCTTCAAAGGGTCCTTGAACATGCTCTGTATTTCTGTGCTTTCTACCTCTTTGGACAGAAAGGTGATGTAATGCTCAGTTTGTTTTTCAGATTAAACACAGAAATGTCCTGCAAGCTGGAGAGCTTCAAATCCCCATGTTGGTTCTTCAGAATGAAACACTGATCTGAAAGCAACCTGCTTCCACAGCAACAGGAGCCCCCTAACCTCGGCTGAATCCCCATCGCAGCCTTATGAGACAGGATTTGAAGCCAACCCACTGCACCTTGGGACTAAGCTGATTACAGCGTTCACACACTCCCTCCCTCTTGGCTGTCGGCCTCTTCTTCACGGAGCAGCTTGATGTAACAGCATGCAGTAAATCACATTGCACAACGCGCACAGAGATCATGTGTCAGTCTTAAATTACATGCAGTAATAATCAAACTAATCCCGCGCTATGCCTGATATCCTCTCAGAGACCGCGCTCACACCCCCACGCTCTGAATGATTGAATAAACATTTAAAAACGCTTTTAAAAGCTGTCAGTGTCAGACCCGCCACCTGCCCTGCGCCCCGTTAAAAATAACCCCAGAAACGCTTACAGGGCAGAAAGCTCCAAAGCAGATCGAATGCAGCGCAGGAATCCAGGCCCTTATATGCAGACAAACTCAACTGTGTGTGTGTGTGTGTGTGTGTGTGTGTGTGTGTGTGTGTGTGTGTGTGTGTGTGTGTGTGTGTGTGTGTGTGTGTGTGTGTGTGCAGGTGTACAGCAGGCCTACAGGAAGGGTGTGTGCTCAGGTGTGTGTGGACTCACTCTGTCGCTTGGCTCCAGCTTGGTACCCCCAAGGAACCACTCGACGGCGATGCCCTCGTACGACAGCTCGCACTCGAAGGTGGCCGTCTCTCCGGCGGTCACCGAGGCGTCCGCCAGGGGCCGAGCCAGGGCGATGACCCGCGCTTTGGATTGGGGAGAAGACATGGTTAGTCCCCCCCTTAAAACAGGTCGATGTAAATCCACACAGAGTGCTTAATCCTGGGATGTGCTCCTCATGGCTGCTGCTGCTGCTCCGAGGCCAGAAGAAGCCTTCAGGACTGAAAGCTCTCTCTTGGGGGGTTGACGCTGGGGGGGGGGGGCGCTCATTAGCATTAGCATTACGGCCACCAGTGAGGGCTGGGGTCGCGTCTTCCCCCCGCCAATCTCTGTGAACCTGCTCTACATAAGGCATGTGGCTTCTAAAATAACCGAGGGTCCCGATTGGCTGAGAGCCCAGTGAGAAAAATAGGAGAAGGGGGGTTGCAAATCTGCTCCTGTCAATCAACACGTGACCATTTACTGGAAAAGAGGAATCCACCTAATGTCCGTCTGCAGGACAATGTGGATACCTGTGTGTGTGTGTGTGTGTGTGTGTGTGTGTGTGTGTGATGATCCAGGGTGTCAGTTTAGATTAACAAGTAGCATCAAGTATTTACAGCGGCTGCCTCACATGCCTGAATTAAGGCCTGTTTAACGGCCGGTAACAGTTTACACACACACACACACACACACACACACACACACACACACACACACACACACACACACACTCTGACTCACTGACAGCTCACACACACTTAACTCTGGATTAGATATCTCTAAATATATGGAAACAGTAACACACACTGTAAAAACAAGCTCTTCCTAACCCAGGGCCTTCGGGAGTTACAGCGCTACACTTGGTCGCAGGTTGGAATGATTACTTTATTCTAAGTCCTTCATGTTTAGTTTGAGTCAGGGAAACATCTGTCCCTTCACTTTGAGTCGTAGCTGGCTCTCTGTCAGTATCTGAGTCAGACTAGATGGAGTGAGCCGCGAGGTGTCTCCCGATGTCCTGCAGGAGCAGATCTGTTCCATTGAACGGGGAAATGCACCTTTAAATGTTTTTAAATCCTGCTTTCAATTACAATGAACACGCTCTTTAAAGCCAGAGGAAAGAAACGGCTCCACTTGTTCCCACATGTCATAAGCCAGTATGAAACTGGGTGTGACTCCAGGGGTCTGTGTGTCCCCTGGAGATAACGCTGTCCATTCAAACCAGATTAAAGCAATATCTTCAAAGTTTCCAGGATAATGGAAAAGTCTGCAGAGAGTTATATTTTCAGATCAACGCTAGCTTAGCTTAGCATAACAACCTCAAACTGATATCTCTTCATGTGCGGCCCATCCTGTGCCATTATAAACACATGTAACGTATCTTCTATCCATCATTTGAAGTCATTGTAAATAGAACAAATATATATATTCTGTTACTGAAGTGCAATATGTGTGTCATTATGCCTCCTTGTTTATGTGGCTGGTTTTTGTTTACATTAACACATCATTAGGCGAACTTAAAAATGTGACTTCAAAAAGCTGAAAAAGAGTCGCCTTTTCCAGTGAGACGCGACGTGAGCCAACCAATCAGGATGCACGTGAGGATGTGTGGCATGTCCCTCTAACAACATGTACATCCAGGCAGGAAACATGTTAAAAAGTGTGTGAATGTGAAGCCGAGGCCCAACGAAGACAAGAGAGTCGTCTGCATAGAGTCTAACGGCGTCAGTGTTGTTCCTGTCACCTTTGACCCTGAGCTGAGCGGAGGACTTGGCGTTGGCTGCGGAGAAGTCGATGCTTCCTGCCATGTCCATCTTGCAGTTGAAGATGACCAGGATGTGTCTCGCTCCCTCGTCCTTAATCTCCACATCCTGAGACAAAGACATTCAGACTTTAGACTTCAGACAGAAACGTAGAGAGAGTGTTCCTTTTCCTTTTGTGTTCATTTCAGATGAACTGACCATTCCTTCCACTTCTACTCCTTTAGCTTCATTCCCCGAATACATGTTAGTTCTAACAGGGACTAACAGCATCTTAACTCATCACTCCTAGGCAGAAAGCAACCCCTCCAGAATGTTCTGACCCATTCAAACATTTCCCAGCAGTAACTTATAATAAAAGTCTGTCTTTGTGTTCAGTCTGACCGGAGACGCCAACAGTTCTCCATTTTTACAAAGTACATGTACCAGGATAGATTTTCCGGGCGGTTCCCGCTGTAATGAATAATACATCTTTTGAAGTGCCATCTTACGGGTGAGGGGTGCAGCTGCTCCCCCTTCAGCTTCCAGGTGGCGTGCAGGTCCTCCTCGGAGATCTCCGTCTCAAACTTGGCGGTCTCGGTCTCAGTGACCTCCACGCTGTACAGCGGGCGGACCACCTTAATGTCGCGCTCTGCGGGGGGGGGAAACAGACGTCAAGGAGGAGGAAGAGGAGGAGGAGGAGGAGGAGGAGGAGGAGGAGGAGCTCTCAGAGGAAACAGTTTCATGATGTACAGAAACATAGAATGACAGCTCAGAGTGAAACAGACACGAGCAGCTGACGCTCAGAGCGACTTACAGAGTACCGACTGAAACCCATCTGATCACTAACTCTGTTCACTATTAAAGGACTTTGATGAACTAGAGATCAGTTCTGGAGTCAAAATGCATTTCTTGTCGGCAGGTAGAAATGATAACAGAATAGTTTAACAATATGAAATATCAAGCGTGTTTTCTATAACAGTGAGCAGTACTGAACTGCTTTAGGATGTATACATTTAAAAAAGTACATTATTATTCAAACATTTCAAATGAAACATAAATAACAAATATAAAGGGCGTGTTATTGATCTCTATATTATAATTATAATATAGAGATCATATTTATACCAAGGGTTTATCAGGAAAGCTCATTATCCTGTGTTTGTAGTCAAATGATTCTATTGTTCAAAATGAATATATTAAGATCTATCATTGGCATGGTCATCTGTCCAAAGCAAATCCATACAATGAGTTGAATATTATAGGATGTATAAGAACACTTGTAAGTGCCTCTGAGAGGAGAGACATTCACATGTCTCCATTATAATATAGAGTTATAATATAGAGTTATAATGGGCGGGGTTGTGAGGACAAACAAAGATGGAGGATGGAGGGGGCGGGGCGTGGTCTCGCTGAATGGTGGTGGGCGGGGCTTGTTCTGCAGTCCTGCAGGTGTTCAGGGTCTCCGCAGGGTTTACCTTCGATGTTCAGGTCGGCCGTGGTTTTGTCGATGCCACAGTCGCAGGTGTACGACCCGATGCTGCTCCTCGCCGCCTTCTTGATCACCAGCATGCGCCTCTTTCCGTCCGCTTGCATCAGGACGTTCTTGGAGGCAAATATTTCGTTACCGTCTTTGTACCAGCGGACCTCGTCGGCCGCCTTGCTCAGCTCGCAGGACAACACCACCTCGTCTTTCTCGACGGCGGTGTAGTTCTGCAGCTTCACCGTGAAGTACAGGTCGCCCTCTGCAAGAAGACACGTCAGCAACACACAGTTAAAGCACAACGGTTTGGAAATTAGCCGGAAAGGTCTGGAGCCATCTGGAGATCTGTAGAAGGCTTCAGCGAATACTCTTGACTGAGTATTCTGTTAAACAATCAAATGTATAATTTCTATCACCGGTGAGTGTATCGTGTTAGATTCTGAGTGCTAAGCAAACGGATCCTTTTGTTAGATTTCTGTTTCACCGTCAGCGTGGTACTGACCGAGCACGGTGAGCATGGCCTCTGAGGTCTTGCTCATGGCCTCCACTTTGATCATGGAGGTGTCGTCGATGGAGACCTCCTTGAAGGCCAGCGTGAAGACCTTCCCGTCCTCCGACATGTGCACCACCTTGCTGGGGTGCAGCCGGACGTCGTTTTTGAACCAGACCACCGGGATCTTTTCGTGAGAGAGTTCCACGCTGAACTCTGCCGTCTCACGCTCCTTCACCGTCACATCTTTAATCGGCTTGATAAATTCGAGGCGAATACCTGATGACGAAAGGTTATACACAAAGGGGTTTCAAACTAAAGACAGTAACACAGACAGATCCACATAATGCTGACGGCCTGAAACACACTGTCCCCTCTGATTTAACTCGTAGTCACCTTTGATAATCAACTTCCCAGACGTCCGTTTGTCTTCAGCCTCAAACATGTACTTGGCTTCGTCTTCATATCTGGCAGATTTCACAATCAGAGTGTGTCTCTTCCCCTCCACCTGGATCTCAAACTTATCGTCGTTTGTCAGCTCCTGAGAGCCCTTCAGCCAGCGGAAGCTTTTGGGCTCTCTGGAAATGTCCAGCTCAAACTTGGCCTCGTCCTTTTCGTACGCGTGGACGTCAGCCAGCGGAGTAATGAACGAGACCGGCGGCTCTGCAGATTCAGACAGATACAGATAACATAAACGACGGGCCCAGGAGAGAAGCTGTGGATCAGGGGGTGCTATAGCATTTATGGATGAAATCACTATTAAATTTCATGAATCCACATTGTTAGACAATAGAACTGAAGGGCCGTAAGACTGGACCCGGGTTTCTCCTTGTTAAGAGTTTGAACAGTGGTAAGTGAGCGCTCACCCTTCACTTTCAGGTTAGCAGAGCATTTGGCGTTGGCGGCGGTAAACACCAGCTCGCCTGTTTGAGGCACTTTGCAGTTGTACAAGACCAAAGTGTGTTTGGCACCGTCCTCCACGATTTCTACATCCTGCAGACGACCGACAGACGTCAGCATTTCAGTAAAAGAAAACATGAGGATTTTAAAGTGAGCAGGGTAGTCAATTCACTTTCATTTGTGAAAAACACAACAACAGAATGAAAGTGAAGGGAACCACATGTAAGATAATTATTGTGATGAGACGTACGGCGGATGGACTGAGGACTTCTCCGTTTAGTTTCCATTGTCCATGGACATCGTCCTCACTGAGCTCCACTTCAAACCGAGCGGTTTCTCCGTCAAACACCTCAACTCCGTACACCGGCCGCACCACCTTAATGTGGCGCGCTGACGTTCAAGAGAGAGGACAAAGGTGTTTAAATATTCAGACAAACTTCACATTAAAACACAAACACAAGACGTAGACACACACCATACAAGAACTCCTTTATAGTGCAACCTTTTTCTAGGACAAGAAACAACCAAAGGGCTCCAATGGCTGGGCAACGACACGGTGATGATCCAGCAAGTAAACGGTTGCAAAAGCAGGGAAATAGATGGAGCATCACTGCCCAAAAGGAGCCATTTGGTTCTTTATGGACCGGTTAGATCATTGAGGTGCACGTTAAAGGTTTTCTTCAGAGAGGGGTGGTTCTGTTAGGAAGACCCTCTGAAGAAATATAACAGTGACCAACAAACAAGACAAGACATAAAGATGGAAGAACACCGCAGGAGTTTTCTCCAATAAGGGTTATAATCAGAGTTGAATAAACCCACGAAAGGCTTTCTCTGAAAACTCTTGTAGTGTGTTTCCAGCTTTCTCAGAAGTGCAAGGTGATGAGCGTAGAAATGCCAGAAAAAGACTTGTGCGATGGAGCTTGAGGTTATGAGGTGAAGGATGAGCTTAAGATGGATGATGAGCACCATGAAATTACCTTCAATGTGAAGCGTGGCCATCGTCTTATCTGTCCCACAATCACACACGTACTGTCCTTTGTCTTTGTCGGCAACTTTCTTGATGACAAGGGTTCTGCGTTTTCCCTCGGCCTTAATGGCCACCATCTTAGAGGGTTTGACCTCGGCCTCGTTGTGGTACCACATGACCTCCACGTCTTTGCTGAGCTCGCAATCTAGGGCCACCTCGTCTTTCTCCACCGCAGTATAGTCCTGCAGCTTAACCGTGAAGTACGCATCGCCCTCTGGAAGGGGGAAATGTTTGTGTGACTCTCCAGACAAAAACACACATGAATAACAAACAAATACACAGTCCGAGGTAAACAAACAAGATGAGGAACACAAATACACAGTCCGAGGTAAACAAACAAGATGAGGAACACAAATACACAAACACGTAGAGACAGAACAATGACACACAAACAGGTTGATCTGTGGAAATACACAAACACGTAGAGACAGAACAATGACACACAAACAGGTTGATCTGTGGAAATACACAAACACGTAGAGACAGAACAATGACACACAAACAGGTTGATCTGTGGAAATACACAAACACGTAGAGACAGAACAATGACACACAAACAGGTTGATCTGTGGAAATACACAAACACGTAGAGACAGAACAATGACACACAAACAGGTTGATCTGTGGAAATACACAAACACGTAGAGACAGAACAATGACACACAAACAGGTTGATCTGTGGAAATACACAAACACGTAGAGACAGAACAATGACACACAAACAGGTTGATCTGTGGAAATACACAAACACGTAGAGACAGAACAATGACACACAAACAGGCTGATCTGTGGAAATACACAAACACGTAGAGACAGAACAATGACACACAAACAGGTTGATCTGTGGAAATACACAAACACGTAGAGACAGAACAATGACACACAAACAGGTTGATCTGTGGAAATACACAAACACGTAGAGACAGAACAATGACACACAAACAGGTTGATCTGTGGAAATACACAAACACGTAGAGACAGAACAATGACACACAAACAGGTTGATCTGTGGAAATACACAAACACGTAGAGACAGAACAATGACACACAAACAGGTTGATCTGTGGAAATACACAAACACGTAGAGACAGAACAATGACACACAAACACACAAACATGGACACATATCTGTGGAGAGAAGAAGACGAACAGGAGGAGGACACACATGGGTTTACCTATGACCGTCAGGTTGGCCATGGAGGGAATCCCTTTGGCCTCAGCCTTAATTTGACAAGTATCATCGAGAGTCACTTCCTTCATTTCTAACACGTGTCTCTTCCCGTCCACGTGAGTGAGCACGGTTCTGCTCGGGTGGATTTTGACATCGTTTTTGTACCATGTGACGGGGATGTTCTCATGAGAGAGCTCCAGCTCAAAGCGAGCCGTCGTGCCTTCCTTCACCGTTTGGTCCTTTAGCGGCGAGATACATTTGAGCCTGATACCTGTAGTTGCATTAGGTGGAAAGAGGAGGCAACCAACTCAATGAGTGCTGTCTGGATAAGAATAACGGCTCTGCTAGATAATGGCACTCCAGCACTTACCATCCACCGTGAGTCTAGCTGTGGACATTTTGCCCAGAACAGCGATTGTATACGCGTCCTCGTCATCGAACTCGCAGCAGTTTATAATGAGCATATGCTTCTTTCCATCATCGATGATGTCATACTTTTGGTCCGGGGTGATGACATCATCCCCTCTATACCACATGACCTTAGAGACATCCTTCGTGATGGTGCATTCAAACTTTGCCTGTTTCTTTTCAGGCACAGAAACATCCTTCAGCGGGACAACAAAGTCCATCTCGATTTCTGGGTTTAAAAAGGTGACACAGAACATCAACAACACAACAAAACAACAACAACGGTTTACACACAGTGGCCAGTCGTAACACATAGCATAAATAAAGTCTGCTCTGTAAGGTTCGGTGAAGAACTCTATGTGATGATTCCTCCAAAGGTTTAGTCTTTCGGCAGGACCGGTCCACCACCAACTAGGACGTCAGTTTACTGGGATACTCATTGATCTTTCGTCACCAGTTATTTACCTGTTTGGACTCAACCCTGTGCCTACTCTATGATATTTGCTGAATCATGCCTGGTGGTTTAACAAATAAACTGGCCACTGTTCGTAGAGTTAACGAACAACATTTAACCACAGACAGTACGAATATCCTGCAAAGTGGCAGCACAAACACACATTTAGACACATGTCAGATCGGACATATAAACAGACACGTTTCCATTGAACTGACAACAAATAGAAAACACACAAACACACACACACACACTGGAAATTGTTGGGATTCTCATCCAAATGTCTCCTGGTCTTCCCGGGCTGCAAGTCTCAAAGAATGGCACACAAAATGCATTTCATTCATCAACCCTATGAAATAAAGGTCTAAGGTCCGCTCTCAAGTGCCTTTAAGCTTTATTGTATTGCCCACGGACCTTACGCCTTTATTTTTACACCTAATATCCTAAAACATTGTACGTCCGGTCCTGGATACCAGGCGCAGGTCTTACCTTTGACGTTGAGCATCGCGCTGGTTATGGCGTTCAGAGCCTGGTACGAAACCTCTCCGGCATGATCCAACTGGCAGTTCTTCAGAGTGAGCTTACGCACCCCGCGCTCCATGTGGATTTCGCACGTCTGGTGAATACATCAATGTAAAGTAATGAACACGACCATGCAAAAAAAGAAATACCTGCAGTAAGAATCGTGTGACTATTTAACGGAAACAGGTTCATGAAACCGTACCGGGGATCGGGTCAGAACCTCTCCTTTGAGCTTCCATTCGCCGGGAACATCGTCCTCAGAGATCTCCGTCTCAAACACGGCGTCCTGCTTCTCAACCACCTCAACGCTGGCCAGAGGCTTCAGGATCTCAGCCTCGCGCTCTGAGAGAGATGTTGTGTTAGTATTCAGAAATATGGACCAGACTAAAGAAAAGTAAACGAGGCACTTAGGGATGTCACAATACCAGAAAGTCAGTAGTCAATACCAATACCTTTTCAACACAGTTCTTGATACCTATAACTAATCTTACAACATACCCCATGTGTGTGAGTTAACCCATATCCTTTGTATGTGATTTAACTCTGCTCCTTCTTGCAAGTATAAATTAGTTACCTGATCATTGATTCTCAACCTGGTGTCGAGTGATATTTGTTCCTAACAGTTAACATTAGCATGCTGGGTTTTGTTTGGAAATCAAACAGGTCATAATTTCCTAATTACATCTCCTTCAGACAACTGGACTTATTTACGTTTCTCACACAAGACTACATTGAACACATCATGATAACGTTATGATTTACCTTTGCCTAATACTTCGATTTGTCTAAAGAGTTTGTATGCACCACAATGCAACTCAAAGGAGCTTGGCTCCACAGGCTGCTAACAGCTAACAGCTAACGTTAGCTAACTACCTGTAGCTTAAATGTGACCAAGAGACGACACGATCCTGTTAGTCTTGAGTTGAGCTTTGCTACCCACTTGTTACCCGAGAACTGTTTCTAGTGACATCCCTAAACCAAAAAGGAAGGTAAGTAAGTGGATAGAAAAACCTCCTAGAGTGAGATTGGCGGTGTAAAGGCGTCCTTCCACCTCCATGCAATACTGCGCCACATCCTCAGGCTGACAGTTCTTGATGGTGAGCGTCAGCTCCTTTCCTTCCTTCTTGATCTCAATCTTGTCTGAAGGAGTGACCTCCTCCTCTCCTTTGAGCCACTTCCAGTTGGGGGATTCCTTGAAGAGCTCGCACTTAAACGTAGCGTTGGCTTTCGGTTTCACATGCTGGTCTCTCAGCGGTTTCACAATCCAATCCCTGATGATTTCTGTTGGAGTTAAACAACGGTTTGCATTATAAAGAAAAGACGTGCTCCATTAATATACCAAATATTAAGAAGATGTATTCTAAGATAAAGCAGAAGGGCCAAAACAGGCTTAGTCTGAATTAGTTTATCTAACTTTGTGGCGGTTTCAAGATTTTTTGCAATTTGAAATTAGGTTTAGGGGGACAATTCAAAGCTGCTTCCCTAAATCTGCAGATATCTGAATGTAGCTGCAGGACAATTAGTGATTTGGTTTTATGGTGATTACATTTTGAAATAAGAATGGACAATACCAGATCTCTACCTGTATCCACTACTTATAAAACACCTGGATTGATGGATGCGTCTTTAGGGATATGTTCACTGCTTACCAATGATTTTGACATTCGTTGAGGTCTTGATATCCTCCTGGCCGGACACCTCACAGCTGATGAGCCCGGTGTCGGCCTCAGTGGTGTTCTGGATGGTCAGAGCGTGCTGCAAGCCGATGACGTTGATCTGAATCTTCCCGGCCTGTTTCTTCAGGACCTCACCGTTCCTCTTCCATATCGCATCCTTCTCTTTGTTCAACTCACAGGTCATGTACAGAGGCTGACCCTTCATAGCCGAGGTCTCCTCCTCCAGCTCCTTGATCCATTTCAATGGAAGCTCTGTGCCGAGATAAAAAGGCAATGAGTGGCGAATGCTTGGATAATGATTAGGAGAAAGATATTCAGGACAGAACTAAATATAAATACCTTCAACAATGAGCTTGGCTTTGCATGATATCTCCTTGCCGGCATTCTTGGCTATACACGTGTAGTCCCCGGTGTCAGACAGCTGGACATCGATGATGTTCAGCTTGCGGTCTTTGCCGTCAGAGGTGAACTTGTGCTTGGGGCTCTCGCGAAGGTTACAGTCGTCTTTCATCCAGGTAGTGATGGCGGTGGAGGGCGAAACCTCGCACTCGAACACCGCAGCCGATCCGATGGACTCGGCTTCCTTCAACAAGATGTCCTGAAGCTTCTTGATGAACTTCAGAGGGACGGCTTTGAGCTTGAACCCTGCGAACGGTTCGTCTGGTGGCGTGGGACCCTTTCCTCCGGGCCTCAGACCACGGCCCCTACCTTCTCCGGGGGACGGGGTCTGCTTGGCTGAAATACAAATGAACGGTCATTTGATGAAGGACTCTTTGGAATCACTTCATTACAAGATATGAAGAAAAGAGACTTACGTTTCAGTCCTCTACCTCTACCTCCACCTGCTGCTTCTCCTGCTGGTGATCCCTCTGTTCATGAAAAACACAAATGAGTTTTCTGCACACAACGTCATCAGGTGTCTTCGTGAACATGCCAGAGCTGTGAGATGTATAATGTCCACTCGAATGTATTGGGGAATATGATGTCATAGTGATGGTTGAATAATGAAACAATGAAAGGCACATGAATGACTTTAACATCATGAAGAGATGGAACAACAAAACAGAAAGGTGGAGATGTTATGGGAACACGTGTTGGACAGATGGAAATGACGGACACACAAATGACAGTTTGACAAACAGATTGATATTCAACACAAGAAAAAGATGGTGTGAGTCGGGTCACTTTGAGATGTGAGGAATGATTCGGATGGAGGCATGATGGTGGGAATGGGTAGCGATTATTCATGAAGGCAGCGTTTGTCTCGGCCGTCACCCAACGAGTTAGGGTCGCCACCATCTCACCTCTCCTGGAGACCCCGGGCACCTCCAGGGCACCTTCCTCTCCTTCACCCTCCCAGTCGTAACTGTCCCGGCGAACCATCTCCCAGCCCCAGGCCTCATCTTCCTCCTGCTCCACATCTTCCTCTTCGTCCTCCTCTTCATACACCTCCTCCTCAGGCTGGGTGGCTATCTTCCTCATCTGCACGGCTCCAGGAGACACCTCCTTCCCCAGGGGAACCTTTCCTTTCCCGGGCTTCGCTGGTTCTGCAGTCTCCTCGGGGGACGGCTTCTTCGGGACCTTCTTCAGAGTCACAGCTTCCACAGAGTCTTTTGGTGAAACTGCTTTAGGAACCCTTTTAAGTTTATCCATACTGGGCCTCCTCTCAACGGGGACTTTCTCTGCGTCTTTGAGCTTCTCCACCTGAGGAGATGGTGTCTTTCTCAGCTCCACCTTCTTGAGCTGCTCCAAAGGCTTCAGAGCCACCTCTTCTTTCTCCTCTTTTGGCTTTGGTGTGACTCCCTTCTTCAGCTGCAGAGGTTTGGGCTCCTCAGGAACCTTTTCTGGTTTCTTAACAGGAGTCGTTTTCTTCTCAGCTGGAGCTGCCTCCACCACCTTCGCCGGCTTCTTCTCTGGAGTTTCTGCGATCTCAGGTTTCATCGGTTTAGCCTCAGGCTCTCGTTCTTTAGGTTTTTCCTCTGGACTGGTGCGACGGCGCTGCAGGTCATCAGCCGGCTTCCTCTCTTTCTCCTCCGCTGCTTTCTTCTCAGGCTCTGCAGCCTCTTTGGACGGCCTGGAGAAAGGCTTCAGCTTGACGCTCTCCACCTCTTGTTCCTGTGTTGGCATTTTCTTAACCTTAGTGGGCGCTTTGACCTCCTCAGGCTCTTTCTCCGGAGTTCTCTTTTTATCTACTGGCTTTGGCACCTTGGCTGGTGGCTCTTTGACCTCTGGAGGAGCTTTCTCAGGTTTCTTGGAAGGCTCTTTAGTTTCCACCTCTTTAGGGACTCTATCTAGCTTCTGGAAAGGCACAGAATCCCTGTCTAGCCTCTCTTTCTTGTCTTTCTCCGGCTCCTCAGACGGTTTAACAGGTTTCTCAAACGGTTTTAATTTGATCACTTCTGGTGCCACTTCATCTGAAGGCACTTTTTTCACCTTCTTTAAGGCTGCAGTAGGCGGGGCAGGTTCCTCTTGCTTTGGTGCTTTGGGAGTTTTCTTCAAAGAAATCTCATCTTCTGGTTTCTCACCTTTTGGAACAGGTTTCTGGCGGGTCCAGGTTTCTGCAGGTGCTTCTTTCTGGTCCTTTTCTTTAGGCTTCATAACTTCAGGCTTCTTCACCACCTCTGCTTTGTCTCGAGGTTTCTTCTCCTCTGCGGGTCTCCTGGTGGCGATGGACATCTCCACCGCCTCCTCTCTGTGCACCAACTCCTCCACCTGAAACACTGTGGTCTTCGTGACCTTCTGAGGTCTCTCCTCTTCCTCAGCCTCTTTCAGTTGAACTGAAGGAATCTTCTTCAGTTTGATTATCTCCTGCTCTTCTTCCACTTCTTTCATGACTCTGGTCATCTTCCTCAAAGTGGGAATCTCAAACGTCCCCTCCTCTTCAGTCTGAACTTTACCTTTTTTCTGCTGAAGAGGTTCTGAGGTGGCAAAGGTTTGACATTACTTATGAAACGTAACGAATGACACCACCATTTGTACACACACACACTTATCACGATATATAAAACTGATAAATGAAGATGACAGTACAACAGTGACCCAAAAGACACAGAAGAGGACGACTACAAGAAAAGACAACAGGACACAACAGACAAACATGTATTGTGTGTATGCATTTAGTATTCTTTAAACAAAAAAAAGTAAGATCTTTTGATGTCCCAACATCTCCAACTGTTGGGTAGTTTTTGAGTTGGTGGCGCTATACAAGTATCATGCTGTGTATTTTTTTAGCCGTTAGTAACTGTGTACTGACTGTACTGAGGTGAGGTGAGCGGTAACCAGTGCTCCTACCTTTCTTGACTCCTCCCGGTGCTTGGACGGGTCCCTTGGTTTGATCTAATACAGGATTATAGTTCAATCAGTTGTTAGTTAGAACATTTCATCGGTCATAAATAGCAGTTTCACTGATTTAAAAGTCGGAAGACCTTACCAAACGCACTCAAAGAAATGATAGCTGATGGGATTTGTGGTAAAGATGTGACTGAGTATGCAGAGTGGTCTAGTGTCACGTGATTTAGTGGAATGACATGGGGAATAAATAAAGAGATGACATGAAGAGTCCAAGGACAGCTGTGGCATGCTTCAGTTTGATTTGTGGTGAATGAACAAACAGGACACACAACATGAAAAGACAAACATCCCAATGAGAAGGCCGTACCGACCAAGATTAACGGTGGAAACACACAAGTGGGGGGGGTCAGTCAACATTTCCAGTGATGACAATGGAAGTGTAAAAGATGGATAGGACTGGAAATCTCAAACAAAGAGGATGTTTCAAGGTCCGTTCTTCCTATACCTCTACCTGTTTCAGGAGATATCTTTTCTACCACGGTTGGTTTTTCTTCTTCTGCACCCTTCCTGGTTGGTTCTTCAGCCTTTGCGGCAGCCTTTGGCTTGGCCACTTAATAAAAGAGGGGATTGTAAAGTAAACACACTTTTTTTTTGGAAGACGCACACGGTCTTAGTACAAACTCTTTACAAGTTATTATCTGTATACCTGGCTTTGTTTCTTCCTGGGGAGTTATTTTCTTCTCTAACTTCTTGGTCTTGTCTGTGACTTCAGGCTTTTTGGCAGCTTCTTGAACTTTTACAGCCGCCTGCGGTTTGCTCTCTTCAAGTACAAAGTAAAAAGAAATTCAACAGAAAGCTCTCCACAAACACAAATATATGTTGGATCTAAGAGCTTGAAACCATAAAAAGGCAAAGTTCATTTTTCTATGAAGAAAACCTTTTTCCATTGTCCTTTCGATAAAGATTCAAAGATCATGTTCGCTCAAGAGTGACATTCTTTCACGAATGCCTCACACAGACAGAAACACAGAGACATAAACACCATTAAAACATTTAAAAGAGAGGTCGGTACCTTCTTGAGGAGCAGCTGGCTTTACCAGTGCTTCTGTGACTTGTGGTGGAGACTCCATTCCCTTCACAGGAACTTTGAAATGAAATGATACAACAATCAGAAAGTCCATAAGACTGATGGGTGAGCACGGAACCAGCATGCAAAGACAAACAACACAACGAGAACAAACAAGGTCCAGGATGGAAACATACAGAAAACTTCTCACCTCATTTGTGTAATAAAATATCTCAGGTAAAAATAAACATAAAGGACACGACAAACATAATTAGACAAAGCAATGAAGAAAAACCCAACGTGGAAGCGTGGTGATATCAGGTGATCAGAAACCAAGAGTCTGTCTGAGGCGACAGTAGGACGGTTCTTCACAATGAGCAGGAGTACAGTTTGTGACGACACAAAATGGGTGGTGTGACATGGATGTCTTCTTGAAATGGTCGAAAGACGAAAGAGGTATGAATCTAATAGATCCTTAAGGAGGAGGTGCACAAGGGTGTGTGGTGCTCAGGTAAAGTAAAACACGTGCTCTGTGACACATAACATATCTCCCTCTATACCTCTGGAAGACTCTTGAAGGGTGACTCGTTCTTTTCCTTCTGGTTTCAGAGTCAACACTTCCTGAGGAGGGAGGTACCGGACGTCTGCTTTGAGACAAGACTGCTCCACCTCTGACTTCCTGTTGACACTTTCTCCGTATTCTGTAGTCTTTTTCTGAACCATCTTTGGCTTGGTTGTATCTGTTACTGAGGGCTCTCTGATCACGCCAATATCAGCTCTTGACTCTGTCGTTGCTGGTTGGTATTTCCCAGAAATCTCTTGGGTTTTATGCATTTCCAGAATCGTTTTTGTGGGTTTAAGTAACTGATCTCCTTTTATTTGTACTTGTCTAATCTCAAGTTTTTCTTTTTCAGGAAGTTCTTTGAGGATTGTGTTTGTTCCTACCATTACTTCTGTCTTTATTTCTTTGGGTTTAGCCAACTTCAGGTGTCTTTCTAAAGGTGCTTCCTCTAAATGTGATGACATTGGATGTTGTTGTTTGGCAGATTGGTCTCCAAAAGTGACACATTTTGGTCTTTCTTCTATATATTTAAAGTCTTGTTCGGCTGACATTGTTCTCACGTCCTTGAGAATTTCTCTTTTGGTATATTCTTCTGCAATAAGTGATTCTTTAGACGTCACAGGTGTTACTGTGGCTTTCCTTTCAATCTGTTTGCGCTTTATTTCTGTTCCTTCAGGCGGACTTACTGTAGCTCTCTTATCTTTAACCATGACGACCTTTGGCTGAATTCCTTCTATTGTATCAGATTTATTCAAAGCCTTTTTAAAAGATTCTGTTTGAGTAGTTTCTCCAGTTCTTGCATATCTGTCTAAAGTGTCTTTGCCTCGCAGTAATCCTTTAGTGGTGGTTGTTTGTATGGGAGTAACTTTAGTAGTTTTGTCAACAAGTGTTCCAACCTTGGACTTTCTTTCTTGCGCTCTAAACTCTTCAGTTTGAACTAACGTCAGGCTGGTACCTGTTGTGTGTTCGTCTTTCTTTAAAGGAACATCCACTGACTGTGTTTTACTTGATGTCATGTCTTTAACAAGATCGTCAGGGATAATAAACCTCTGTGGAGTATCAAATTTAAACTCATGTTGTTTCATAATCAATGGTTTTTCATAAGCAACATCCATGACAGGTGTCCTTGAAGCTTTCCTTTCTATTTGGTCCTGCTTTGTTTCTACATGTGGAGCAACCCTGAGGAAAAGGTCTTTAACGGTGTCTGTTCTGGACTGAATGCTTTTCATTGTAGACCGCTCTTGGTCTCCTTTCAATGTTTTTTGAGTCTTTTGTTGAGTAACAGCTGAAGCTTCTGCCGGTTGTTGAGTTTGTTTCTGTTCTGTTAGCATTTTATTATCTTTGTCTGTAATCTTTTGTTTCTCAGCCTGCACCCTTCCCTTGGTGGACTCAAGAGAAGCCTCACTGGATTCATAAACGTCCTCTCTACTGGATCCAACGTCTTTAACACGCTTGTCAGGTGCAATAAATCTTTGCAGGGTGTCTGATTTCACATCTCCATCTTTAACTATCTGGTGTTTTTCAGCTGCGACCTCCATCACAGGAGCAACTGAGATTATTCTCTCAGCTTGTTTTGTTTCTGTTTCCTCAAGTGGAGTAATACTACCGTATTCATCTTTAACTGTAACTGACTTAGACTGCACTTCTTCAGAGGAACGTTTGTCCAACTTCAGTGCTTTCTCCTTCAGGGATTTTGATTTCTTTGACTTAATGTTTTCAGTCTCTGCGTCGGTTATGTCTGTCTGCTTCTGACTGTTTTTTATCTCTTCAACTGGAAGACCTGCAGTGATTTTATCCTTGACTGTACGTTTTTCTGAAGCTTCTTGCTCCACCAAAGAGCGTTGATATGCTTCTTCTGGTTTGGATACAGTTAAAGCTTTTCTTTCAATGTTCTGTTTATCAGGTAAATCCTCTTTAATGGGAGAAACCTTTTCTGTCTGATATTGAACTACGTCTACTTTTGAAAAGACTGGATGTACTGTAATATCTTTGGAAGACTCCTTTGACTTTGTAGGAACATCGTCTGACTTGTAAACATCCCCTTTTGTTGACCTAATGTCTTTAATGAGCTCATCAGGTGTGATATATCTTTGGAGAGTGTCTGATCTAACGTCTCCTTCTGTCACTATCAGACATCTTTCAGATGCAACCTCCATCACAGGAGCCAATGAAAACCTGTTTTCCACTTGTTCTTGATTTGCTACTGGGACGAATGGAGTAACACTACCATATTCATCTTTTACTACCACTGTCTTAGACTGCACTTCCTTTAGGGGAGTTTTCATAGTTTTGTCCAACCGTTTGCCTTTCTCTTTAAGGGATTTATTAGTCTGGAAATCATCGATTTCCATTTTAGTTGCTTCTTTCTTTTGGGAAATGTTTCCATACTCATCTGGTGCATTGGATGCATCTTGTTCCATCGCTATGTCTGTTTTAATTTCCTCCATCACAGGAGGAATGACAGTTGGAAAATCTGTGGTAGTTTTGTCCATTATTGGAAGTTTTTCTTCTGGTTTACTTGAAACTTTTCTTTTAACTTCAGTTTTTGGAGATTTATCTTCAGCAATGTCTTCCATGGATTTGGATTGTACTATCTTATGTTGAAAAGTATCAGATGTTTCACTTGCAACCTCCATGGCAGGAGCTTCTTTAAACTTTCGTTGAACTTGTTTAGTATCTGAGACTTCCAATGGTGCAACACCTCCATATTCATCCTTAACTTGAACTATGTTGGACTGGATCTCTTCTGCTTTAGAGGGTTTGTCTTGCAGAGCTCTAACAGAATCATGGATCTCCGTTTGTTTATGCTTTTTTGGTTTTATCTTTACAGTTTCATCTTGAATTGTTTGGACTAATATCCTGTCTTGAGAAATGTTATCTAACTTTGTCTTTTTTTCTTCGATCTCAGGTTTAACTTCTACTTTAGTCTCAGTTGTATTGTGTTCAAGAGGAACACTTTTGTCTATTTTGTCTTTCTTTGAATATCCTACAGTCTGAATTTCTTCCACAGTCTTTGCTGACTTATCTTGTCTCTTGGTCTGCGATATGTCTTTCTTTGGAACAGTGGTTTCAAATTGACTGATTGTTTTTTCTGGAACATAAATTACTTCAGGCTCAGTTGTCTCCAAGGGTATGCTGTCAATTTGTTCCAGTCTTGTTAGGGTCTTCTTCTCAATGGGAGCCAACATGGGTGTCTTAATTTCAATTGGGACTAAATTGGACCTGATTTCTTCCTTAATGTCTTTAGGTGAGCTCATGTGTCGAGGAATAACAGTTTTAGTGTCTTGTGGTCTGTCCATTGCCTCCTCTATCACAGGTACCTCTGAAGTCCTTCTTAGGACGTGTTCTTGTTTGATTTGTGTAGTTTCAAAAGGTGTAACACTACTATATTCATGTGAAACGGTCCTGGCCCCTTCAACTGTAGTCTTTTTGGATTTGGCTGACAGTTTATCTGTTTGAGCTTTATCTTTCTTATGATGTTCTGATGTTTCTTCAGGTCCAGTTTGGACTTTTTTATCTTTAATCTGGACGCCACATTCCTCATCTGAGACTTCAATCTTAACATGTTTTTCCAGTTGTTTTGGGGCCCCATCTTCAGCGGGTGTTACTTTTACAATTTTCTCTTTAACTCTTATGGATTTCAATGGGATTTGTTCATCTGCAACCTCTTTAGGTCTGGCTACCTTCTGTCCTCTCTCGTTTAAGGATATTGATGTTTCAGAAGGTGTTTCTTCAAAGAAATCAGTTTCCTCTTCCACTGTTGCCAATTCAGTTTCTCTGGTTTCTGCTAGTTTTTCAGGAGCTACTGCAAGTTCTCTAGAAGTTTCCCCAACTAAATGTGTATCTGAAGCCCTTCTGTCAGCTTGCTCCTGTGCTGTTTTAAGTTTAAATTGTTTAACTTTAAAGGTTTTATCTCTAACTGTGCTGTGCTTTACCTCGTCTCGTTCAACGATAATCTTTTGAGGTTTCTGTCGTGGTTCTTGTTGAGATACTGATCCACTGTCTGTCAGTTCCTCATCAGATGTTGCACGCTTTGTGACAAAGTCTTTAGTTTCTGCATGTTTTTCAGGAGTACCATGTTTAGTGACAGTCAGTTTCTGAGTTTTATCTTCAACAGTCATGGATGTTGGTGGGATTTGTTCATCTGCAACCTCTTTAGGTCTGGCTACCTTCTGTCCTCTCTCGTTTAAGGATATTGATGTTTCAGAAGGTGTTTCTTCAAATAAATCAGTTTCCTCTTCCACTGTTGCTAATTCAGTTTCTCTGGCTTCAGGAGCTACTGCAAGTTCTTTGGATGTGTTATCAACTAAATGTGTATCTGAAGCCCTTCTGTCAGCTTGTTCCTGTGCTGTTTTAAGTTTAAATTGAGTGACTTTAAAGGTTTTATCTCTAACTGTGCTGTGCTTTACCTCATCTCGTTCAACGATAATCTTTTGAGGTTTCTGTTGTTGTTGTTGTTCTTCTTGTTGAGATACTGATTCACTGTCTGTTAGTTCCTCATCAGATGTTGCACGCTTTGTGACAAAGTCTTTAGTTTCTGCATGTTTTTCAGGAGTACCATGTTTAGTGACAGTCAGTTTCTGAGTTTTATCTTCAACAGTCATGGATTTTGGTGGGATTTGTTCATCTGCAACCTCTTTAGGTCTGGCTACCTTCTGTCCTCTCTCGTTTAAGGATATTGATGTTTCAGAAGGTGTTTCTTCAAAGAAATCAGTTTCCTCTTCCGCTGTTGCTAATTCAGTTTCTCTGGTTTCTGCTAGTTTTTCAGGAGCTACTGCAAGTTCTCTAGAAGTTTCCCCAACTAAATGTGTATCTGAAGCCCTTCTGTCAGCTTGCTCCTGTGCTGTTTTAAGTTTAAATTGAGTGACTTTAAAGGTTTTATCTCTAACTGTGCTGTGCTTTACCTCGTCTCGTTCAACGATAATCTTTTGAGGTTTCTGTCGTGGTTCTTGTTGAGATACTGATTCACTGTCTGTTAGTTCCTCATCAGATGTTGCACGCTTTGTGACAAAGTCTTTAGTTTCTGCATGTTTTTCAGGAGTACCATGTTTAGTGACAGTCAGTTTCTGAGTTTTATCTTCAACAGTCATGGATTTTGGTGGGATTTGTTCATCTGCAACCTCTTTAGGTCTGGCTACCTTCTGTCCTCTCTTATTCAAGGATATTGATGTTTCAGAAGGTGTTTCTTCAAAGAAATCAGTTTCCTCTTCCACTGTTGCTAATTCAGTTTCTCTGGTTTCTGCTAGTTTCTCCGGAGCTACTGCAAGTTCTCTAGAAGTTTCCCCAACTAAATGTGTATCTGAAGCCCTTCTGTCAGCTTGCTCCTGTGTTGTTGTTGTTGTCTTTTTAAATTGTTTAACTTTAAAGGTTTTATGGCTAACTGTGCTGAGCTTTACCTTGTCTCGTTCAACGATAATCTTTTGAGTTTTCTGTTCGCTATCTGTCGTTTCAATATCACTAGTTGTGTCCATCACAGGCGCGTCTACACCTTTTCCTCCACCTCGTTCCTTTCTCGCTGGTTTCTTCTGTTTGATAAGAGTATCTGAGGCAGTTGTATCTGGAGCTTTGTCAGTTTTATGTAATGTCTGGCGTTTGCTTTTAGCTAACTCAGTAATCTCTTTACGTGGTGCAGTTTCTACAGGTTGCATATGTGTCATTTGGGTTTGTTGGAGTCGTGGTTGTGGGCCTTTAGAAGATCTGTCTTTACCTTTGTTACCGCCTGATTGTAATGACTCTTCATGTTCGACTAACTTCGGTGTTTTGCCGGTCGCTGTTTCTTTAGAGGATTCTTCTGTCGAATCTGAAACTGATGTTTGCTTTTTGGGTTTTTCCTGTCCAATCTCAGCAGTTCCACTAGTTTTCATAGAGGTATCTGCATCTACTGATGACATGGGATCCTTTGTTTTAGCAGTTTTGTCAGTTACTGTTGATTCAACATCTTTGTCTTTAAGGGATTTTACTTTGTTTTTAGTAACACCAGCTGGCTTGTCAGCGTCATATTGTTCATCAGATTTACATAACACTAGTTTTTTTATTTCCTCTCCTTTGTTTAACCCTTCAGTTGGAAGTAATTTAGTATACTTGTCGTTAGCTTTTACTTTAGCTTTCGGAGGTTTCTCCATTGGTGCTGGTTTGATCCCTGCAGAGACATCTAACCTTATGTCCTCTTTGTCTACAGTGTCTTGTTTATCTTCTATTGGTGCTTCTTTATCAGTTAATTGGATCATTGGAGTGATTGGGGAGGTTGTTTCAATGAGTTCTTGCTCTGTAACGTCCTGTACTTTAATAGGAGGGACTTCACTTTTAGTTCGGACTCTTTTCTTTGACTGTTCATCCTTAGCTTTACCTTCGATTGGCTTCTGCTGTCTCTGTTTGTGAGGAAAGGCCTCAGGAGTAAATGTATCTGTAACTTTATCACTTTGGTTTTCTCTGATTTTAACTGTAACATCTTCAGATTTAAGTGGAATTTCTTCAGTTTGAGACGTTTCTAACAACATTTGTTCTTTTCCTTTTTCAGATTTGGATGTGATTGGTTTCAAATGAATTTCTTTATCTGTAGTATCTTCAGTTGTGACTCGCATTGGTTCTTTTTTCTTTTTAGGCACCTTTCTCTCAATGGATTCCTGTTTTGTCAGTGATTTTGTTTTCTTTGTTTTCTCAACAACAGGAGAAGTTATTTCTTCCCTTGTTTTATCCTTTTCAGTTTTAGTTGGAGGGTCTCCAGTTGTTACCATCTCAAACCCTATTTGATCAGCTATTTCTTTACTACCAGTGTCTTCTTCTTCTTCAGTGGTAGCTTGTTCTGAGATAAAATGCCCTGCCGGCTTACCGGAGACCTGTTTTTCAGTTTGCTCTTGTCTTGGTTTTGTCTTTTCTTGCCAACTAACTTGGAGTTCTTTAACTACAGCTTCCTCGTCTTCAACCGCTGCCTGCCGTCTCACTTTCTGCGCCACATCAGTCCTGCTCTTTGACAAGATCTCAGGTTTTTTAGTTTCAGTTTCTTTCTCTTGAGGTTTGACTTCTATTTCAGGAGGAACTGAACGTCTCATCTCAGCTGTTCCTTCAATCGGACTGCCTTTGGCTGGTTTACCTTTATGTAGAGCTTCTTTATATCCTTTAGCATCTTTTTTAATGTCTTTTATTGCTTTTAGAGAATCAGGTTCTTGGACAGAAGACTCCTCCTGAACTTTCCTCTCAGATTCACTTCCTGTCATGCTGAGCTTGTCTTTAGTTTGTGGGATGCCTCTTGTTTTAACAGCTCGTCTCTTTGAGCCATCAGTAACAGATATTTCACCACTTATTTCAGACACTTCCATCGCAATTAAAACCTCTTCGTCCTGCAAAGATTTAGGACCCTCGCCTTCTTCATGCTTGCCATATACTTGTGCTTCAACCTCTTCTCTTGATATGGAATCAGTCTGACGTCCGGCTCTTCCCCCAGCCTTTAACAGACCGCTGGTTGCCGCTTGAGGACGGAAGATTTTAAGAGTGTTGAAGAGAAAGCACCATGAAGCGGTGCCAAGAGATTAGGGGAAGAAATAACAACAAAGACAAACATTTGGAGTTAAAGGAGACAAACACAGAGGTAATAAGAAAAGGAGCTGACAGGAAAATGTGCCGTTGATGTTGTACCTCTTTTTCCTTCTTCTGGAGACGGAGCAGCAGGAGGAAGGGTTGTGGGAATCGTCTTGGCCTCGAATTCTGGTTCTTTAAAGAATAATAGTTTTGTGTTTAACGCAAGATATGAGCATTAAAGGAAGAAGGACAGGGATAAAAAAGAACCCCTTTAAAACAAGGTAAAAGGAGAGCTTGACAACGGGGTTCAATCTGATGGTGGTCAAAAGAAGAGCAAACCTGAACAAAGATAAGAACGTGAGTATTATCATGATGTTAGATGGTCTGTCTGTACCTCTGGGAGATGTTGGTTTTGAAGGTTTTGTCTGAAGACTTCCCTCAAATAAAACGCTTTTTTCCTCTGTTCTCTTGTGATCTGTTTCAGTTCTTGCAGAAACAACTCCAGTCTCCTTTTGGACCACTTTTGGCGTCTCAGGTTTGATATCTGTTACGGACACTTTGGGTTTGACCTCGGGCGTCACATCTTCAGAAACTCTGTCCTTCTTTTGACTAATTGTCCCCTCAGAGGTTTGCTGCTTCTCTTGTTTCTTTACCAAGACTCTTCCTGGTGCACTGGTCTCATCTTTTTTGGAAATGACTGCTGGTTTAATTCCCGTTACGACCTTTGTACTTGTTTCCTCTTCTACCATCTTTACCTGAGATAAACTCACTTTGGTTGGTTTCTCTTCAACTGTGACTTCCCTCTTTTGAATTGTAATTTCTGTAATTTCCTCACTTCTACTGTAATCTTCTTTGGGAATATCTGATATTATCTTGCGTCGTAACTCAGTCAAATGCTTTCCTTCAAGCGCTTCAGTCTGTTTTCTAGTTGCTGTGCTGATAATAACTGGTTTATCTATTTCTTTGACTGTAGTCTTGACTTCCTGTTGCCGCTGTTTGCTTTCTGTTTCAAAGCTCACCTCTCTTCCCGTTTTGACTCTAGTTTCCTGTATAGAGATGTCCCTTCTTTCTTGTCTGACTGCCTCGCTGTCTGTTAAAGACAAGATGGACTGAATAATGAACTCTTCTTCAGTGGTTTCTATTCGAGGTCTACCCTCCCTATCCTGGTCAGATTTCTGGACTACACCAATGGTTTCTTGTGTTTGTGGCACTCTGGACGCCCGGGTGTCTTTCTTCCCTGCAGAGTCAGTAACAGATATCTCGCCTCGCAGTTCAGACTTTTCTGTACGTAAGAGGTCTGATGTCGGCTCTACGGTCTCGCCGAGATGAGCCTCTTTGCCTTTGGCGTGTTCTTGGTGTTCCCACGCTTCCTCCTCGACGTGATAAACTTCCAGAGTCTCCTGAGCTGCTCTCCTGCGCTCGATCTTAACGAGACTCTCAGTTTCTGGGAGTTTTAAGAGTTGTAGAAGAAGAAAAGGCGTCATGCGGCGGCGCCAAGAGGTGAGAACAAAACACAAGGATTAGGAACACAGAGATTAATCACATGGTTAACGCTTCGGGTGAAAATGTATTATCACCAAGAGTTAAAGTGGTTAAAGTACTCCATCGGGTTTTCAGATGGTCGGTACCTTTTTCTGCAGGAGAGACTTTTGTCTCTTGTTCGATCTTCACAATCTTCTTGGTTTCTTTTAAAGATAATCCAGTGAGAAGGTAGAAGACAATTTTAAAAGAAGAGAATTAAGACGTTTAACAAACAAAAGAAAATAAACAACGTACATTTAATAACACGAAACACAGCAAGAAATTAGAAATCAAAGGTTTTTAAAGAAGTGGCAGCAGCTCAGCTTGTATTTAAATACTCCTTACATCTGCTATACACTCAAAACAAAGTAAACGGCTCATAGTTTGTATATATGTATTCAGTATAGTCTACTGAAGCTTATTCAAAGGTGAAATGAGATCAGTTATAATCTCTTACATGTGATTAAAACACTTTTCTTGGTTTGCATTGCTGGATTTCTTTTGGACAAAGTTTTCCCTAAAAACATTCAAGCCTTTTTTGTTGCTTTCCATGTTTTTCTCCACAGGAACCCTGCTGTACTCTGCTGGTAGACAAAGGGCACTAAGACTGTACATTATATTGAATATAATGAATTCAATATCATCAAACTGAAACCTAAGTTTGATCCTTCATTGTATTCATGAGAAAGAAACTTGATCCTACCACTGGGTGGCGCCAAAGTAGCCAATGCACATAAAATACGTTTTGAAGTATAGTCAGCAATTTAGCAAATGAAACATTTGAATCGTGGTCAAATAAAGCCTTTGTCAATGAATCTTATTACATTAAAATGGTCAAAGTGGTTTTATCACTTAGTTTTGAGTGTACGTTTAGATGCCATATAGGGAGTGAGCTGCTGCCGATGGTTCTCATGCATGAAGAAGACGTGTTTAATGAAAGAGTTGAGGTCTGCCTCGGCTGTACCTTTAGTTTCAGACACCTGCTCAGGTGTTCTATCTACAGAGACCCTCTCTGGTCCTTTCTGAGACACCGGTTCAGGTTTAGCTTCCTCAGGAGTCCGCTCTTCTTCGGACACTTTCTGAGAAACTTTCACAGACTTCGTCTCAGGAGGAGCCTTCTCCACGGGTCGTTTTTCTAGAACCTTCTTTGGTATTTCATCTACTTTTCTCTGAGGGGCCAGCACCTTCTCTGGGACCCTCTCAGGGGTCTTCTCCTTCACCTCAGCCTTCCCTGGCGGTTCAGGTATTTTATCTGGACTCCTCTCAGGTTCTAACACCTTCTGAGGGGCTGACTCAGACACCTCTTCAGGCACCACTTTAGGTTTGGGCATCACAGCTTTAAGAGGGTTTGACACAAACACATGCACAGACATGACTAGAAAGAATGTTGAAATGTGCTGGCGCACAAACAGAGGTCATTTTAAAACAACAGGGAGTTACTTCACTCAAATTACCCTTTGTTTGGTAAATTGTCTTAAAGTGCCAATAGCTTGGTTATCATCATATCACTGTTAAATATGATGGAAACTTGAGTAGCGTAACTCCAGACTCAAAGGAACCAGAACAGAGTCTGGGCTCGGGAACATTAAGGTACCTTTGTCTTTCTGTGTCGGCTCTTCTTTGGGAGGAACAGCAGCTTCTGGTTTCTTTGCTGCTTTTGGAGCCACAGGTCTTTTTTCCTCCACAGGAACTTTAAAGAGTATAATTTACAAGCATTAAAAGCCTTTAAATGTACAAAAGCTAAAGAGTTTTGTAAGATGCAAACACTCTATCGAGTGCAAGACAAGAAACAAGACCTGCAGCCCCATCGTAACCACAGTTAGACGTTAGACTAAACAAACCAGGAGCCGAAGAGAGTTTAAGATGAAGGTAAGAGTTTGGGTTTTAGTTTGCCGGGTTACGGTGATGATGAAGAACTTTGGTTTACTCAAAACAAACACAAAAAGGATCATCAGGCATGGACAGTCACTCCAGATGAGTTACAGGTGGAGGGTGGAGTTAAGACACATCTCAATCAGAGACGCTGTGTACCTTGCTTTGGAGGTTCCTTCGGAGCAGGCTTCGGTTCTGGTTTTGGCACTTTCACTTCAGGTTCAGCTTTTTTAACTGCTGGTTCAGGTTTGGAGACCTTTGCAGGTTCAGGTTTCGGAACGGGCAGTTCTGGCTCCGGTTTACGAACTTCTGGTTTTGGTTTTTCCGGTTCTGGTTTGGCTTTTGGAGCCTCTGGTTCTGGCTTTTTTACCACCGGTTCAGGCTTGACCTTTGCCGGCTCTGGTTTTGCAGCCTCTTCGGGGACTTAAAGCAACATTTAGTTTAGACTCGACAATCACGACACACAGAAAGTCAAAGATTCGCTTCCACACTCGAAGCTAAACACATAAAGTTGAGCTGTCTAAATACTCAGGACGGAGAAACAGACACACACTTACACTCAATACGTTTTCAAATGAACCCACACACACAGAAGGAAATACCTTTGGAGGGGGGGGTAGCCGGCTTCTTTACCGCCCCTGGCTTAGCTTCCGGCTCCACCTTCACCGCCGGTTTGGCTTCAGGCTCTGCTTTGGGCTTAAGCTTTGGTTCAGGTTCTGCTCTCTGTTTGAGCTTGGGCTCAGGCTCAGGTTTAGCTGCAGGCGCCACTGTTTTGGGCTCAGCTGGTACCTGAGGCTTGGGCTCATCTTCAGGTAGGCAAGACAGACATTAGCTAATGTTAGCATAACGTTGTGGTAGCATTTAAGAGTTATGAAGAGTCTTCAAAACAAGAGTTCAGACACTCAACAGAGAGACACTGATAAAGAGTGGAACAGTTTACAAAGGGCTACAGAGCGCAACAGGAAGACAGACATGAAGAGGTTAGCGGCTACGTAGCGGTGAGGACGATAAGCTGCTACGTCTCAAAGTACCTTTCTTTGGTAGTCCAGGCTTCTCCGCAGGGGGTGAGGGCACAGCAGCAGGCTTCTGAACCTCCGCTGCTTCTTTTAAGATACATTTAAACACATAATCAACCAGAGAGTCAAAGAAAAACAGACCAATGGGACAGAAAGCATTCGGCGAGTGTCGTCTGCAAAGAGTGAGATTTTCAGTAGAGAGATGTTAGAAAGGAAGACGTCTCTACCTTTAGAAGAGGGTGCTTTCTTCTGCTCTGGTTCTGAAACTGCAGCAACCTTTTTCTCCACTGGCTTTTTGGCTTCAGGCACTTTAAAATGTCAGTACATTTACGTGAGAATTCACAAGAAAACAACATTTACAGTTCACACACAGAGGAACAAAGTATGAGAAGCCTTTAAAGACAGATATGAATCAGGCCAACATCAGGAGGTATGTTGGTACCTGTCGGGGGGGACGGCTCCTTCAGTGACGCCGTCGGCTTCTCCTCAGGCTTCTTCTCAGCTTTGGGAACTTTAAAAAGACACCGATTGTGTTAACAACACGAGAGAGCTGCTGAGCGTTTGCAGGTGAAGCAAAGAAACATCAGAAGATAATAAAGCACGAAAAGCAACTACGTCTTTCTGGAGCAACAATAAAAGATGAAGAGTGCACAGGAATACAAAGACAAACAGTCACAGATCTTAGTGGTGGACGACAGACGGGTGAGTTTGCGTTTCCTGAAGCGCGGAGCTGAGCAGGAAGTCAGGTGTTCATTACCTTTGGATGGGATTCCCTCTCTCATTTCAACTTTCTTGGTCTCTACTTTCTCCTCAACTGCGACTCTGGCAGCTAGAAGAAAGCACAAAGGAAACCCAGAATCATCGTCACTGTCAGAAGAATATACTGTCTGGAAGATCAGGAAGAATTACTGCTTGTCGTGAAGTGTTTAACAAAAAGAGTTTATCTCCTATATGTCGGTAACAAATCTGTGGATTACCTTCTGTAATGTAATGCAAGAAGACTCAAATGGTTTCTATGTGTTGATTAAAAGATAGGTAGGTTGATAGATGGATATTTGAAAAGATTGTGTTACAGCAGCTGCAGGTTATCAGAGCATTGAGTTAGAAAACTAAATAATACAACATGTTAATACAACAAGAATCAGGTATACACAGTTAATCCAAACAGTAACCAATTAGACAATGCAAAGCAATTATTACAATGCATTGTGGGTAAGAAATTAGAGTTTATAAGGGAAGCAGAAGCCAGAAAAATGACCTGAGACTGAAATAAGGAACCAAGAGGAGAATGATTAATGATGAGAACAAACAGACACCAGACCGACATTAAGAGAGAGAGCCATGGTTAAGAGCAACTCACACACACACACACACACACACACACACACACACACACACACACACACACACACACACACACACACACACACACACACACACACACACACACACACACACACACACACACACACACACACACACACACACACACACACACACACACTACTGTGATACCTGTGGCTGTGGACACCTGTTGTGTTACCGTCTCTTCACTCCAGCTCTCAATCTCCACTGAAGGTGTGACGACCACAGAAGTGATAAAACACAACAAACGTGAGGAAAGGTTTGTGCACGAAAACAAACAACGCAGAGTCGTTTCACAGTCATCGTTTTGTCGATTAAATGGGACTAAAAAAACGTTCATTTTGAAAAGGGAGTCCGAGTATTAACGACTCAACAGCTTCAAAGAGAAAAGACGCTAAATAACCACAAAGAGAAATGAAACGATTACTAAGAGATAAAACTACTCTAAAATGAAAACAAACAAAAGTACAAATGCTGCTTCGTTAGCAGTCAGCTTGCGCTAACGGATTAGCTTAGAATATGTCGATGATGGATTTCGTCATCGCGCCAACAAAAGCCAAAATGTACCTCTATTTTCATATTCTTTGATCAAAGCAGGGAGCAGATATTCAAACAGAAAATAACTTTGAAAGAGTTTTAATCCCAGATCGACAAGAGAAAAGACTTTGACTGTGAAACGGCAACAATACGAGAAGTTAGTGAGTGTGTGGCGGAGAGATGGAAGACGGGGTGGAAGTTACAAGAGGGAAAGAATAAAAACACATTTTCAAAGTTTGGAGACAAACAAACAAGAGCGTATTACACAGAGGACGCGTGGTGGTGATGTTAGGGTGAACGCAAGAGGCAGATTTGGGTCAATTCACAATTTGAGACCTAGATCTAGGAATGATCAGAAATGTTTAAGTAACTTCGTTAGTTATCATTAAGATAAACTGCATATTTGTTTACGATATATGACTTATTCAAAGGAACCAAACTGCAGGTACTGTTGTACATTGGTCCATGTTGTTATATTTGCTTACAGCCATTAACTGTGTACATTTAAAGATGAACAAGTACATTCAAAAAACGTCTTAATATTTATTATTTATCCATATTTCTTTTACTTTCTTATGAATGCTACATTATTTGTGCAGATATACACAAACGTTATTATTACGGTTGTTTCTGATCAGATTATTGATCTTGTTTCCCCAGATCTGCTCGGTTGTTTTAATGGAGGATGAAGATGATGAAGATGAGGAAATACAACATGGTGTACCTCTCTGCTGCACCTGCACCTCTTCTTCATAGTGATATGAATATTCGGCCGATTCTTAAACAAACAAACGTTTAATATCTGGATTAGTTTGATCGTCAGTGAGGGAGAACAACAGAGTGAAGCTAAGTGTTCTGTAATTAAGATCTATTGATAAGATTATTAATTCAATGTTCATTTGTGAGCAAAAACATAATAAATACCTCGTTTTTGTTCAAACTCTTCTTCATATTGATAGAATTCAGAAGTTTCTTTAAAGGTAAAAGAACACATGCGTTAATTGAGATATTAAAGAGTTTAGTAGGAGATTCAGAAAGATTCTCAGTTTTCTGGAACTTTCTTTAAACTCTGGTTAAATGTTAGAAATGGTTTTCTTATTGTTGGTTTTGAAGCCTTACCTTGAATTGCCACGGATGAAGGCACTTCCGGCCTCTGAACTGAGGAGTCTGGGACATCTAAAGAATATGGAACATGGTTTTATAACTAAGCTGTATTTAAAAGAAGTACTCTGTGTACAGACGAAAAACACTGATGGCAACTGTTCTCCAATTAAGGAACAGTTAGACATTTAGGAAAATCCTCTTGTTTCCCAACATTTTTGGGATTTTGAAGATAAATAAAGGTAAACTACAAACTGCTAGTATACTGCCGCTTAACCAAAGACTTTGAAATGTCCGTAACATTCAATAGTTGTACACATTAATCCTGAAACCCCAATCGTCCAAAACATTTGTAGAACAGCACGTTATCCCCAAACAACGGGCCATTGCTCTGGAACCACACACGTGTTGCAGAGTGTTTTCTGAACGATGGGCCTTTAGAGCAACGACTGGTTTGTTTTCAGGATAACATGTTGTTGGACAGTCGGCTTTCGCTGTAGTTGGAGATTTGAGTCTATTGGGATATTGGAATAATGGGTAGTCCCAAGATGATGCTAGCTATCTGATTGATTGATTTATGTATAAATACAATAGGAAAAGTGCAATATTTGATTATGTATGAATGCAATAGGGAAAGTTCTGTACCTGTATGTTTCTTGTTTGTTTCTTTGCCATGTGATCTCTGTTCTGTATCTATGACTGATTGACCTGAATGTTTTATGTGTATTATCTCGATGCCCAAGACAAATTTCTCCTAAGGGAGACAATAAAGCTCTCTCTTATCTTATCTTATCTGTAGGTACGCTGGATGGCAGTTTTCCCAAATGTCCACTCTTTGTTCTCTAACATGTCTACAGGGATGAAACGGATGAACTCAGAGAACAAGAGGATTTACCTTCAATGTCGCTAATAGATTTAAGTTGTTGAATAAATGAATGACTTACCCATGGGCACCATTGCTAATTCAATTTCTGTGAAAGAGGGGGGAGAGTGAACAACGTGTTAAAGGCTGCACCAGACAGGAGCTGAACAGAAACAGAGAAAGATGGCGGCGTCTGACTGTACCTTTGCCAGACAAATAAAGCTCAGCAGTGCTCTTAGCCTCTCCTCGGGGCTCCAACCTCACAATCACTGAGTACACGCCTACACGGGATTATTAATGAAGACGTTTAACACTCAAGGCATCAAAACAATGAGGTAAAAAAAACTCTGTGGGCTCTGTGTCGGGTCTCGTGGCGCTCTACACACCTTCGTCTTCGGTGGCCACGTTTCGGATGACCATGAAATGTCTTCGGCCCTCGCTTGTGAAGTTGTACTTCGGGCTCTCTCGCAGTTCCCAGGTGTCTTTGTACCACGAAACGATTGCGTTGTCGAAGGACACCTCGCACTCAAAGGTGGCCGACTGGCGCTCGTTGACTTCGATGTTGTGGATGCGTTTGGTGAAATGAATTTGTTCAGCTAAAACAGATAAAGACGGGAATGGGTAAACGGGTTTGGCATCACAACCAGGAATGTAAGACAACACTTGAATGGTAGTTGTTTTTGTTTTTGATCGACACAACATCCACACGGTTAGATGATCAGAGGGCGAGGTGAGGGATGCACCGATCCGAGGAACCAGATGGATCCGTGATGTTCGGGACGATCTATTCTACCTTTACGACTGATTACACCTGTACTACGTCTGAGGAACACCTGCAACACCGACACACACCACTGAACCAGGCAACCTCTGGGGCCGTCACCGAATAAAAAGTGTGTCGGATGCTTTTAAACAATGACTCTGTTTTTAGAATTTCTATCTCAAATAGCCACCAAAGTGACTGTTGTTCACTCTTTGCAAGGAGAGTGCATCGACACTTTTCTGTTTTTTGTGTTTTTTAGAGCTTGAATTCCTGTTTACGTTTTGACCTATTTGTATTTGCACTTAAAAAGGATTTCACTATTTGTTATGTTTTGTTTTACAAAGTTCGGAAGCAGTTTTAAGAGAAGTCGGCTTTTGGTAATGGGACCAAGAGGGGTTTGGAATAATGGGACATTATGAAATAGCAGATTTCTTTGGCGAAAACCAGGTATCGATGCCTTTTTCAGACACATAATAATGGTCAATAGACTAATGGAACATGTTTCAGACTACTCCAAGTTCAGAGTAATGGGCCATCGGGACAACGACCATTTGCTTTCAAGGATATCTGACAAAACTATACGATGGGTCAATTGTTTGCATCTAATAAATTGCTTCTTCACCTGACTGTTAATACCTTTGATAGACAGCATATAATCTGGACTGCAGCTGCAACATTAAAGAGAGTTTTGACCACAAAAACAAAGCCAAACACCTGCAACGCCCCCTGGTGGTCAGCTGTTTAGGAAGTGCTGGATTTGGTATGCTGCAGTATTTCTCTGAGCAGAGCATTTTAAACGTCTTTATCGCAGGTGATCTCGTTCAATCAAACTCGGAATCTAAATTCCTGATCGCGACTTCTATGATATCGGTGATGCAGCACTATCCGATGCTTTTCCTTTAAAGATAACGTCTCTTCCACACAATGCAGAATCCAGATCGGTGCACCCCTGCTGATGATGGCTGGATGTTTGGGGGGGGGGTTGATGGATTTCAGTCGTAAGAAGACAACCGAATGAGATGATGGCGGGACGTTTTGTTTTTTGCTAGATAATCCAGAGCGTGAAGAGTTAAGACAGAAGGAGTGAATCCCAGAAGAAAGAGAGAAAAAAGAGTCGGGCGTTAGTCTCAGATGGGGGGGGTCTGAAGAGGTTAGTGAAGACGCTAGCAGGACGGTTCCTGTACAAACCTTCCACCCACAGGTCGGCCGAGGACTCCAGGGTCTGGTACCGGCAGGAGTACCGGCCCTGGTCTTGGGTCTTCAGGTCTCGGATCAGAAGCTTCTGAACCTTGTGTTTCACCTCCGACGTGTACCTGCCCTTCATCTCTAAACGCTTCCCGTTTTTGAACCACTGAGCTTCGACATTAGGGATGGACAACTGACAAGACAGCGAGCATGACTGGCCTTCCTTACCCGAGGTCTCCTGCAGGTGCTTCTCCACCTCCGCCTCTGCAACACACAGCAGAGAAACACAGCGTGAGAAAACATGCTGACAAAGTAAAACTCTTACAACACATGTTTGAAGCTTTTATCATTACGCTGACAAAGTGCCTTCTGCTTGCTGTGCGTTTTGGTTGTGTTCAGAGCTAGAGGGAATGACACAGACGAGGCCACGCTTTCATTAGAAAAGCTATAGAGAGCATTTTCTCTGAATTTCAATCTTTTTTCTAGGATTTGAATTTCTTCTCCGAATCGAGTTTTTTCTAAAAATGTTGACTTTTCCTCAGATTTGACTTTTTTCTCATAATTGTACTTATTTTCAGATTTTACTTTTTTCCTCAGATTTCTGACTATTTGTCTTTTTTTTCTTTTTGAAGTTTTTCTCATAATTTGGATTGTTTTTCAGATTTATGACTTTTTTCTCAGAATTTTGACTTTTTTCTCAGATTGGAATTTTTGACTTTTCCTCAGATTGATGCATATTCGTTGCACTTTTTTAACATTTTCCTTGAAGGACTGTTACTGGTTTAGAGTATTTATTCGCTGAGTGTCTGAGTCTCTGAGTCTCTGAGCGTCTGAGTCTCTGAGTGTCTAAGTCTCTGAGTCTCTGAGTGTCTGAGTCTCTGAGTGTCTGAGTCTCTGAGTCTCTGAGTGTCTGAGTCTCTGAGTGTCGGAGTCTCTGAGTCTCTGAGTCTCTGAGTGTCTGAGTCTCTGAGTGTCTGAGTCTCTGAGTCTCTGAGTGTCTGAGTGTCTGAGTGTCTGAGTGTCTGAGTGTCTGAGTCTCTGAGTGTCTGAGCGTCTGAGCGTCTGAGTGTCTGAGTTTCTGAGTGTCTGAGTGTCTGAGTGTCTGAGTCTCTGAGTGTCTGAGTGTCTGAGTCTCTGAGTGTCTGAGTCTCTGAGTGTCTGAGTCTCTGAGGGTCTGAGTGTCTGAGTCTCTGAGTGTCTGAGTCTCTGAGTGTCTGAGTCTCTGAGCCTCTGAGCGTCTGAGCCTCTGAGCCTCTGAGCGTCTGAGCGTCTGAGCCTCTGAGCGTCTGAGCCTCTGAGCGTCTGAGCGTCTGAGCGTCTGAGTCTCTGAGTGTCTGAGCGTCTGAGTGTCTGAGTTTCTGAGTGTCTGAGTGTCTGAGTGTCTGAGTCTCTGAGTGTCTGAGTGTCTGAGTCTCTGAGTGTCTGAGTCTCTGAGTGTCTGAGTCTCTGAGGGTCTGAGTGTCTGAGTCTCTGAGTGTCTGAGTCTCTGAGTGTCTGAGTCTCTGAGCCTCTGAGCGTCTGAGCCTCTGAGCCTCTGAGCGTCTGAGCGTCTGAGCGTCTGAGCCTCTGAGCGTCTGAGCCTCTGAGCGTCTGAGCGTCTGAGCGTCTGAGTCTCTGAGTCTCTGAGTGTCTGAGTGTCTGAGTGTCTGAGTCTCTGAGTCTCTGAATATCTGAGTGTCTGAGCGTCTGAGCGTCAGAGTCTCTGAGCGTCTGAGTACTGACCGGCGACGGCCAGCTTGGCGCTGGAGATGTGCGGCCCGCAGACGACCCGGTAGTTCCCCTGGTCGGCGGGCTGGCAGTTCTTGATCTTCAGCAGGTGACGGTCTCCGCTAATGCTGATGTCGTACTTGTCGCTGGAGTCCAGTTTCTGCGTTCCCTTGTACCAGGACAGCGTGATCTCGGGGTAGTTGATCTTCACCTCGCACTCGAACAGCGCCTCCTTTTGGGTGAAGATGCACTGATCCGAGATGTCCTTCATCACCGTCACCGGCTGCAGCGGAGGAAACACACATTATGGTAGAGACATTTTTAGATTGAGTTGTTATCTTTGCACGGTGAGTATGTGTGTATGAATGGATAGATTAAGTGTGCATGTCGGTTTATTTCATTCAATTATTTCAGTTTGATCTCTTTGCAATAATTGCTTAAAAGTGTCCTATATTTCTGAATTAGTTATTATTATTTATCTCACATTCCAATCACAGAGATTATTTATAGTTTTTCTCAGAAATGTGTGATTGATTTTTCTACTATCCCATAAACTATATAGGGGCCCCTTTAAATATGATCCCTCTACTTGGATCCATCATTATTTAATATTTAACCGTCGTAGAATTAAAAGTTTCTCAAGGTTTTTAATTGTTCTGCATCAAATAAAATGTGTCTGGAGATCAGTTTAAAATATCCTCAGTGTGATAAAAAATACATTTTATTTGTGTTTTCTATCAGGTAATCTGTGTTTTCCCAGCGGTCAGTGAACGCCTCCTGACCTCTGTGCGCTCCATCCTCTTCTGAAGGTCGGCCACCAGGCGAGCCATGTCCTCATCCGACTCTCTGTCTGCACGTTCCACTTCCTGCAGAACACACAACGCGTTATCCATCAGGACGTCCAAACACACACACACACACACACACACACACACGAACACGCTCACACACACTCACCGGTCTGCCACTCTCCTCTGCCTTCTCCTTCTTCAGCTGCTCGATGGCCTGCAGCAGGCCGCGGTAGTCTGTGATTCCGTACATGCGAGCGTACTTCTCGTACTCTTTGGGGTCCACGTTCCTCAGCAAATCCACGATGTCGATGTCCTTCTCCTCCTGAGGACTCTTCTGCTTCGACGGCGTCCTGACAAACACACCGGCAGAGGTTAGAGATCAAAAACAACCAAAGATGAAACACAAAAGACGTGGATTTGGGATGAAGAACTTTGGGAAATAAAATGAAATTAGTTTTGTGCAA
>JAPTMU010000026.1:2228022-2272216 GCA_028583405.1 Pogonophryne albipinna
GGTCAATGCAAAGACCAAATCACGCAGCAAGACATTTTTTAACTATAGCAAGATATGCAGCCAATGTGACGATCTTCACATTTCACCACTTACAGGAGCAGGTGACCCATGACGAATACATAGGAACACAAGGGACAAAGAAGACAGCTATAAAGGGACAAAGAAGACAGCTATAAAGGGACAAAGAAGACAGCTATAAAGAGACAAAGAAGACAGCTATAAAGAGACAAAGAAGACAGCTATAAAGAGACAAAGAAGACAGCTATAAAGAGACAAAGAAGACAGCTATAAAGAGACAAAGAAGACAGCCATAAAGAGACAAAGAAGACAGCTATAAAGAGACAAAGAAGACAGCTATAAAGAGACAAAGAAGACCCAGCTATAAAGAGACAAAGAAGACCCAGCTATAAAGAGACAAAGAAGACTGCTATAAAGAGACAAAGAAGACAGCTATAAAGAGACAAAGAAGACCCAGCTATAAAGAGACAAAGAAGACCCAGCTATAAAGAGACAAAGAAGACAGCTATAAAGAGACAAAGAAGACAGCTATAAAGAGACAAAGAAGACCCAGCTATAAAGAGACAAAGAAAACAGCTATAAAGAGACAAAGAAGACAGCCATAAAGAGACAAAGAAGACAGCTATAAAGAGACAAAGAAGACAGCTATAAAGAGACAAAGAAGACAGCTATAAAGAGACAAAGAAGACCCAGCTATAAAGAGACAAAGAAAACAGCTATAAAGAGACAAAGAAGACAGCTATAAAGAGACAAAGAAGACAGCTATAA
Organism: Pogonophryne albipinna; assembly: GCA_028583405.1. Classification (NCBI taxonomy): domain Eukaryota; kingdom Metazoa; phylum Chordata; class Actinopteri; order Perciformes; family Artedidraconidae; genus Pogonophryne; species Pogonophryne albipinna. The sequence goes on from JAPTMU010000026.1 coordinate 2,228,809, forward strand.
AGAGACAAAGAAGACAGCTATAAAGGGACAAAGAAGACAGCTATAAAGAGACAAAGAAGACAGCTATAAAGAGACAAAGAAGACAGCTATAAAGAGACAAAGAAGACAGCTATAAAGGGACAAAGAAGACAGCTATAAAGGGACAAAGAAGACAGCTATAAAGAGACAAAGAAAACAGCTATAAAGAGACAAAGAAGACAGCTATAAAGAGACAAAGAAGACAGCTATAAAGAGACAAAGAAGACAGCTATAAAGAGACAAAGAAGACAGCTATAAAGAGACAAAGAAGACCCAGCTATAAAGAGACAAAGAAGACCCAGCTATAAAGAGACAAAGAAAACAGCTATAAAGAGACAAAGAAGACAGCCATAAAGAGACAAATAAGACAGCTATAAAGAGACAAAGAAGACAGCTATAAAGAGACAAAGAAGACAGCTATAAAGAGACAAAGAAGACCCAGCTATAAAGAGACAAAGAAAACAGCTATAAAGAGACAAAGAAGACAGCTATAAAGAGACAAAGAAGACAGCTATAAAGGGACAAAGAAGACAGCTATAAAGAGACAAAGAAGACAGCTATAAAGAGACAAAGAAGACAGCTATAAAGAGACAATGAAGACAGCTATAAAGGGACAAAGAAGACAGCTATAAAGGGACAAAGAAGACAGCTATAAAGAGACAAAGAAAACAGCTATAAAGAGACAAAGAAGACAGCTATAAAGAGACAAAGAAAACAGCTATAAAGAGACAAAGAAGACAGCTATAAAGAGACAAATAAGACAGCTATAAAGAGACAAAGAAGACAGCTATAAAGAGACAAAGAAGACAGCTATAAAGAGACAAAGAAGACAGCTATAAAGGGACAAAGAAGACAGCTATAAAGAGACAAAGAAGACAGCTATAAAGGGACAAAGAAGACAGCTATAAAGAGACAAAGAAGACAGCTATAAAGAGACAAAGAAGACAGCTATAAAGAGACAAAGAAGACAGCTATAAAGGGACAAAGAAGACAGCTATAAAGAGACAAAGAAGACAGCTATAAAGGGACAAAGAAGACAGCTATAAAGGGACAAAGAAGACAGCTATAAAGAGACAAAGAAGACAGCTATAAAGAGACAAAGAAGACAGCTATAAAGAGACAAAGAAGACAGCTATAAAGAGACAAAGAAGACAGCTATAAAGAGACAAAGAAGACAGCTATAAAGGGACAAAGAAGACAGCTATAAAGGGACAAAGAAGACAGCTATAAAGAGACAAAGAAGACAGCTATAAAGGGACAAAGAAGACAGCTATAAAGAGACAAAGAAGACAGCTATAAAGAGACAAAGAAAACAGCTATAAAGAGACAAAGAAGACAGCTATAAAGAGACAAAGAAGACAGCTATAAAGGGACAAAGAAGACAGCTATAAAGAGACAAAGAAGACAGCTATAAAGAGACAAAGAAGACAGCTATAAAGAGACAAAGAAGACAGCTATAAAGAGACAATGAAGACAGCTATAAAGGGACAAAGAAGACAGCTATAAAGGGACAAAGAAGACAGCTATAAAGAGACAAAGAAAACAGCTATAAAGAGACAAAGAAGACAGCTATAAAGAGACAAAGAAAACAGCTATAAAGAGACAAAGAAGACAGCTATAAAGAGACAAATAAGACAGCTATAAAGAGACAAAGAAGACAGCTATAAAGAGACAAAGAAGACAGCTATAAAGGGACAAAGAAGACAGCTATAAAGGGACAAAGAAGACAGCTATAAAGAGACAAAGAAGACAGCTATAAAGGGACAAAGAAGACAGCTATAAAGAGACAAAGAAGACAGCTATAAAGGGACAAAGAAGACAGCTATAAAGGGACAAAGAAGACAGCTATAAAGAGACAAAGAAGACAGCTATAAAGGGACAAAGAAGACAGCTATAAAGAGACAAAGAAGACAGCTATAAAGGGACAAAGAAGACAGCTATAAAGAGACAAAGAAGACAGCTATAAAGGGACAAAGAAGACAGCTATAAAGAGACAAAGAAGACAGCTATAAAGGGACAAAGAAGACAGCTATAAAGAGACAAAGAAGACAGCTATAAAGAGACAAAGAAGACAGCTATAAAGGGACAAAGAAGACAGCTATAAAGAGACAAAGAAGACAGCTATAAAGGGACAAAGAAGACAGCTATAAAGAGACACAGAAGACAGCTATAAAGAGACAAAGAAGACAGCTATAAAGAGACAAAGAAGACAGCTATAAAGAGACAAAGAAGACAGCTATAAAGAGACAAAGAAGACAGCTATAAAGAGACAAAGAAGACAGCTATAAAGGGACAAAGAAGACAGCTATAAAGAGACAAAGAAGACAGCTATAAAGGGACAAAGAAAACAGCTATAAAGAGACAAAGAAGACAGCTATAAAGAGACAAAGAAGACAGCTATAAAGGGACAAAGAAGACAGCTATAAAGAGACAAAGAAGACAGCTATAAAGGGACAAAGAAGACAGCTATAAAGAGACAAAGAAGACAGCTATAAAGAGACAAAGACGACAGCTATAAAGAGACAAAGAAGACAGCTATAAAGGGACAAAGAAGACAGCTATAAAGAGACAAAGAAGACAGCTATAAAGAGACAAAGAAGACAGCTATAAAGAGACAAAGAAGACAGCTATAAAGAGACAAAGACGACAGCTATAAAGAGACAAAGAAGACAGCTATAAAGGGACAAAGAAGACAGCTATAAAGAGACAAATAAGACAGCTATAAAGGGACAAAGAAGACAGCTATAAAGAGACAAAGAAGACAGCTATAAAGAGACAAAGAAGACAGCTATAAAGGGACAAAGAAGACAGCTATAAAGAGACAAATAATAAACAAAAAGACTTCAAAGAGGCTCAAAGCAGCAAAGAGAGGCTAAGAGCTGAAGCGCTGCCTCTCCCGCTCTCGGAGCGTCACTGGGGTCCCAGCAGACCCACCTCTGATCCCCACAGTGACGTCGCAGCAGGACTCCCCCGCCTCGTTGGAGGCGCGGCATTGGTACGACCCGCTGTCCGTCACCCGGCTGCTCTTGATGCACAGCACCGACACGTTGCTCTTGAAGCTGACGTCGTACTGATCCGAGCTGAGGATCTCCGAGCCGCCTCGGAACCAGCGCACCGAGATGGGCTGAGAGCCCGACACCCGGCCCTCCATCTTCACCAGCCGGCCCTCCGTGTCCTCAATGTGCTCTGACGGCTTTTTAGTGAACACGGGGGGGGTCTTACGCTCTGAGAACAAGAGAAGAAGAAGTGAGGAAGAAGCGCCCAGAGACGGGCCGGGGTTAGAGAAGAGGTTAAACAAGCCCAAAGACGGCCTGAGGTTTTAGATCCATCCACTGCATCCATCGCAATGTGGCTGTTCTTTCACATTTTACAACTTTTAGACTTTTAGTCTTCTTTAGGAGAAGAGGGTCTAAGGTTAGAGAAGAGGGTCTAAGGTTAGATAAGAGGGTCTAAGGTTAGAGAAGAGGGTCTAAGGTTAGATAAGAGGGTCTAAGGTTAGATAAGAGGGTCTAAGGTTAGAGAAGAGGGTCTAAGGTTAGATAAGAGGGTCTAAGGTTAGATAAGAGGGTCTAAGGTTGGAGAAGAGGGTCTAAGGTTAGAGAAGAGGGTCTAAGGTTAGATAAGAGGGTCTAAGGTTAGAGAAGAGGGTCTAAGGTTAGATAAGAGGGTCTAAGGTTAGATAAGAGGGTCTAAGGTTGGAGAAGAGGGTCTAAGGTTGGAGAAGAGGGTCTAAGGTTAGAGAAGAGGGTCTAAGGTTAGATAAGAGGGTCTAAGGTTGGAGAAGAGGGTCTAAGGTTGGATAAAAGGGTCTAAGGTTGAGGTTCTAAGGTTGGAGAAGAGGGTCTAAGGTTGGAGAAGAGGGTCTAAGGTTGGAGAAGAGTGGTCTAAGGTTGGAGAAGAGGGTCTAAGGTTAGATAAGAGGGGTCTAAGGTTGGAGAAGAGGGTCTAAGGTTGGAGAAGAGGGTCTAAGGTTAAAGAAAAGGGTCTAAGGTTAAAGAAGAGGGTCTAAGGTTGGAGAAGAGGGTCTAAGGTTAGATAAGAGGGTCTAAGGTTGGAGAAAAGGGTCTAAGGTTGGAGAAGAGGGTCTAAGGTTAGATAAGAGGGTCTAAGGTTAAAGAAGAGGGTCTAAGGTTGGAGAAGAGGGTCTAAGGTTAGATAAGAGGGTCTAAGGTTAAAGAAGAGGTTCTAAGGTTGGAGAAGAGGGTCTAAGGTTAGATAAGAGGGTCTAAGGTTAGAGAAGAGGGTCTAAGGTTGGAGAAGAGGGTCTAAGGTTAGAGAAGAGGGTCTAAGGTTAAAGAAAAGGGTCTAAGGTTAAAGAAGAGGGTCTAAGGTTGGAGAAGAGGGTCTAAGGTTAGATAAGAGGGTCTAAGGTTGGAGAAAAGGGTCTAAGGTTGGAGAAGAGGGTCTAAGGTTAGATAAGAGGGTCTAAGGTTAAAGAAGAGGGTCTAAGGTTGGAGAAGAGGGTCTAAGGTTAGATAAGAGGGTCTAAGGTTAAAGAAGAGGTTCTAAGGTTGGAGAAGAGGGTCTAAGGTTAGATAAGAGGGTCTAAGGTTAGAGAAGAGGGTCTAAGGTTGGAGAAGAGGGTCTAAGGTTAGATAAGAGGGTCTAAGGTTAGAGAAGAGGGTCTAAGGTTGGAGAAGAGGGTCTAAGGTTGGAGAAGAGGGTCTAAGGTTGGAGAAGAGGGGTCTAAGGTTGGAGAAGAGGGCCTGAGGTAGAGGGTCTAAGGTTGGAGAAGAGGGTCTAAGGTTGGAGAAGAGGGGTCTAAGGTTGGAGAAGAGGGTCTAAGGGAGATAAGAGGGTCTAAGGTTGGAGAAGAGGGTCTAAGGTTGGAGAAGAGGGTCTAAGGTTAGATAAGAGGGTCTAAGGTTAAAGAAGAGGGTCTAAGGTTGGATAAGAGGGTCTAAGGTTGAGGTTCTAAGGTTGGAGAAGAGGGTCTAAGGTTGGAGAAGAGGGTCTAAGGTTGGAGAAGAGGGGTCTAAGGTTGGAGAAGAGGGTCTAAGGTTAGATAAGAGGGGTCTAAGGTTGGAGAAGAGGGTCTAAGGTTGGAGAAGAGGGTCTAAGGTTAGATAAGAGGGGTCTAAGGTTGGAGAAGAGGGTCTAAGGTTGGAGAAGAGGGTCTAAGGTTAAAGAAGAGGGTCTAAGGTTAAAGAAGAGGGTCTAAGGTTGGAGAAGAGGGTCTAAGGTTAGATAAGAGGGTCTAAGGTTAAAGAAGAGGGTCTAATGTTGGAGAAGAGGGTCTAAGGTTAGATAAGAGGGTCTAAGGTTAAAGAAGAGGGTCTAAGGTTTGAGAAGAGGGTCTATGGTTGGAGAAGAGGGTCTAAGGTTAGATAAGAGGGTCTAAGGTTAGAGAAGAGGGTCTAAGGTTGGAGAAGAGGGTCTAAGGTTAGATAAGAGGGTCTAAGGTTGGAGAAGAGAGTCTAAGGTTGGAGAAGAGGGTCTAAGGTTAGAGAAGAGGGTCTAAGGTTAGAGAAGAGGGTCTAAGGTTGGAGAAGAGGGTCTAAGGTTAGATAAGAGGGTCTAAGGTTGGAGAAGAGAGTCTAAGGTTAGAGAAGAGGGTCTAAGGTTGGAGAAGAGGGTCTAAGGTTGGAGAAGAGGGTCTAAGGTTGAGGGTCTAAGGTTAGAGAAGAGGGTCTAAGGTTGAGGGTCTAAGGTTGGAGAAGAGGGGTCTAAGGTTGGAGAAGAGGGTCTAAGGTTAGATAAGAGGGTCTAAGGTTGGAGAAGAGGGTCTAAGGTTGGAGAAGAGGGTCTAAGGTTAGATAAGAGGGTCTAAGGTTAGATAAGAGGGTCTAAGGTTGGAGAAGAGGGTCTAAGGTTGGAGAAGAGGGGTCTAAGGTTGGAGAAGAGGGTCTAAGGTTAGATAAGAGGGGTCTAAGGTTGGAGAAGAGGGTCAAAGGTTGGAGAAGAGGGTCTAAGGTTAGATAAGAGGGTCTAAGGTTAAAGAAGAGGGTCTAAGGTTAAAGAAGAGGGTCTAAGGTTGGATAAGAGGGTCTAAGGTTGAGGTTCTAAGGTTGGAGAAGAGGGTCTAAGGTTGGAGAAGAGGGTCTAAGGTTGGAGAAGAGGGGTCTAAGGTTGGAGAAGAGGGTCTAAGGTTAGATAAGAGGGGTCTAAGGTTGGAGAAGAGGGTCTAAGGTTGGAGAAGAGGGTCTAAGGTTAGATAAGAGGGGTCTAAGGTTGGAGAAGAGGTTCTAAGGTTGGAGAAGAGGGTCTAAGGTTAAAGAAGAGGGTCTAAGGTTAAAGAAGAGGGTCTAAGGTTGGAGAAGAGGGTCTAAGGTTAGATAAGAGGGTCTAAGGTTAAAGAAGAGGGTCTAAGGTTGGAGAAGAGGGTCTAAGGTTAGATAAGAGGGTCTAAGGTTAAAGAAGAGGGTCTAAGGTTGGATAAGAGGGTCTAATGTTGAGGTTCTAAGGTTGGAGAAGAGGGTCTAAAGTTGAGGGTCTAAGGTTAAAGAAGAGGGTCTAAGGTTGGATAAGAGGGTCTAAGGTTGAGCGTCTAAGGTTGGAGAAGAGGGTCTAAGGTTGAGGTTCTAAGGTTGGAGAAGAGGGTCTAAGGTTGAGGGTCTAAGGTTGGAGAAGAGGGTCTAAGGTTAGATAAGAGGGTCTAAGGTTAAAGAAGAGGGGGTCCCGGGATAAGTACCTTTGACCGTGATGTCACAGGAGCACGAGTCCTTGCCCGTGTCGTTGGAGGCGTGGCAGAAGTATTTTCCGGTGTCGCCTTTATCGGTCTTCATGATGGTGAGGTGGGGGGTGTTTTCCACGCAGCTCATCTTATAGTTCCCTCCACTGCGAATGTCTTTGTGGTCTTTGGACCATGTGACTTTGATGGGGGCGGAGCCGGTCATGTGACACTCGAGCTCGATGCTGTCGCCCACTGTCACCTCCTGAGGGGACAACTTCCTGTCGAATATCGGTGGGAAACGTGGCGCTGCGATGTCCGGGGAAGAGCGTGAGGAAGAGGAGGGAGAGGAGGAAGAGTCAAGACAAGAGGAATCATTACAGTCAGGTCCACGAGGATCTGCTGAGACCTCACATCAAACATAAGAAGTAGATACGACAGCCGACGGACAGACAAAAGAAAGAACGTGTCTGATGGCCATCACACTGAGGCTGAAGCTAACATTCAGAATACAAAGTCACAATTTCAAAGTTAACATTTTACATTTACAAGAAAAATCATTTCTCAATATATTTTGAGTTGAAAGTTAAAAATTAGGGGGAAAAATACGGAAAAGAACATCTCGAAGATTATCATTTTGTAAATGTTCTTACGTTATATTTATTCATTATAACCGAGACGGGGGTCTCAGGTACCTGTCAGGTGTTTCCTATCAGACGGGGGTCTCAGGTACCTGTCAGGTGTTTCCTATCAGACGGGGGTCTCAGGTACCTGTCAGGTGTTTCCTATCAGACGGGGGTCTCAGGTACCTGTCAGGTGTTTCCTATCAGACGGGGGTCTCAGGTACCTGTCAGGTGTTTCCTATCAGACGGGGGTCTCAGGTACCTGTCAGGTGTTTCCTATCAGATGGGGGTCTCAGGTACCTGTCAGGTGTTTCCTATCAGACGGGGGTCTCAGGTACCTGTCAGGTGTTTCCTATCAGACGGGGGTCTCAGGTACCTGTCAGGTGTTTCCTATCAGACGGGGGTCTCAGGTACCTGTCAGGTGTTTCCTATCAGATGGGGGTCTCAGGTACCTGTCAGGTGTTTCCTATCAGACGGGGGTCTCAGGTACCTGTCAGGTGTTTCCTATCAGTCTCAGGTACCTGTCAGGTGTTTCCTATCAGACGGGGGTCTCAGGTACCTGTCAGGTGTGTTCTATCAGACGGGGGTCTCAGGTACCTGTCAGGTGTTTTCTATCAGTCTCAGGTACCTGTCAGGTGTTTCCTATCAGACGGGGGTCTCAGGTACCTGTCAGGTGTTTCCTATCAGACGGGGGTCTCAGGTACCTGTCAGGTGTTTTCTATCAGACTCAGGTACCTGTCAGGTGTTTCCTATCAGACGGGGGTCTCAGGTACCTGTCAGGTGTTTTCTATCAGTCTCAGGTACCTGTCAGGTGATTTCTATCAGGCGGGGGTCTCAGGTACCTGTCAGGTGTTTCCTATCAGACGGGGGTCTCAGGTACCTGTCAGGTGTTTTATATCAGACGGGGGTCTCAGGTACCTGTCAGGTGTTTCCTATCAGTCTCAGGTACCTGTCAGGTGTTTTCTATCAGACGGGGGTCTCAGGTACCTGTCAGGTGTTTTCTATCAGACGGGGGTCTCAGGTACCTGTCAGGTGTTTCCTATCAGTCTCAGGTACCTGTCAGGTGTTTCCTATCAGACGGGGGTCTCAGGTACCTGTCAGGTGTTTCCTATCAGACGGGGGTCTCAGGTACCTGTCAGGTGTTTTCTATCAGACTCAGGTACCTGTCAGGTGTTTCCTATCAGTCTCAGGTACCTGTCAGGTGTTTCCTATCAGACGGGGGTCTTAGGTACCTGTCAGGTGTTTTCTATCAGACGGGGGTCTCAGGTACCTGTCAGGTGTTTTCTATCAGTCTCAGGTACCTGTCAGGTGTTTCCTATCAGACGGGGGTCTCAGGTACCTGTCAGGTGTTTTCTATCAGTCTCAGGTACCTGTCAGGTGTGTTCTATCAGACTCAGGTACCTGTCAGGTGTTTTCTATCAGACTCAGGTACCTGTCAGGTGTGTTCTATCAGACTCAGGTACCTGTCAGGGTGAGCTTGGCTCTGCAGGAGGCGGACCCCACGCTGTTGGTGGCTGAGCAGGTGTACTCCCCAGAGTGCCTCATCTCTCCGCGGGCGATCTCCAGCGCCGCCGTGTTGTCGTCGTACGTCATGGTGAAGTCTCCGCCCTGCTTTAGGGGCTCTCCGTCTCTCAGCCAGGTGACCTCCAGCGGAGAGGAGCCGGCCACGCGGCACTCGAACCGCACCGCCTGGCCCTCCGTCTGCTGGAGGCTGGTCATCTTCTTCGGGAAGGAGGGCGGGGATTTGGCCTCTGGAGGAGAAAAGGTGGAGGGAGTTAACAAGGTGTAGTAACCAGGTTTAGTAACCAGGTGTAGTAACCAGGTGTAGTAAGCAGATGTAGTTACAAGGTGTAGTAACCAGGTGTAGGAACCAGGTGTAGTAACCAGGTGTAGCAACCAGGTGCAGTAAGCAGATGTAGTTACAAGGTGTAGTAACCAGGTGTAGGAACCAGGTGCAGTAAGCAGATGTAGTTACACAGTGTAGGAACCAGGTGTAGTAACCAGATGTAGTAACCAGGTGTAGTAAGCAGATGTAGTTACAAGGTGTAGGAACCAGGTGTAGTAACCAGGTGCAGTAAGCAGATGTAGTTACAAGGTGTAGGAACCAGGTGTAGTAACCAGGTGTAGCAACCAGGTGCAGTAAGCAGATGTAGTAACCAGGTGTAGTAAGCAGATGTAGTTACAAGGTGTAGGAACCAGGTGTAGTAACCAGGTGTAGTAACCAGATGTAGTAACCAGGTGTAGTAAGCAGATGTAGTTACAAGGTGTAGGAACCAGGTGTAGTAACCAGGTGTAGTAAGCAGATGTAGTTACAAGGTGTAGGAACCAGGTGTAGTAACCAGGTGTAGCAACCAGGTGCAGTAAGCAGATGTAGTTACAAGGTGTAGTAACCAGGTGTAGGAACCAGGTGCAGTAAGCAGATGTAGTTACACGGTGTATTAACCAGGTGTAGGAACCAGGTGCAGTAAGCAGATGTAGTTACAAGGTGTAGTAACCAGGTGTAGTAACCAGGTGTAGTAACCAGGTGTAGCAACCAGGTGCAGTAAGCAGATGTAGTTACAAGGTGTAGTAACCAGGTGTATGAACCAGGTGCAGTAAGCAGATGTAGTTACAAGGTGTAGTAACCAGGTGTAGGAACCAGGTGCAGTAAGCAGATGTAGTTACAAGGTGTAGTAACCAGGTGTAGGAACCAGGTGCAGTAACCAGGTGCAGTAACCAGGTGCAGTAACCAGGTGTAGTAACCAGGTGTAGTAACCAGGTGCAGTAACCAGGTGCAGTAACCAGGTGTAGTAACCAGGTGTAGTAACCAGGTGTAGTAACCAGGTGTAGGAACCAGATGTAGTTACAAGGTGTAGTAACCAGATGTAGTTACAAGGTGTAGTTACAAGGTGTAGTAACCAGGTGTAGGAACCAGGTGCAGTAAGCAGATGTAGTTACAAGGTGTAGTAACCAGGTGTAGTAACCAGGTGTAGCAACCAGGTGCAGTAAGCAGATGTAGTTACAAGGTGTAGTTACAAGGTGTAGTAACCAGGTGTAGCAACCAGGTGCAGTAAGCAGATGTAGTTACAATGTGTAGTTACAAGGTGTAGTAACCAGGTGTAGGAACCAGGTGCAGTAAGCAGATGTAGTTACAAGGTGTAGTAACCAGGTGTAGGAACCAGGTGCAGTTACAAGGTGCAGTAACCAGGTGTAGTAACCCGGTGTAGTAACCAGGTGTAGTAACCAGGTGTAGGAACCATGTGCAGTAAGCAGATGTAGTAACCAGGTGTAGGAACCAGGTGCAGTAAGCAGATGTAGTTACAAGGTGTAGTAACCAGATGTAGTTACAAGGTGTAGTAACCAGGTGCAGTAAGCAGGTGTAGTAACCAGGTGTAGTAATCAGGTATAGTAATCAGGTGTAGTAATCAGGTATAGGAACCAGGTGTAGGAACCAGGTGCAGTAAGCAGGTGTAGTAACCAGGTGTAGTAATCAGGTGTAGGAACCAGGTGTAGTAATCAGGTGTAGTAACCAGGTGTAGTAACCAGGTGTAGTAACCAGGTGTAGTAATCAGGTGTAGGAACCAGGTGTAGTAATCAGGTGTAGCAACCAGGTGCAGTAAGCAGATGTAGTTACAAGGTGTAGTAACCAGGTGTAGGAACCAGGTGTAGTAACCAGGTGTAGTAAGCAGATGTAGTTACAAGGTGTAGGAACCAAGTGTAGTAACCAGGTGTAGCAACCAGGTGCAGTAAGCAGATGTAGTTACAAGGTGTAGTAACCAGGTGTAGGAACCAGGTGTAGTAACCAGGTGTAGCAACCAGGTGCAGTAAGCAGATGTAGTTACAAGGTGTAGTAACCAGGTGTATGAACCAGGTGCAGTAAGCAGATGTAGTTACAAGGTGTAGTAACCAGGTGTAGGAACCAGGTGCAGTAAGCAGATGTAGTTACAAGGTGTAGTAACCAGGTGTAGGAACCAGGTGCAGTAACCAGGTGTAGTAACCAGGTGTAGTAACCAGGTGCAGTAACCAGGTGCAGTAACCAGGTGTAGTAACCAGGTGTAGTAACCAGGTGTAGTAACCAGGTGTAGGAACCAGATGTAGTTACAAGGTGTAGTAACCAGATGTAGTTACAAGGTGTAGTTACAAGGTGTAGTAACCAGGTGTAGGAACCAGGTGCAGTAAGCAGATGTAGTTACAAGGTGTAGTAACCAGGTGTAGTAACCAGGTGTAGCAACCAGGTGCAGTAAGCAGATGTAGTTACAAGGTGTAGTAACCAGGTGTAGCAACCAGGTGCAGTAAGCAGATGTAGTTACAAGGTGTAGTTACAAGGTGTAGTAACCAGGTGTAGGAACCAGGTGCAGTAAGCAGATGTAGTTACAAGGTGTAGTAACCAGGTGTAGTAACCAGGTGTAGCAACCAGGTGCAGTAAGCAGATGTAGTTACAAGGTGTAGTAACCAGGTGTAGCAACCAGGTGCAGTAAGCAGATGTAGTTACAAGGTGTAGTAACCAGGTGTAGGAACCAGGTGCAGTAAGCAGATGTAGTTACAAGGTGTAGTAACCAGGTGTAGGAACCAGGTGCAGTTACAAGGTGCAGTAACCAGGTGTAGTAACCAGGTGTAGTAACCAGGTGTAGTAACCAGGTGTAGTAACCAGGTGTAGGAACCATGTGCAGTAAGCAGATGTAGTAACCAGGTGTAGGAACCAGGTGCAGTAAGCAGATGTAGTTACAAGGTGTAGTAACCAGATGTAGTTACAAGGTGTAGTAACCAGGTGCAGTAAGCAGGTGTAGTAACCAGGTGTAGTAATCAGGTATAGTAATCAGGTGTAGTAATCAGGTATAGGAACCAGGTGTAGGAACCAGGTGCAGTAAGCAGGTGTAGTAACCAGGTGTAGTAATCAGGTGTAGGAACCAGGTGTAGTAATCAGGTGTAGTAACCAGGTGTAGTAACCAGGTGTAGTAACCAGGTGTAGTAATCAGGTGTAGGAACCAGGTGTAGTAATCAGGTGTAGTAACCAGGTGTAGTAATCAGGTATAGTAATCAGGTGTAGGAACCAGGTGTAGTAATCAGGTGTAGTAACCAGGTGTAGTAACCAGGTGTAGTAACCAGGTGTAGTAATCAGGTGTAGTAATCAGGTGTAGGAACCAGGTGTAGTAATCAGGTGTAGTAATCAGGTGTAGGAACCCGGTGTAGTAATCAGGTGTAGGAACCAGGTGTAGGAACCAGGTGTACGAACCAGGTGCAGTAACCAGGTGTAGTAACCAGGTGTAGTAACCAGGTGTAGGAACCAGGTGTAGGAACCAGGTGTAGGAACCCGGTGCAGTAACCAGGTGTAGTAACCAGGTGTAGTAAACAGGTGTAGGAACCAGGTGTAGTAACCAGGTGTAGGAACCAGGTGTAGGAACCAGGTGCAGTAACCAGGTGCAGGAACCAGGTGTAGGAACCAGGTGTAGGAACCAGGTGTAGGAACCAGGTGTAGTAACCAGGTGTAGTAACCAGGTGTAGTAACCAGGTGTAGTAATCAGGTGCAGTATCCAGGTACTCACCTAGCACGTTGAGTCTGCAGGTGGAGGAGGCGGACCCGATGGAGTTCTCCGCCTTGCAGGTGTATTCTCCGATGTCTGCCTTGCCGGCCTTGCTGAGCTTCAGGCAGGCGGTGCCGCGGCTGAACTCCAGCCTGCAGGTGGCGCTGGAGCGCACCTTCCCGTCGGCCTTGAACCAGAACACCTTGATCTCAGGTGTGCCGCCCACGTGGCACTTCAGACACACGGCGTCACCTGTAGTAACCTCCATCGGCTCCAGGGACTCCACGAAGTACGGAGGCTCTGCAGGGACAAACAGCAGGGTCACAGTGAGGGGGAGCCTGACACCTGCTGGACAGAGCTGGTACTGCATACACACTAAAACTGAGTATTACTGAATATCTACTGCGTATTATTCTGAATATCTTCATATTGATCCCAACATTTCCCAAATTGGGATCATAAAGTACATCTTCTCCATCTTATAAGGTTTCCTGTAAACATATGGGTATTCTGAATTAGACAGTTTAGCATTTATAAAGTAGAAAACAGTTCAACTTGTTTCTGCATTATGTTAACTTACAAACATTTAAAGTATTAAATGTCTGGAAATTAAAGAATATACGTTGTTATTATCAGGACGAAAGTTTGTTAAACACTTTAACTCAGTTTAGGTAGAAAATAATACTGATCTTTATTCAAAATGATGCAAAGACGTCCCCATAAACACAGTGAAATCTCTTGTTTTCTCACCGAGGATGGACACGTTAGCGTCACACTGGTCCTTCCCGGCGTCGTTGGACACCTCGCAGGAATATTTCCCAGCAGCCTCTTTGTCGTCGGTGCTCAGGCACTCGAGGATGCAGGAGCTCTCGGTGGTGGTGATGTTGTATTTGTACGAAGCGAAGATCTGCTGGCCGTCTTTGAACCAGTTCACGGTGATTTTAGGAGTTCCTGTGTAGGTGCACTCCAGGGTCAACGGTTTCCCCTTCTCCACCGAAACGTCCTTCAGCTTCTTAGAGAAGGCTGCTGGATCTGAGAGGAAATATAAAGTATTTAAGTTTAGCTTAAAGTTTGTTAACAGAAGAGAAAAGCATAGAAAGAGAGGCACTATTTTACTGATCCAGTCTTTGTTATCTCAATACGGTACGATAGTAAAAACGAGTTACCCGGGGTAGAGGACAACTCATTTTAGAATAAAATAACTTCAGATTTATTTCCATGCACAAGTTTACATTTCTTCTTTGTTAACTTATAATAATATTATATTAAAGATTATGTGTGCAAAATAGTTTTACTACTGTTCTTCCTTGTGTTGTTGCCCATTGTCTGCAAATGTTCCCATTGTGGGGCTAGTAAAGAATAATGAACTGCTCTTAAAACTGATATCATTTTGTAAGTACTTTATTAAATGCTTATAGTAAATGTTGATGGTGTAAAATGACTTTCACTTTCAGGGTAAATGTATATTAAAAGTTGTCTGGATCTACTTAATGCTGCAAACAGTGAAACTTCACTTATAAATGCTGGTTTAATAGAAGAGACGTATAATGTTAGTCTGTCATGTCATGGCTTCACATGCCTATTGTTGTGCGAATAACAGCTTCAACAACATTTTGGAGATTAAACTCTGAAGCCCGAGGCTCCTTCAACAATGCAACATACAATATGCTCAAGATATAGGAAGAAATAAAGAATGAAAACAGAGTGACGTGAGACAGACCTTTGACGGTGAGGATGACGGGGCTGCTCTCCTTGCCGGCGTCGTTGATGATCTGGCAGGTGTACTCCCCTGCGTGGGACCGGTCCACCGTGAACAGCTCCAGGACCACCTGGTTGTCCTTCAGGGAGAAACTGCAGTCGCGTCCGGGCAGGATCTCCTTCGCTCCTCTGAACCACTTCAGTTTGAGCGGTGCGCTGCCTTTCACCATCGCAGAGAACGTCACGTTGGAGCCTGGCATGGCCTCCACCGGCTGGGGGGGAACCACGAAGGATGGGGGCTCTGGAGGGTAGCAAGCAGAGGGTAACACGTTAAACATGGAGGAAGTGTCAAACTATATAAGGGAATACATTTACTAAAATCAGGAGAATTTAAACTTGAACTCTCGCTACATGAAGCCACCATTCACTGAGCAATGAAGAGTTGAACTAGAGCTATTGATATATTAATAAATACCACCAATACTCAGAAAATAAGGTAAGAATTTCTGGCGTTAATATTGTACATTTACAAGAAAGTAAATACATTTTCTGAGAAGTAAGTGTTGGTGTGGTGTGAAGAGGTTGATCCCACCTTGCAAAGTGACGGTTCCTCGACAAGAGAAAACAGGGCTGAGGAACTCATTCAAAGTTGAGGAACATTTGATGATCTCATAAAATATAATGCATACTAGCCAGCAGACTATATAGGAGTTACTATATCTGTCCAGACTCCCTGGTCAGATCTGGCTGCTAAATTGGCTAGCTTGGTGTTAGCAAATTACTGTGGCAGCTAACGTTACATAGCAACCAAAAATCGATCCTGCCGTTCAGTTAAGTTTCAGCTAGCTAGCTAGTTAGTTAGTTTGCCCGCTCACAATCTTTATCGCCGGCAAAATACTAATATTACCTGCTAAATATAAAGGGAAATGCTGTAGTTTGCAAAACTGAATATGACAAATGGAGTTGTTCTGTCAAATAATAATCTGCTTTCTACTAGCCGACAGCGATGCAAGGTATTGTGTAGCTAACTAACTAACCATAACTTAGTTAGGGTTAGCTAGCTAGCTTTACTTCAGCTAAGCCGGTTGCTCTGTAAGTGAACTGATAAAAGTAATTTGATAACGGCAAGCTAGCAAGTATCATTTAGCCAATAGTGGAAATATTATACATGAACATTTCGGATAGAGCCATCATTCCTAATATGATATATGACTTTAAAGTAATATCGCATCGCTTTTTTTGGCCAATGCTCAGAGTTTTAGCGAGCAACAGGAAGCTGATAGCAGTTCACTAAATGGCCACCGGTGTCATTAATAATGAACAGTTAGCATGCAGGGTTTCTCTGTGTGTATTTCCTGACCTTTCGCAGCCATAGAGGCCGAGGTCTCGCTGGATCCAGCCTTGTTCAGAGCTTTGCATTTATACAGTCCAGAGTCGGACAGCTTCAGCGTGGACACTTTGAGCGTGCAGCTGTTGTTGCTGAAGTTGATCTCATAGTTGGGTCCGCTCTGTATCTCCTCCCCATCGTGGTACCAGGAGATGGTGAAAGGTGGGGAGCCCGACACTTTGCACTCCATCTCTCCGGCTGCTCCAACCACTGTGTTGAGATCCTTCAACTTCCTTGAGAACGATGCAGGAATGATCTTATCTGTTAGCGAGGGAATGAGGAGTTAGCGGTAGGACAAATGAGGACAAATACAAGAGGCAATGTCATTTGAGAAACTTGGTGTTATATAGTCAATGCTCTTGTGTGATGCTTGAGTTTAGACAACATTTAGCATTTGAGAAATTGCTGGCAGTTTACCAACTTCTGCTCACATTTACATCTAAATGAGTATTAAAGGGTTTATTGTTGTGGATTGTTGGAGAACCAAACCAATTGTCTCATAGTATCGAACAGTTATGTTAAATCGAATTGGTACCGCTGAAATAGCAATGTAGACCCCTTCTGGTAACCTCAATTTCAAATGACCTAGATCCACCACTGTTTGTAAAAACCCACTTTTATATTTCTCAAATAAATACAGAAAGAAGATATCAACAATTACTTTGATATTGGTACCAAATCTAAGGTATCATAGACCTTTCACTTCTGGTTAGATGCTAATATGTGTTGCCCTGTGAAATGTCAATACAGTTGAATCTAATCCAACCATAAAAGCAATAACCATAAATTCAAACAATACCCAGCCCTAGTCACATTTAGGTAAATGACACCAACCTAAGACTGTGAGGTTAATCTTGCTTAGGTCCTTCCCGACCTCGTTCATAACCTCAAAAGTATATTCTCCAGAGTCCACCTTCTCAGCAGAGAGGACGTTCAGGCTGGAAATCATCTGAGAAAATGAGATCTTGTACTTCCTGCCGGAGGCCAGCTCCACCCCGTCCTTGAACCACTTGGGTGTGAGCTGTGGGGTTCCACACACTTTGACCTCCAGGGCGGCCATGTCGCCCGCCGTCACGCTCAGAGCGTCGGGCTTGTCCACTATCTTAGCGGGTTCTGGAAACAACAGAGAAGAAGCAGAACACGTTCTTAATCAAACCTGCAGGAGGAAGGATGGGAGAAAAAAGACTGTATGAGAAAGAGAGAATTATATGATTACAAACCTAGAACAGTCAAGTTAGCGAAACACTCCACACTCCCAGCATCGTTTCTGAGTTGGCAGGTGTATTTGCCTGCCGTGGTTGCATCAGCCTTAAAGACTTTAAGAGCGACCTGGTTGTTCTCAAGGGTGATTTTCCTGTTGTCACCGTCCCTGAGAATGTGATCCTTGTCTTGAACCCAGGACACAGTAATGGGTTCAGAGCCTTTAATAGTGGCCACAATGGTCACCTCCTCCCCCAGAATCACTGTCTTGTTTGACAGTTTCTTCACAAACGACGGCGGCTCTGAATAGAGGAGAAAAACAGCGCAAAAGGGAAAGTCAGCAATGTGACAAAGGAAGTTGAAAATCTATTGATTGTGATTTTCATTTGAGACTATCACTACTGACCTCTGAGTTTAACTGACGTCTGGCAGGTGTCACTTCCTACACTGTTAGTCACTTTGCACTCGTACTCGCCGGCATCCGAGGCCTCTATCCCAATGACATGCAGCGTGACCGAGCTGCCCTCGCTCACCATCTTATACTTCCTGCTCTCCATCAGAGGCTTCCTGTCTTTGAACCAGGTGATCTGGAACGGAGCTGTACCGCTCATCTCGCAGTACAGACTCACGTCCTTCCCCTTCAGCCCTTCAACGGGCTGGGGTACTTTAGTAAATGATGGGGCGTCTACAAAAAGATCAGGAAACTGTTAAAGAGGCATACATGGCAAAAGAATCCATGATGAAGTCTTGAAGCTGAAACCCGTAACATGCTCTCAGTTCTCGCGCTCTGCAGTAGCAAAATGCCAACTGTTAAGAACAAGCTTTTACGTTTTTTTGGAAAAGCAGCTAACGCGGTGGGACGATCATCACGATGGCCAAGCTGGGAATGTTTGCGCAATTATAGCCTATATGTCAGATTTTTGTGAAAATGAAAACTAAGAGATGGCAATAGTAATAACAAGTCCAAGGATTTACAGCTACGGAAGTTTAATTTGCTGTAGGAGTTTGTTGGGACTACAACTAAGATGTCTGAGTTGATTTGGAAGTGGTGCGTGGCTATTGGAACTGAAGTAATGACTGCAGAGTTAAAAATATTGGATAAAACTACAATTAAAATGGGGGGCAATCCTGTAAAAGATGGCAACATGTATGTGGAATTGTTTGAAACTAAAGAAAAGAGGGGAAAGTGTTGTGTAATTGGTTGTATCTAAAGCTAATTGCATAATTGATGTGGAATTGTTTTACAGCTAAAATGGCAGGACTATTGTGGAATAGTTTGGAACTACAGATAATCTGGCAGATGATTTGTGAAAATTGCGGGAACTACAGTCCAGATGGCGGACGTGTGAATGTTCGGTAGAACTACAGCTAAAATGGCGGGGATGTTGTGGAAGGATGATGGAATTATAGCTAAGATGGCGGATGTATTGTTGAAAAGTGTGTATTCTTCCTGATTATTTGAGGCATGTTTTTATTTGTATATCGAGATGAAAGAGCCAACCCAACCAGCTGAGAAACATCTCTCAAAAGCACAAAATAAGAAACGAGTCTCGGACCAAAGTGACGATTCTCCAGCAGACCGGATATATAAAGAACTTGAATGTTACGTATTCCAGCTTCAAGCAACACAACAGCACACTGAGCCAGAGCCAGTGCATCAGAAAGACCATGAATTATGACTGATGAGGATTAGGAAGTCAGGAAGGGGCTGACCTTTAACGCTAAGGGTGGTGCTGCAGCTGACACTGCCAGCATCATTCTGAGCTTCACACGTGTAAACTCCGTCATCATTATAGCTCGTTGACAGCAGTTCCAGGACTGCTACCGAGTCAACAAATGATGTCCTGTAGTTGCCCCCATCCGTGACCTTGGTATCCTGTTTGTACCAGGTCACTTTCAGAGGAGCTGTGCCATTGACTTTGCACTCCAGGCGGAGGGACTCTCCCTGCTTCACAAACTTAGTGGCAGGGAGTTTCAGCACAAACTCGGGGGGTTCTGGAAAGCCAAAATACAGACATATTAGCTGCCGGCAGCAAGTAGGGTCACTTAAGATGTTGTTACAACAGGCATATGAGATAAGCTGACGATGATGGGTTAGCAGCAGAGACAGGATGGTGGTGGGAAATGCAGGAGCATCACAAAGGCAACAAATGACGATACGCTGCAGCGGTGACAAACAGATTTGAATATGAAAGAACGGCAGAAACTGGAAAATGTGTCTTTCAGCCAGCGATGCAGATGTGAGATGAAAACAGCCACGCAAGACTTTGAAAGAGGCCAACCTTTGACTGTCAAGTCTGCACTACAGCGCACAGAACCAGCATCGTTGCTGACTTGGCAAGAGTAAGCTCCACTGTGGGTGACCCCCACTTTGTAGAGCTCCATGAAGCAAGAGAGCCCCTCCAGCCCGGTGAAACACGAGGGCCCGGTCATGAGCTCGGAGTCGTCCTTGAACCATTTGACTGTGAAGGGAGGCGTTCCCTTAAATGTGCTTTTGAAGCGCACCGTGCCGCTGGGTACAGCCGCCTGGGACTCAGGCAGCGTCACAAAGCTGGGAGGCTCTGAAGAGAATAAGACGGATCACGTTAAAGAGGGTACTCACCTTTGATTTGCACGACCAATCATGTTGGAGAGCAAAGTCTAACCTTTAACCATGAGGGATCCGCTGCTTTCACAACTCCCCGCTGCGTTGGTCAGTTTGCAAGAGTAGCATCCTGCGTCAGATCGCTCGAGCTGCTCGATCTCCACGGACACAGAGTTGTCCTGCTGGATCAGTTTGTGTTTCACACCACTACAGACTTTGCTCCCGTCTTGCTGCCACTCCACAGAGATGGGCAGCGAACCAGATATTTTGCAACTGATCTGAACAAAGGAGCCCAATATCTCCCCCATGTCGACCAGAGGTTTGGTGAAGCTCGGGGGAATGACCTGTTCTGTTACCAAAAGACATTTTAGGAAAAGTCATTAGACTTTATTCAACATGTACTACAGGAGTTTTACGTTTTGCACACCAACCTAGAACGATCACTTTGACTTTGCAGCTGCAGCTACTGATGTGGTTTGCCACCTCGAACACATACTCTCCTTCGTCCTCTTTCTGAGCCGACTGAACCCTGAGGCTGCTCATTGTGTTCTCAAAGGTCAGCTTATGCTGCCTAATGGACTGAAGCTCCTTTCCATTTTTCATCCATTTCACTTTGAGCTCAGGGGAGCCCGTCACCTTACAGTCCAGACTGACTGGGTCTCCGACTGTAACCTTAATCACTTCAGGTTTTTCTGTGATCTGAGGCGGCTCTTAATGCAAAAGGACATTCAAACAGTTATAACGTTCCCAACAGTGTTAGAAAAGATTGGAAGCCATCATTAGTTTAGCAAAAGTATACCTTGCACAGTTAGCGTGGCAAAGCACTTCTCCTGCCCGGCCTCGTTTACCACCTGGCAGGTGTACTTCCCGCCATGTGTTGCTTCACAGGCGGGAATCCTGAGAGTGGCCACATTGTTCTCAAATGTTCTCTCAATCTTTGCATTCTCCAAAATCCAGTTCTCATCTTTTTGCCATTGTACAGAGAGAGTTGGAGAGCCCTTCACAACACACTTAAACTCTGCCATTTTACCGAGAACACTGGCAGTGTCCTCGAGCCTCTGGGTAAATGTTGGTGGTTCTATTACAATAAAAAACAATGAAGTGTTAAAGGAAACGTTGAGTTTTGACCTCAGAGATAGATATGTGGAGTTGTATTTCTGATTAGACCGACCTTTGAGGTTTAGCGTAGTCTTACAAGCACAGCTCCCGACCTCATTAGAAACCGTGCACTGGTATTCACCAACGTCTACAGCGTCACATTTGTGCACCTCTAGCCTCACAGTGTCGTTCAGCTGGGAGAAGCCATGCTTAGCACTTGGTTTGATCTCCTTTGCATCTTTGTGCCATGTTATCTCAAATGGACCGGTCCCAGCGACCTGACACTCAAAGCAGGCGCTGGAGGCCTTCACAACATCCGCCGCAGACAGCTCTCTAATAAATGATGGCGGTTCTGAGACGGGAAAACAAACTGTTAACTAACTTTTTTTTTGTAACAGTGGATTATTTCCTCAATATGTTAAAATGCAGACTATGTTTACATTTGGAGGCAAAGTTTCCCAAATAAAAGTTTCTATAGGGTTTAAGTCAGAACTTGGACTGACCCAATAAGCAAGTTAACATCAACTAGGGCTGGGCGATATGGCAGAAAACCAGACAAGGGTCATTTCATATCTAGATAACGCTATAAACCCAATATACTGAATATAGCATGTTTTCTGATAACTAAGTGAATGACCAACTGGTTAAACCAATTTTCTACACAACTGTGTGAACTGAAAGGTATTATCTCATTTAATTCCAAACTTAAATTCAGTTCAGCTGGAGACCAGTTAGCTTCTGGCATTTAACGGAGCTAATGTAAAGTGTGAAGTAAAACCAAAACAGAAATCTTAAAATTATATTTCCTCACCATTTATTTAGTAAATGCCTTGTTATCTTAAATTAAGAAAAGGTTAGTAGGTATGTTTGATTTTTGCAAATTATAATTCAATTGACCAAATAAAAAGATAATATGATCGCCCAGCCCGACTCCGGACCAGAATTCCTAGCGGTAAAGTGTCTACAAGTACAACAGCAATCAATTGCCTAGATAAAACCATCTAGAACACGTGGCCTCTAAAGTGTTTGGGAACCAATGCCTCCATCCTATATGTTTCAAACTCTGCTTTCAGTCTTCTGACTGGACTAACCTTTGACCTTGAGCTCCATGCTACAGCTCTCGCTGCCGGCCTCGTTGCGGGCCTCGCAGTAGTAAAGCCCGCTGTCTTTGGTTTCAGCGCCACACACCTCCAGCGTGGCCACAGAGTTAACAAACACCATCTTGTACCGATCGCTGGGGCTGATCTCAGAGCCTTCCCTGAACCAGCAGATGTCTATCTCAGGTGTGCCGGTCACCTGGCACTCAAACATTTTACTCTGACCGGGACGGACCACGGACAACCGAGCGGGGGTCCGTGTGAACTTAGGGGGCTCTAAGGAACAACATAAAATGATAAATGTGACTTTCACAAAGACGAAAAAAACTGATCTCTATGAAGTTCACAAAATATGTTTCCATCCAAGTGTTGCTCAAAGCCTTTGGGGAGAGATTTGATGAGTTTCTTAAGAGCCCTCTTATAGCCCTCTTCTCTTTGACTGACGGAGCCTGAAACCTGTTTGCACAGTTTAGGCTTATGGAAATACTTCCTGTCATTTTGGAGTTGTCCAAAAAGATCCATATATTCCATGTTTTAAAATCTGTATGAACAACTTATTTCTTCTTCGTAAATGTAATGCTGTTTCAATGTTCCCTTTTTTCATGTACCATTTGCAGGCGATTTGCTCACCACTGAAAGGCAAGCTGATGGTGCTACGGTTCAAAGTCACCTCCTACAGCAGTGAAAACACTACTGTCTTTAAATGGATTGCTCTGCACCAGAAGAACCAGGGTCAGCATGAAGTATAGGGATCAAACAGATTCTGTTATTTCCTTTAAGAACAAATGGATGGAGACATATACACTGACTCAGTTTCACAAAGGGAATATTAACCTTTCACAAAGAGTGTAGTCTGACAGGAAGTGGAGCCCACATCGTTCTGTATCTCACAGACAAACTCTCCAGAGTCAGAGGTTTTTGCAAAGAAAAGCTCCAAAGAGCTTGAGGTATTGTCTTTGACCACATTGCAGTCAGCACTGGATATAATCTCCTTCCTGTTTTTAAACCATTTGGTGGTGAGCGGCGGCGTGCCAGACATCAGAACATTAAACTGGACCTTTGAGCCCGGCAACACATTCATGGATTCAGGCTTTTCAAGAATGCATGGTGGTTCTGGAAGAGAAAACACGACATAATGCTTGAGATAAAAACCTTTGTGTCTTTGTGTACCTACTGATGAATACCACATATTACATGTGTGTGCAAACCTTTGACGAACAAGATGCCGGAGCACTGCACGGTCCCCGCTTTGTTGTTAGCGATGCAGGTGTAGCTGCCGCTCTCTTTACCGTTTAGGTTAGAGATTTCCAGAAAAGCAACATTTTCAAAGAATGTGCTTTTGTGTTTCTCATCAGTCTGGATCTCTTTCTCATCTTTGTACCATTGAATGGTTATCGGCAGAGAGCCGGACACAAGGCACTCCAGATGAGCAAACGATCCTTTGATACCTTCTGTCTGCTTCAGTTTTCTCGTAAAAGAAGGGGGAATGATTTGATCTGACATAGATGGAGGAAGAGAGAGGTGAGAAACAAATCTTCAAAGTTAGATGTTATTAAATTAAACTGATATTAGGTACTCATTAACCACTGACCGAGGACGGTGAGTGTGGCCTCGCAAGAACTTTGTCCGACATCATTTGAGACCTCGAAGGTGTAGTCACCACTGTCACCTTTCTCAGTTTTGATCATCTTGAGCACGGAGCTGGTGTCTGTGCTCTGAACTTTATATCTCTGGCCTGAGCTCAGCTCCTTGCCGGCCTTCAGCCATCTGGCCTTCAGCGGCTTGGTGCCTAAGAACCGGGCCTCCAGCGTGGCCGGATCGCCCTGAGTGACACTGATGGACTTGGCCTCCTCTGTGACCTTCGCCGGCTCTGAGACGCCAAACAAAACAGTCAGCAACAAATTTCAAATCCGACCAATAACTGAAGTCAATGAAAGAGTTAAGATTCGAGAGTTGCATTTGGTCCTTGTCAACTTGTTAGGTCGTACAATTATCGTCCGACAAATGTCTGTTGAGGAATTTAAAGTTCAAAAGGCGTATTGTCATGATTCGTATCATTTCTATCGGTGTCTTAAACACCTTGTTGGCCATTTGAGGGACATTTCCTGCGAGTAAACTTATAAATGTGTGACTTCACAAGTTGATAGGATTTCCTGCACCAATCAAAAGAGTTCTCGAGGTTCCTAACAAACCTTTGACTGTCACCACAGCAGAGCAGGTCTGGCTGCCGGCCTGGTTCTGCGCCTGGCACGAGTATTTGCCGCCATGTTTGCTCTGCAGGTTGTTGAAGTGCAGCAGCGCGGCGTTGTTCTCGTAAGTAATCTGAATGTTTTCAGCCTCTTTGAGCTCGTGGTTGTCTTTGGTCCAGGACACGCTCATGGGCTCAGAGCCCTTCAGAGAGCACTGCAGAGAAACCTCGCTGCCAACCAGGGAGCTGAGGCTCTCCAGCTTTTTCACAAACGACGGTGGTTCTACAGGGAAACATTTTATATTTAATACTGGCTTCTCTATACTAGCCTCGCAAAGTCAGAACCCATCCTGCAAGCTCCGTCTTTTCTGTGGTATTTTAGTGGACTTTCCATGTATAGAAACCCAACCGCATCTAACTGTCAAAGGAGATCATTGAAGACTGGGATTTTGAAGGTTGAACCTTGTTCTTTTAACAGAAGCAAAAGCCAATTAGCCCCTAGAAGTCCAACATATGTGTCTAATCGGGTGTAGAAAGGGTACTTCTGTCTACCCTTAATATACAGAGCAAGTCTGTCCTTCCCACATTTGGAAACCTTCAACCTATGAGAGATTTCCTCTGATCCGAATTGAGGATCTATGGCTAGAGGGTGAACAGTGTTGTACAGATTGTAAAAAGATCTGAGACATCTTTCAGGATCCTTACTTTAAGTTGATCAAGAAACAAAGCATCCTTAAGCAAATGCCTTCTGAGCGTTGCCAGTTCCGGGTGAGTCTTTGCGAGGCTACGTGTTAGATTATCAAATGGTCAATAGCTTCTAAACCAACCTTTTAGCGTTACTTGACAATCGCAGGAGGCCTTCCCCACCTCATTCTCTACAGTACACTGGTACAACCCCGCGTCTCCTGCCTCCACTGCCAGCACCTGCAGCGCTATCAGGTCGTCCTTCACTGTGATCCTGTGTCTCTTGTCATTCCTAATCGGCTTAGTGTTTTTATAAAAGGACACAGTGAAGGGGACTGAGCCGGAGACCTGGCCCTCCAGCATCATCTCAGAGCCTTTCACAACATCTCTGGGCTCCAAGCTACGCACAAACAATGGCGGATCTAGAAGAGAACAGCGGATACAGGTTTGACATATGATGATGCCAACAAATCAAAATAACAAGATTCAACTAGTTTTATTGTGGAGATGAAGATTATTTTTCTGATTTCTTATCCCTATGGAAAGGCCACGCCCAGTTTAAGCTACACTCTCTACATTGGTTTGCAATAATGTCCTCATCCACCAGGGGGTGTGGTGTCTTTACATGATAATGGTGTGTTCGGTTAGAAAAACCCAAACGTACGGCACCTTGAAGTCTGATTTTCAACTCTAACATTAGGGTTATGATTCAGAAAGCTGTAGTACTTTCTGCTTTATAGCTTTTGTGTCTTATGTGTGTCATACAGGAGTGCTCTTCTGTACACATGTCACAACGTTGTTCGTATGCTTACGTAATGAAAAACTCAACTTGTTTAGCTAACAATGATTTCTAACTCAAGGTAAAAAACATAAATGCTGATGGTCCTTTGAACCGAAGAAAGAAAAAAAGGTCTTCAATGCCACAATAAAACTCTTCATTTCCTAAAAGTATTGGAGTGAAATGATTCCTGAAACTAACCTTTGATAGTCACTGTGCTGCTGCAGCGGTCACTACCAGCCTCGCTGGACGCCACACACACATATTCTCCCCTATCCTCCACTGCACTGTTGACTATTTCCAGAGAGGCCACTAAATCAGTTAAAGTCATTTTGTATTTAGCACTGGAGCTGATCTCCATCTCGTCTTTCAACCATTTAAAAGAGATGACGGGGCTGCCCGTTACTTTGCACTCCAGCAAGGCGGAGTCGCCGCTGGTAACAAGTTTGGTCGCCTCGAGTTTCCTCACGAACACGGGCGGTTCTGAGAGAAGAGGTTAACATTCATTATCAGACAGAAGACATTATGTTAGTATCCAAAGAGACATTGATGTCAAGACATGTTCATGCAGCTGCACGCGTAAACACCTTTCACAAAGAGGACTGCGGTGCAATCCACCTTCCCAGCATCATTGGACACTTGGCATGTGTACTTCCCAGAGTCACTGGGTTTCACTGAGTTTAGCTCCAAAGAGCTGGAAGAGGCGTCTTTCTTTATGAAATATGAGCCTCCAGACACAATCTCTTTCTCCTCTCTGAACCACTTCACAGCTAACGGAGCTGTTCCAGTGAAGCCCGTTTTGAAGGAAACTGTGGTTCCTGGTTTAACATCCTGGTTGTTTGGTTTTGCTGTAAACAATGGGGGCTCTAGAGGCCATGAAATAAAGAAATATACATTTCATGTTAGCATGAAATAACTCAAGGATTGTACAGAAAAAAATAAAAGCACAACATTAGCCAAGTGTTTATAACCTTTGACATAGAGCGTGCCGCTGGTTTCCTTAAAGCCGGCAGAATTGGTTGCTCTGCATTTGTAAACTCCAGAGTCGGCCTTCTCCAGCTTTATAACTCTCAGCGAAGCAGAGCTGTCTTTGAATTCAGGCTGGAATTTGGATCCAGACTTGATCTCCTGGTCGTCTTTGAACCAAGATATGGTCATGGGTTGGGACCCAGACACTTTACAATCCATGGAGACGTCATTACCAATGTTACCGTCAACCCTTTTCAGGGACTTGGTGAACGTTGGAGGCATTATCCGATCTGGTTGTTGAAGAAAAAACATGCATTATCACAATTTCATACAGTTTTCAAAAAGAGTCGCTCAACTCAAAACTAAAAGACAACACTTTGCACCCTGTGTTTGGTTTTAGGCTTAAGACTTTAGCTTGATGTTAGTCCATGGGAATACAGTGTGTCAAAGTCCGGTTCCTTTTAGTCATGAACAAAATCAACAACTTTAGATTTTGCAAGAACAAATATTAAAGAAGAGTAAAACCGGGAGCTAACCTAAGATGGTGACCGAGCATGTGCACTGGTCTTTCCCGACTTTATTGGACACTTCCATCTTATACTCTGAAGTGTCTCCTCTTTCTGCCGTGAGGATCTTCATGGTGGCCACATTGTCCTTCAGAGTCATCTTATATTTACGGCCACTGATCATCTCCTTCCCGTCTTTAAACCACTTCACTTTCAGGTCTGGGCTTCCAGAGATTGTGCACTCCAAAGTGGCTGAATCCCCTGCGGTCACACGAATGGACTCTGCAGGTTCTACCACTCTCGCAGGTTCTGGGATAAGACAGATACGATATAAGACACTAGAACCTATAGAACTACAACAACATAGGAAATACAAAGCATCTGCAGAAACCAACCTTGCACGGTCAAGGTAGCTTCGCATTTCTGTTGGCCAGCCTGGTTCTCAGCTGTGCACGAATACTTTCCGCCATGGCTGATGGCCACGGTCGTTATCGACAAGCTAGCAACATTGTTCTCAAACAGCATCTTGATGTTTGAATCGTCATCTCTCAGTATCTCAGAGTCTTTCATCCATTTCACTGTGATGGGCGCCGAGCCCTTTATGGTCCCCTGGAGTCTTACTGTATTTCCCAACACCGCTGTAGCACTCTCAACCCTCTTTGAGAAAGTGGGAGGCTCTACAGAAACATTTCAATAGTTAATAAGTGAATTTAAAAGACGAAACTAATAACACCTTTAATCAGCTCAGGGATACTGACCTTTAAGTTTAGCTACAGCCTTAGTGGTGACTTTGCCCACATCATTGGATATGACACACTGATAATCTCCAACATCTGCGCTCTCAAAGGTCTGGATCTCCAGCCTTGATAAGGAATCCTGGGAGATTATTTTATGTTTCTGATCACTGGAGATGGCTTTCTTATTTTTGACCCAGCTGATTTCAAAGGGAGCTGTTCCTGCGATCTCACACTCCATCTGAGTGGATGCTCCCTTCACCGCCTCAACTGTCTGCAGCTCTTTTCTAATGGACGGTGGCTCTGAGAGTCAAAAGGGTGTATGCAATTAATACCAAAGCTTTCCTGAATTAAACAGAGGGTTAATTTAATGCAAGACTTGACAAACCTTTGACAGCTATAAGGGTGTTGCAGCTCTCGCTGCCGGCATTATTGGACACCTCACAGGTGTAACTCCCACTGTCTGTGATCAGGAGATTCAGTATATCCAAAGAGGCAACGCCACTCTTGAAAGATATTTTATATTGTTCTCCATCACTGAGCTCTCTCTCATTCCAGAACCAGTGGATGTGCAGCTGAGGCGATCCTTTTACGGAGCACTGTAAGCGTGCAGCTATACCTTGTTTCCATGTTATCTTATTTTCCATTTTCTTTACAAAGGTAGGGGGCTCTGAAAGGAGTTTTTAGTTCAAAAACACCAAGATCATTGTCAGAAGAGACACAGGAAAGAAACAAAAGACAGAAAAGTGCGTAAAGAAGACAAAAGACAGAAGGTAGCAGTGCATAGTGTTAGCATCAGCTTGTCAGCAGTAATCCACTTTATCAAATCTAACGGAAAGATCACCTTTAAGATCTTACCTTGAACTGATATCTCAGCCTCACAGGATGAGCTGCCTGCCTCATTTGCGGCTGTGCACACATATTTCCCAGAGTCCTTCAGCTTAGACTTGGGTATCTCAACAACAGCCACCTTATCCTCAAAGGACAGTTTACAATCCATGCTCTGGTGGACTTTTTTGCCATCCCTGGTCCAGGTGACGGTCACACCAGTGTCCTCGTCCACCTGGCACTCCAGCCTCAGCGGGTCATTGACAGCGACTGACGCCGGCTCAACGGTCTGAACAAAGCTGGGCTTGTTGACAACCCTGAGCTCTGTGGTAAACGTAGCAGTGCCAACACTGTTGGAGGCCTTGCACAGGTACACCCCCTGGTCAGCCACAGTAAGACTTTGAATCTGAAGCGAATACTTGTTCTTTTCACATTTCATGACATAGTTCCCTCCGGAGGAGACGGCTATGTTGTCCTTGTGCCAGACAACCTCCATGGGTGATGTCCCAGTGAGTGAGCACTGGAGCATGGCCTGTTTGCCCACATACAAAGTCATTGGGTCTGGTTGTGATACAAATACCGGTGGGTACATTTCTATGGAGAGCAGGTAGAACATACAATTAAGAATTTAGTATAATAAAAGGGGGAAAAATACACCAACATCAAAATGAACCTGTGGAATCTCAACAGCTTTAAACAAGAGATCCTCAACCTGTTTATATATTGCCAAATGTGACACCAGATCCAATTTATGAACAAATCATTTCCACATTGCACCATAAAGGATTCAGGGGGGAAACAAATGCATATAATTCTCTCTCTCTCAAACAGACACTTGTAAAGCAGTAATTGAGAACAAAAAGGTCCCATCAGGGTCTTACCGGTGACGATGAGCGAGGCGGTGCAGCTGGCAGTGCCGTGCTGGTTTGAAGCCTTGCAAGTGTATTCACTGCTGTCGGCTTTGATTGGGTTCAGCAGCTCCAGGGAGGAGCTGCTGTGGCGGCTGAGGATCCTGTACTTGTCACTCTGTTTGATCTCGACGGTAGATTTGTACCATTTGAAAGTCACACTTGGAGCATCCTCGATTTCACATTCGAACTTGGCTTGTCCGCCGATGTTTATGTCCAAGGGTTGGATTTTCTGCCTAAAGACAGGTGGCACTGAGGCACAAACAGACAAAAAAAGGAAAAAGTCAGTCATGGAATCTCTGAAACTCTTAAAAATATATCACATATCAGGAACAGGAATGGAGGAAATGTGGAACAATGATGGACACAGGAGTGACTGTGGAGGAGAAACATAGCAAGAACATTAGCCCCATCATTTCACTGCTTTCATTGTGCAGGATAGTCATGGGGCTAGGGTTCAGGCTAAAGGAAAAGAAAGGTTGTGAAAGATGAAGCAATGTCAGGTTGATCCCCGAGAGCATGCAGAGACATTGGGGAGAGAATGGACCTGAAGGATTGTGATGGGTTTAAACACAAGAAACCTGTGACCATGGAAAGACCATGACAGTTACCTAAAGGCCAGGATCATGACCACCATGAAAGCGAGATGCTACAAAGTGTGAAGCTAAATTTGAATGGCTGTGACAATCCTGGTCTTTAGGCATCATACAAAGAGGTGGAAGACACAAGAAATGGTGAGTTAGTACAATCCAGTGACCCGCTGAAGGTGCTCATGCCGAGCTATGAAATGAATAAGAGACCAAAATGACCAGAGCATGTGAGGTCTTGAATGAACCAGTGAGTGATTAGTCGTTCTCGGAGGAAGTGTGATGAATGGATGAATGAAAGAATAACTTGATCCTGTTATCAAACCTCTTGAGACCACAGTGAGTCTTGAAGACGTTGTAGTCCTGCCGGCTTCATTCTCAGCCTCACAAACATATTCTCCTTGATGCTTCTCCTTCACAACTTTGTTGATAACCAATGTGTATGTGTCGTGGTCTTTGCAACACTTGAACTCTTTGCCAGATTTGACCAATTGCCCATTGAAAAACCAGTTTACCTTTGTGACGTACTTAATGGTGCTGCTAAAGGTTACTTTACTATCCTCATCTATGGATATGTCTTCGAGGGAGACGACTATAACGGGGATTTCTCTCTGCTCTGACCTGGATACTGTGATTTCCTCTGTAAAGATCTCCTCCCTGTGCTCCTGGATGCTAAAGCCCACCACCTGTTCAGTAGGGACGGTGGTGGGAGGCAGGGTCGTGGTTAAAAGAGTCGCACCTACATCTTTCTCACTGCTTTTCATGGTAACTGACCTCACTTCCTGCCTTGACACCTGTACCGACTGCTCAAAAGCCATGTGGGACTCTGTGGAAACTTTGATTTGGGATGTCTGCTCCATCTTTGCTGCCTTGGATTCCTGCACCACAACCCGATGCTCAGCTGAAGCACTTTTAACCGCCACTTTGGACTCAGTTTTCAGTGCAGCAGCCTGAGATTTAACGGCAGTGAAACCTACGGCACTCTCTGCCACGCTCACAGTCTCCACCATGGATGACAGCATTTGCTTAGAGTGTGCCGCGGCGACCTGCGCCCTCTGAGGTTTGTCTAGCTGCATAGTGCCCAGCTGCTCCGAGGTGAGAACCTGGGCTTCCTGGTACACTATGGAGTGGAAAGCTGCCTGCAGTTCAGTCCTGAGGTCAGCGGTCTGAGGGTATTTGCCCTCAATAGCCAGCGTGATCTCCATGGGGGCACCTGTGGTCGTGATCAGGTATGTAAACATGGCCCGCTTTGGCTCTTTTTGAACCTTGACTTCCTGTACTTCTACAGCCTGCAACCTCCCTACGACGTCAGCCAGTAACACCGGCTGGTCGCTGGCCACAGCCGACTGCAGAGCGTCTCTGAGCTGGTGCCGGATATTCAGACTAAAGGGTTTAGGGATCTGAATCACAAAGGTCATCTCTTTGGGAAGAGAGGTAGTGTCTTTGGACTCTGACGCCATAAGGGACAGTTTGGGCTGCCTGGTGATAGATACTTTAGTGGACTTAGACTTGGAGATCTCCTGAGAGAGCTCACCGGTCAGCACTCGCTTCTCGTCCATCACGATGGACTGCCTGACTGACTGGCCCTCCTGGATTTGAACAGCAAAGTCTTGTTGGGCCGCCTCTAGAATGACACTACTCTCAGTGGAGATCTCCTTCTCCTCTATCTGGACTGGCTCGGTGGGGAGTTTTGGCTCCACAGCCATCTGGCAGGTGAATTTATCCACCGCTGTAAGACCCTCAGTGTGGCCCTCCTGTAGGGCCCGACTCTCCGCCACAGTGGTGACATGCATCACGTTCGAGCGATCCTCCTTCTGCACCAAAGCTCGCTGCTGCTTTACATCCGAGGTGACTGGCGTCTCCTTTGGGAGCGTCATGGGCTGGAAGGAGAGCTGCAGGATGTTCTGAGGCCTAGGCTCAGTCCGGAGTTGCGACTGAATGCCGGTCACGGACAAATCCAGCTCTGTGTGATAATCTGCTGTCAGCTCCCTTCTCTCCTCTGAGGTAGCTGCATGTCTTCTAGTCTTTTCCTGTTTCTGAGCCGCTACCTGCTGGTCAGGCTTCTCAATAACGAGAATACCCTCTTTGGGCAGCGCCTCCACAGGTTGGGTTGACTGCCGATGCAGCAGAGTACGAGACTCTTTCTGGGGCTGGATGGTCATGGAGCTAGCCTTTGCCTCGAATGCTGACGTGTCCTCACAAACTACTGTCCTCTGCTCGTCCTGGCTAACAGCATGCAGCAGAGTCGGGCTCTTCCTGGCTCCTGCCTGCTCTGCTGCTGGTTTCTCACAGGTGAAGCTCTTCTCAGATGGAAGGAGGTCCTGATCTGTGATCACCTGCAGGTGCAACAACTGCTCTCCTTCTACCTGGGACTGAACTGACATGGCACTGTCCAGACTGGGAAGCTGCTGTGTGGGCTCAGCCTGGAGCATTTGCTTCTCTTCAGCAGTTAGAGCACCCTTTATTATTTTATCCTTACAAAGATGGGCTGTCTCCTCAGAGGGCCTCTGCATGGAGAACTTAGTCTCCTTGGAAAGAGTCTGTTTGGACTCGCTAACTGACGCTAAGACAGGTCGGTGCTGTTCTTTCTTTACAGACGGCTTCACAGCAGAATCTGCTGTTGCTAAATCAGTGGCGTGGCCCTCTGAAAGCACCCGTTTCTCTGCAGACTGGGCAGAGTATAAAATCTTAATCCCCTCCTTAACCTTATAACCCTTCTCTGCCTGGGATTCTGGGATCTCCTGAGACTGCTCTCTAAGGATGGGCAGCTGTGACTGGACCTGATGCCCGCTGACTAAATGTTTAGGCTCTGATGTGGGCCTGACAGAAGCGGACTTCCGGTCGGACAGGGGGTCTGTGCTAACAGTAGACAGCGGTGTGAGCTCCTCAGCGACAGCCGACATCACCATTGACCTCCTCTCTCGAGCCGCCTGAAGCTCGATGACCTCAGGGCTCAGAATGCGGTCACAGTGCTGCTCTGTGAAGTCCTGACTCTCCTCGACGGAGGACGTAAACGCCGCCATGTGAAGCTGCTTCACAGGGACTGTGGAAACCTGAGCTGGGTGGGTGGGAACCACCGACACCCGCTCCTCTACCTCATGAGACTGGAGCACTGCTGCCTGGTGGGTCAGCTGCTCACGATGGATAGTGGCGGCGGAGATATCGAGTTCTCTAAGCGAGCCCACTTGCTCACTGGGAATGACCTGCCGGTCTTCAGTCCCGATGGTGTAAACCATCTGATCAGACCTGGATCTGTCCTGACCTGGGAGGCTAACCTGGTACAGACGAGACTCTGTTGCTTGTTCTGTCATTGAAACCTTATAGCCTTTCTTCTGAACCGTGGTCACCTGCTCCTGTTTCCGTGAAACAGAGACAGTTTCTCTGAACACAACGAGCTCTGCACTACAGGACGCCTCACCTAACTGGTTGGAGGCCTTGCACGTGTACAGGCCGCTATCTTCCTGTTTGACGCTCTTAATATTGATAAAGCCAGATCCATCTGGGTTGGCTTTAACGATACAGTTTCTGCTGGGCTGGATCTGGAAAGCCCCTTTGAACCACCTCACATCGGGCATTGGATCACCGCTGGCTTTGTAACTAAAGGAAACCTCTCCTCCCTCTGAGCAGCGCACAGGTTGGATCTGAACTGTGAACGTTGGAGGTTGACCCGTGATCTTAAACATCTTCTCTACCCATTTCTCCGCCTGGCTAACATCATGCTTCTTAACCTCGAGGTACGTGGTGCAGGTTGTCTGGCCTAATCGGTTGGTGGCGGTGCAGGAGTACTCGCCCTCATACTCGGTTGTGACCTTTGTGATGACTAACGTATACTCCTCTTTCTCCTCTATCAGCCTGTATATGGACGAGCTCTGAATCGCTTTTCCATTGTGAGACCATTTAACGGTCGGTTTTGGAAAGCCGGACAGTCTAACGGTGAGTCTAGCCGTCTCCCCGGTGGACACCGCTGCCGGGGAGAGCTGGCTGAGGAAAACTGGCTTTTCTTTTTTCTTCTCTAAAGAGGAAGAGTAGCGTTTGGACTCTGGCGTGAGTTCAAGTGTTTTAGTTTTCTGAGGTAACTGGACCCCAGAGTAGTAGGTCTCCTCTTGCTCCTCGACAGTGGTGATGGTGGTGCTAGTACGCTCTGTTGGAAATATTGAGCAACACTCAAAACAATATCCACAACACAGAAGCTCGAATATTAACATTGAATTTGGAAATGCAAGAATTAGGGCTGTCCTTAACCAAAGAGACTCAAGGTAGATTTAGGATCATTTTTCCAATCAATCATATTTTAAATCACTAATAAAAATGAAATGCAATCTTACTAAAAATTCTAAAAAAGGAGAAATATATCAAAATGAAAAAAGAAAACAACCAAATAAAATAATTATGTATGACTGTGATTGAGAGAGGACAGCCCTACTATAAAAAAGAGCAATGAAATGCATCACAAGATAAACATATTGTAAAAAATAAATATTCCCCCAAACGGTTTATGATTCTTGGACATTACTTTTCTGATTGTAAATAAAATCAGAAAAATAAAACACTTTTTGGTAATAAGCGTAATTACCAAACCTTCTTCCTATTTTTTTTTTTTTTTTTTTTGCCAAAACGGACCTCAGCAAAATCAGGAATTGTATTGTATTGGCAATAGGCGCTTTCACACCAAGTACTTTGCCGTACTTAGTTCATGAGAACTCTTTAGTTCTCATGAACTAAGAGCAGATCGTGTTCTCACCGGAATAAGTTCCCTGGGGGAGAATTAGTCAAATGAAGCCGCTGACGTCACTTCTTCTTCTTCTGCTTTGGGTTTACTGGCAGGCCACAAACCACTTCACGGCGTATACTGCCACCCGGAGTCCCCGGCCGGAAGTCCCCGGAGTTGGGGACTGGCTTCATTAGAAGCTGCTGGGACTCCCAGCAGCTTCTAATGAAGCCTTATCAATGTCTTGGAGCGCTAGCCAACAGTTGTGTTCCATAGTGACATCACTATGGAACACAACTTAGGGATTTTAGCCATTGCAGACCATTGACATGCACTACCACCTAAAGAACAAACTACAAAAAGCAGAATACGGCCTCTTTGAAAAACAAAAAGAGAAAACTCAGACTCTGACTTTAAATCATTAAATATTTTATTATATAAACTCTGAAACAAACCAACATGACGTCTGTACAAATACACCATGAATTTCCATCTCAATGCCAGATTTTTAATTTATTCATTTACTTATTTCCCTGTTTCTACTCATACACTCCTAAAATTACACATATTTACAAAACTTCAAAACTTATACTTAACATCTTTTTAAAGTTTCACATCCATTTTCTTTTAATTTGTTCTACTTATGATTTTCCAGCTCGCATTAAAATGCTAGAAATATCTTTCCCACTCCAAGAAACCACTAAAACCTTTCTAAATCCCACAGAAACCATCAAACTAATTAGGACAAAATACTCTTGATAGTTTCCAGATTGACTTTGTTGACAGCATTACATTTTAATGTGTGAATTACTCTCCTAATAGAGTATCAATAATGCTGTGAAAGTTAAGGGTCAATTAAATAAATGTTTGAATCTATTTGTTATAATAAAAAATGTTTTGGGTTAATATTAATTTGTTTTCTGCAATGAATGAATATGTCAACGTTTTCTTTCTTGTTTGAATCTATTCTTTTTTGTAAAAACACTGTTTATTACCCACTGCATGTAATTCTAAGTTATGTAAAATGTGACCCCACAATAACTACTGCCTTCAGCTCAAACCAAAAACTATGAATGGTGTCACAATAACGGGATTTATCTCAAATGTTAAAACACAAACTAACATTTTAAGTTGTAGTATTGTTTTATTTAAGCTACTATAACTAGTACATGCATTTAATTGGATTTAATTTCCAATGCAGATTATTTTAAAACATATCTCCTCTGGCTGTGCAGCTCTCGTCACTAATTTAACAAACGAAATGTTTAAAAATGTAAATGATATGTATTCCTATTTTTCTTCATAACCATGGACACATTTCTGAGCTTCTCGATGTGATGTATGTTGAGGTCAGTGAGATGTAAAGACTATATACTGTGATTTAATGTTAAAGCAGCTCACTTTAAAGTGTTACCAGAAAACAAAAGCAAACCCAGATTTTCTACCAGAACTTAAAAAAGTTTACACAGCTGGCAATAAGTAAAGGAAAAAAGCATTTAAAACGCTGTTTATCCCACATGACTTGGGGCTGGTTGCACAAAGATGACTCTTCTTTTCATTAAGAAGAGTCTCAGCTTAAGTCATTGCGATTTGCAAACAGTTTAAAGCAAACATTGAGAACAAAAAGTCTTAAAATGACTCATAAGGTAAAGATATTTCCTATTTCTGTTAAGTAGTTGCCATACTTATTAAATCCGCCGTCTTCGGCTTGGTTAAAAACGACTGGACTGATTTTTATTAAACTTGGTGGAAGGGTTAATCATGAGCCAATTAAGAAAACGTAAACATTTGGAAAAGTTCTGATAACAGGTTCATGCCCGATGAGTTTTAGTCATATATGTATCGCAGCTTGTAGTTTATCCTTAATACCACAAAACAACCCTACAGAAGTCAAGCATTAACAATATACAGTAACATTAATTAGGTAGTAAATGTATCTTCGTGCAACCAGCCCCAGAACCTCAAACCTCTAAAACACCTTTAGCAGCGCGGCAGTCTCAATGTACCCGGCCGTGTTTTGGATTATGCATTTGTACTCCCCACCATCACTCTGGGTTGCATTAGTAATGAGCAGATTGAAATGGCCTGCAGTTTTCTCCTGGATTATACACCTGCCTTTTGTGACTGGGTTTCCATCTTTGTACCACTCTGCGGTGGGGCTTGGTTTACCACTAACGAGACACTGGAGGATAACTGGCGTCCCTACGGCTGCGGTAATGTTAGTCAACGGGATCACGCACTTAGGGGGCGTCTCGGTCACCAGGAACTGGAAGCTACACATATCGGAGGACTTTCCTTTGAACTCTATCTTGTCATCTTTTGCCGGTTCAGCAAACACGTCAAAGTTAATGCTAACGTATTTCTCTCCCTGCTCGTTCATTTCGTGGTCGGTTTTAGCCACCAGCCTCACCGCCCGCTGCGACTCATCTGCCTCCTGCTCAAACTCAAACTCAAGCTCAATTTCAGAGACCTGTTCGCTGTCAAACGACGTGTTGCCAACCACCAAGTCGAACTTCTGCGGCTGAACTTTGGCGCTTCCCAGAGACACAGCAGTCAACTCCCTGCCTCTGGTCTTTCCTGAGAAAGCTTTGGCGTTCAACACGACCAGAGACGCCCGACACAGAGTCTCCCCGACAACGTTAATAGCCCTACAGGTATACACCCCGCTATCCTGTGTTGTGACTTTACAGATCTTCAGGAAGTGGTTGTCTCCGTCGGACGAACACAGGTATTTTTTGTTATTGTGAGGTATTTTCTTGTCACCTTTGAACCAGGACACAATAGGAGAGGGTATTCCCATCAGGGAGCACTCGAACATGACGGCGGTGTCCTCAGGGGTCTCCATGTCACAGATGGGATTAATAAACCTCGGGGGCATCTCAGTGACCTCAAAAGCTATTTTCAAATCATCATGCTCCTGCGTGACAAAGTCCACAGTGCACTCCTCATAAATACTCGGCAGCACGTTCAGAGATATGATCATGCTTTTGTTGTCGGCCGTGTACTCGGGAATGGTGATGATCTTAATTTGCCTCTCAAATTCTTTCACATCGCTTTCATCCAACTCTACTTCGAGCAGAATCTCCTGAGGGGAAGTAGAACGAGAGGAGTCATTGTCCTCAACGTCAAACTCCATCACATGCTGATGGGTGACATTAGGGGGGGCCGGCATGAACCTGACTTCCTGCGATACGACAACAACTAAAGCAACACTTCTAGCTTCCCCAACGTAGTTCACGGCCTCGCAGATGTATTCCCCCTGATCAGCTTTTGTGACATTGGGAATTGTTAGCGAGATGCTATCACCATCTCTCTCCGTTTTGACTCTGTCGTTGGCCAACAGCTGGTTTCCGTTGCAGAACCAATTCACCTGAGGGGAAGGCAGGCCAAACACCTCAGCGTAAAACGTTAGAGAGTCATTTTCAAACACTCTTTTCTTGACGAGAGGTTTGAGAAAGGCCGGAGGGATTCCCTGCACTTTCTCCTGAAGGCTTGACAGGCCTAAAGGTCCTAGTCCCTTGGTGAGGTATAGGTTGTCATCCACTGTCTCAATGCCCTCGTCACCGGGAGACATCAGGAACTGCATTGGTGAGAAAAACCTCTCGCTGGAGCCTCCTGTCGAGGGTCGCTTATGATCCATGGGGGAGAAGGGGTATTCCTTAGGGGTCCTAAACCCACCAGAAGTATCCGAACTTGGAGTTTGAAAGGACATGTGAGACTTGGGGGTTTGGAAGGACTCTTCAATTGGTTGCGAGACCTCGGTGGAAGAGCCTGGGGTGTAGAACCGCTCGGCCATCTCGGCTAGGTCCTCACTCACGGTGCTGCCGATCTCTATGGACATCTCAGACTCAGGGGACAGGGGTCTTCCCCAGTCTGTTGGAGGGTTGTAAAAGTCATACACAGCACCAAAGGTTACCTCCTCTTCCTCCATTGAGCCAGCTGCTGCTGCTCCTCCAGCTTCAGCTTTGTCCAAAACTCCTTCCTGTAAAGATGCAACCTGCCTTTGAGGTCCCTCAGCAGCAGCTGGAGCTTCCTCAAGAGGTTCAACACTGTTGCCTCCTTTAGGCTCGACAACAAGTATTGCAGGTTCTGGCTCCATGACTTCAATCCCCCCATCTTCACTCTTGATTTGTACATGCGGCTCAACTTCATCCCCAGCCACTTCTTCTGCTACCTCTGTCACGTCAGCCTGGGACTCTGGCATACTGAGGAAGACACCGCTGTCCAAGGAGGGCTCTGGATTTGAAACCAGCGTCTCGCCAGAATGTAAAGTACTGTCAACTTCAGCCTCACTGTGAGGAGAGGAAGACCCTTCTACTGCAATTTGTTTCTCATGTTTGAGAGATTTAGAAATGGTTTTAGGCTTGACGGCTTCTTCAACGGGAGCTGAAGTCTTAACAGTGCATTTTACTGCAGGGACTTTATCCGGCTTGAAAGGGAAAAAGCTGCCAGTTTTGTCAAATGTACGCACAGGCTGATCCCTCAGCATCTCCATTTCACATGCCTCCACTTGTTCTGTTAATGGAGCTGGTTTCTGTGCTTTAGGCCGGACCAAGTCGGGAGACTCCTGTACTTCTTCCACAAAGTGTGTAAGTTCACCATGGCTTTCTGCTGGAACTGCACCTTGTTCAACATCCCTAGATATCCCAGAGAGCTTGCGTTCTTTCTGCAGAGAGGAGGTTGGATGTGAGGCCTCTGGTGAGTCAGGAAGAGCTTTGGGAGAACTGGGATTTCCTGTCATAGCAGTAGCAAGACTAACTGCATCTTCTGCAGGCAGGGTGTCAATGACTTGTTCCTGCTGGTCAAGGGAAATGGCCACTGCGGGTATAAACTCTTCAGTGAAATGTGTTGCCTCTCTCTGCTCCTCAGGAGAGCTTTGGGTCTGTAATGCAACTGGCGATTCCGACTCAAAAGCTTGTTTAATCTGAGAGACTTTTATAACAGCAGCCGAAGCCTGCAGACCACATCCGGATACACTTGGAGGCTCTCTGGAGATACTGGGTCTGGATGTTGGGGCTTTGGCCAACTCTGATGGAGCTTGTGAACTCTGAGTGATAGTGTCTTTAGTGTGAATGATGGCAGCTTTCTTTGCATCTTCGGTTGAGCCAACAGGAGACCTCCTTACTGGAGTAAAACCAGCGCCCTCTGCAAATTGCACAGGTTCAGAGGTACCTGCGACCACAGCCATGTTGCCCTCAGAACAGCTGATATTCTCAAATTCGCTGACAGCGTGAGGAGCTTCACCAGTCGTATCAAATGAGAAAGTGAATTTGTGTTTGACAGTCTGAGA
Organism: Pogonophryne albipinna; assembly: GCA_028583405.1. Lineage (NCBI taxonomy): Eukaryota > Metazoa > Chordata > Actinopteri > Perciformes > Artedidraconidae > Pogonophryne > Pogonophryne albipinna. The sequence goes on from JAPTMU010000026.1 coordinate 2,268,805, forward strand.
TGCACCCTCGTCGCTTGGCACTTCTGAGATTTTCTCCGGGACCTCCTGAGGTTCGTCCTCTCTGATTTCCTCTCTCATCTCAGGGAGCGGCGTGGAGGCGGTGATTCTGATTTCTACAGGTGAGGAGCTAAAAGACTCATCTGAGGAGCGGCGTTTGTGGATCACCGCTTGAGGCACCTGTAACGTCGCTTTTCCTGAATCCGCTTCGATAAAGCTTTCCTGGGTTTCTGCACCCTCCGTAACTACCACTTCCTGTGTGGCCACTGACATTCTCATCACCTTTTTGTCAGAGATTTCGAGAGTGCCGCTGCAGATGGATTTGCCATGTTTATTGGTTATGACACTGTCGTATGTCCCCTCGTGGTCTGTAGTTGGATAGAAGACGGTGAGCTTTGATGTGTTAGATTTGCTCATGATATCATAGTCAGGGTTGTGGGCTAGTTGGTGTCCGTCTTTGAGCCAGGTGACGGTGGGCAGAGGGTCACCCTGGAACTGGCAGGTAAACTCTGTCATCTCACCAATTTTTACTTGAGCCGAAGATATTTCTTTCACAAATACTGGACGGGATCCTCCGGCACTTGTTTCCCTTTCCTTCATCCTATTAAACTCTTTCAAATCTGCCTCATCTTGGACTCTCCTCTCGTCCTTCTTGATAGCTCCGAGTCCAATGCTTTCTTCACTCATGTCTCCACCCTGTTTTGACCTAATGGACTCTCTGCTTACTTCCTCTCTTTCAACACCTGTAAAATCCTTCTGTTGTCTCCGATCGCTGCTCTCTCTGTTAGTTCCCGTCTCCTCTCTCATCGCCCTCTCCTCTTTTACATCTGACTGGAAACGTTTGCTGATGGATTTATCTGCAGTCATTGCATATTCCTGCCTGCTCCGACTCATCTCTGCATCTTTTCCCACTTCCTCCTGTGGAAAGCGACTCCCGAGTGGTGAAAACTCTCCTGAAGGCTTATCTGGGCTCTCAAATGGCACAGTAGTAATTTGGGTTGGAGAGTAACTCTGAACTGGTGAAGCTTCCAGACCCATTCTATCATTTCCTTTGGGCTGGTGTGGTAGACCAGCATATGCAGGGGTTTGCCTTCTTATGGAAGAAGACTCACCAATAGTAGCGTGCTCGTACCCGGCAGTAGTTGTTGACGAGGCTCCACCACCAAGAGTTGGAGGTGGAAGTTCACTTGAAGGAGAAAGGACACCATGGGACAGCATCCCGGAGCCAGGCTGTTTTCCTTGATTGTCCAAAGACCACTCGGACTCCAGTTCAGCTACCTCCTCTTGCTCGACACCATCCTGTTGCCACTTCAGGATGCGCTGAGCAAGTGCTTCCTCCTCACTAACAAAGTATTCACTATCCCTTTGCAGCCTGGTCTCCCGGCCCTCTGTAGGCAGAGCCTCAGCAGGCGGCCACTGCAGACTCTCAGCCAGCTGATCTTGGAAACCGGCGGGAACTGTCTCGCTCTGGAGGAACTTCTCTTTGGCTGTTTTGCCCGAGGAGGTTTTCCTGCTTCGGACCACTTCAGGTTGAGGAGCTGATTCTCTTCCGACGTCTGTGGTCTTCTCCACCTGGATCTTAGAGTAACCCTCCTCCCAGTCGGACTCCGGCTTGACAACTTCCTCTTGTTCCATCAAAACGTTCTCCTGCCACTTCATTATCCGCTGATTCAGAGCCTCCTCTTCACTGACAAACTTCTCACTTTCACTCTTCAGCTCGGATAAGTTCTCTCTTGACAGCTGGAGCTCACGTTCTTCTGTTGTCCTCTCAAACAACATCTTCTCTGCTCTGACTTTAGTTCTTGGTGATGCTCCTACTTCTACGGCTCTTCCTTTTATTCTGGGAGATTTTTGTGCCATTGAAGCCTCAATTTCCAACTCTCCTTGTCTGGATTTCATTCTGGCTTTAGGCGAGGGGGCAGAGGTTTCGTCTTGGCTCTGTTTAGGGGACTTTGGTGCCGACATGTCAGCATGTTCTACAGTCACTCTCTTATCCACTGCCTCCAGATGGGGGTTAATGTGCCCTTCAGGCTCCATGTACTGTGTCTCTGCAGGTAGGTCCGTTTCAGGTGTCTCTTCCTCTGACATTCGCACACCATGCTGCCATTTCCTGATCCGCAGGGCCAGGAGCTTTTCCTCACACTGTATCCTCTCTTCGTCCAGGCTCTTCTCATAGTGAGCCCTCAAAGACCCCCCTTCACCCTCCTCTTCATATTGCTCACCTGTTTCTGGTGTTGCACCTGTACCAAGGAACCTCTCTTTGGTAGTTTTGGCCTGCCTTAGCCTGGGTGATTCTCCGAGTCTGTCCTCCGCCCGGGCTTTTGCTCTTGGCGACAACTCCACTTCCATTTCTGTTCTTGCTTTTATCCTGGGAGATGTTGGTGCCAGCATTAGGTGTGCCCCTACTTCTTCTGATTCGGCTTCTGCTGTGGCACACATTGCTGCTTCGTCTGCTCTGGCTTTTACTTGAGGTGATCTGGGTGTTGTAGCTTCAGGATCTACCATCCTTGCCTTAACTCTGGGTGATTTATGGAAAGATGAGGTTTCACTTTCTACAGTTACTGATTGTGTCGCTTGCTGTTGGGTGTGCATGTGCCCCGCTGGCTCCATGTACTGCATCTGTGCAGGGGTTGGCAGATCAGTTTCAGGGTGAAACGTCTTCTCTTCTGCCATCATACTCCCTTGCTGCCATTTTCTGATGCGCAGGGCCAGGAGCTTTTCCTCACACTGTATCCTCTCTTCGTCCAGGCTCTTCTCATAGTGAGCCCTCAAAGACTCCCCTTCACCCTCCTCTTCATATTGCTCACCTGTTTCTGGTGTTGCACCTGTACCAAGGAACCTCTCTTTGGTAGTTTTGGCCTGCCTTAGCCTGGGTGATTCTCCGAGTCTGTCCTCCGCCCGGGCTTTTGCTCTTGGCGACAACTCCACTTCCATTTCTGCTCTTGCTTTTATCCTGGGAGATGTTGGTGCCAGCATTAGGTGTGCCCCTACTTCTTCTGATTCGGCTTCTGCTGTGGCACACATTGCTGCTTCGTCTGCTCTGGCTTTTACTTGAGGTGATCTGGGTGTTGTAGCTTCAGGATCTACCACCCTTGCCTTAACTCTGGGTGATTTATGGAAAGATGAGGTTTCACTTTCTACAGTTACTGATTGTGTCGCTTGCTGTTGGGTGTGCATGTGCCCCGCTGGCTCCATGTACTGCATCTGTGCAGGGGTTGGCAGATCAGTTTCAGGGTGAAACGTCTCCTCTTCTGCCATCATACTCCCTTGCTGCCATTTTCTGATGCGCAGGGCTAGGAGCTTTTCCTCACACTGTATCCTCTCTTCGTCCAGGCTCTTCTCATAGTGAGCCCTCAAAGACTCCCCTTCACCCTCCTCTTCATATTGCTCACCTGTTTCTGGTGTTGCACCTGTA